>KL198025.1:289360-314813 GCA_000697705.1 Botryobasidium botryosum FD-172 SS1 | reverse complement strand
GCCCCGGACAAACCCACTCTCGGCCAACGTATCATCGTTTACACCCCCCACTTCCCACACCTCCTCCACCATCTATCTCTCCGCCCCAGACAAACCCGCTCTCGGCCAACGTATCGTCGTTTACACCCCCCGCTTCCCACACCTCCTCCACCGCATCTATCTCTCCGCCCCGGACAAACCCGCTCTCGGCCAACGTATTGTCATTTACACCCCCCACTTCCCACACCTCCTCCACCATGTCTATCTCTCTGCCCCGGACAAACCTGCTCTCGGCCAACGTATCGTCGTTTACACCCCCCACTTCCCACACCTCCTCCACCGCATCTATCTCTCCGCCCTGGACAAACCCACTCTCAGCCAATGTATCGTCATTTACACCCCCGCTTCCCACACCTCCTCCACCGCATCCATGTCTCATGCACCTTCTCTGCCAAAGATCCACACAATCCTCAATTAGCAGGAGGCATAATGCCACCAATCTAATTATTTCCCTGTCAAGGCAACTCAAGGACAATAAAACATCTATTGGGTGCAGCCTTATATCACTGTAGATTAAAGAAGGCAGTTATTGTGATTGTTATTGTTATTGTTTGTTTCAGTCTAGAAGTTGTACTAGGTAGAAACTTCAAAGTAGTGTTGAGTTTGCGCCTGCTTGCGCTGATTACATGATTACATAAGTTAGGCATAACGACTCCACGACGCGACTCAACACCAGCCTAACATGTCACTATGTCTCCACTCTAAATGGACCACGCCTCAACATTCTGTTATGGATCGGACAGAATTTCATTTTCAAAAGGGATGAAACAAGTAAAACATGCAGAGGAAAATAACACAGTGCGACGATCAAGCAGCGATCGGCTTTGTCCAGTATCTTAGGCTGTGATCCTGGATTGACGGATTAGTCATGTGTCGCGTTTGTTTATTTTTAGCGAGTACGTACCGATTAAGGGATCTCAAAAGTTTCAACTCAACGAAAGACCTAGCCTCAGGCGATATCGTCATCTCGCTCAACACGTCTTCGATGCTAAACGCGCCATCTGCAGCCTGCTTAGACCACTGCCAAGCTAACTCAAGGTCTTGGCGCTGCTGTCCATTCACGCCGCGTCTCATGAGGTATTCAGTCACGTCGGTCGGGAAGCCCGCCACAGCCGCAACAGCCGAAGGTCCGGCAACTGGGTCACGGCGCGTCGCCTGACTGCTTGAGGGGCTACTGCTAATACCCTGAGAGCCCCCGCGGCGACTGGGCGTCGCCGGGTGACGACGCATGCTGTAGCGCAAGTGGTTCTTCTCCTCAAACACTCCACGGCGCTCCCGAGCCAGATCAGCAAATAACGCGGGGAAAGACTCGCAGTACTGCCGCGCCGAAGGATCATTGAGGATACCTCTGGAGTAGTACGCCTCGCGGTAGTTGGCGTCTGGGCGGGACGCCAGCACAATGATATCGCAGTTCCCCTGCTCGTACAGAGACTGCGCCTGGAATATAACAAGACGTGAGTCAATTTTGCTGCAAGATATTGTCGCTGTGCAGCTTACTTTGGCAAACAGCTCGGCCATTCCAGTGTCGATAGTGGCATCCCTCTCCTGGCGGTTGTAGATAAAGCGCTGATGGACGGCGAAAGAAGGGTTGGCCCCGTAGACGGTTGGACGCAGTCCTTCCATGGATCCCTCCGGGAGCGCCAGGTCGTTGGTTTGCTGCGTCGTGCCAACGTTCATGTCTATGAGGAGCGGTGAGTAGGCGAACGTGTACCTCGACTGGAATGGAATGACTTACTCTCCAACAGGAGCCCAAGCGTGCTGATGCCGTAGTGGTCGTTGAGGAACGTAGCAGTGCGGGTAGCGTTGGCGATAGCCTCCTCATAAGGGGGAGCGGGCTGTTCGCGACGGTAGACCATGAGTAGTGGAGCGATAGAGGATGGTAGTGGTAGGGAAGAGCGAGGGGGGAATGAAAAGGTTGGGATTATATAGCTCTGGATGACAAGCAACCATACTTACCTCCTTCAGGACTTACAAGCTCCGAAAGGGACACGATGCCCGGCCCCCGTGGGGCCAGGAACTCCTTGATACGATAGAGGAGTTCCTTGACAAGGTGAAGGAGTCCCTCGTCAATCGGAGATTGTACACTCACCCTGGCCGCTGCCTCCGCACTAGCGCCTTACTGAAACGTGAGGGGAACCATCACCTCAACGCTGAGCGCAAGAAACAATGCCTAGGCGACCAAATTTGAAGCGCACCAGCGCTGACGCGGGAGTCGCTAGCAGCGAAGATGGAGAGGCGAAAACTCCTGTCAGTCACCCCTCCTCATCTTTTCTTGGCTTACCGGACTCACGTTTTCCATTCAGTTGCAGGGGAAAGTCGCCAAAGCGGCAAAGAAGGTGAAAGCAGAACCTGCTGTTGGAACGGTGCGTACCCCAACTGCCTATAATTGATTGCGCTTGTCTGACCTTGTCTATATATGTGCCACTCGGCATGAAGAGACGCAGCACGCGCATTGTACCGGGATCCAAAGCAGCACTCGAGGCGTCTAGGGCATCCGAGGCGTCTAGGGCATCCGAGGCGCCTGGGGCACCCGAGGCGTCTGTGGCACCCGAGGCGTCTGGAGCATCTGAGGCACGTGGAACATTTGCGGCGTCCGGGGCGTCTGAAGTGTCTGGGGCACCTGAGGCGGCACCCGACGCAGCCCCCAAGCCCAAAGTCCCATTGAGGCGAGTCAAGCTCATGGTCCCGGTGCCTCCAGTTCCCTCAAGGTTCGTATTTGATCTAAGCTATGAACGTATTTGAGCCCTGTGTTAACATCCCGGTCAATCCTGATCAGTGCTCCCCCAAAGAACCCCGCGCAACCGTCACCAAACACAAAGGACCAGCCCGCCGGACTTGCTGCATTTACAGGCACGACTATCACTACCAATACTCGTGCGGCTGTCCTCGACAAGACTTCGAGCGGAAGGGGCGAGGCCACTACCGGGCGCAGTCAGCGGGGTGATCCCTTCATGGCTTTCGAGGACGCAGCCACTACCCAGCAAGATGATTTGGACACGCGCGATGTACTAGAGCAGCTAGATATTAGCATGGCCAGCGAGGATACCCCTGCGAGTGGGGACACCGGCGATGCGGGCAGCACTAGTATTGCACCGGATCCCGCCTTCAGACTCCGTGTCCTACCCGCTGACATGCTACTCCAAGTCCCCTTGCTGCCGAGTCACCACCAGCCGCTTGTCACGCCACCCGCCACCCAGCGGTCCTCTCCGGCTGGAATCACACCTACGCCCATCACGCCACCCGCCACCCAGCAATCTTCTCCAGCGGCAACGCCGCCCGCCTCCTTCGCTTCTATCCACGACATCGATCCGGGTTTCAAATTGGATATGGATATGGATACGGATATGGGTATGGATGTTGATGTGGAGCCCGATGACCTAGATGAAGACCAGCTCAGCGATCCCGATGACAAGCCCGGCTCTGAGAAACTCAAACCCGGCCCTTTTTCTGACGCGCAGAGGGCTATTCTCAACAAGCTCGCGCTAGAATACAAGGAGTCGTTGGAGAAACATGCGAAGGAGTTCAAACGAAGCTACTCCGCGGTCGCACTCTTCTGTGGTATCGGACAAAAGGAGACACGCGCTCGCCAGGCTTGGAACATATATCAGGCGAAGTGGAGCGGGGAGCACCCACTCCCGGCCAATCGCAAGGTGCATTATTCTCACCGCTCTTTCCTCTCATCAACATTATCTGACCTCCTCTATAGCTCTCACCCGCAGAGAAGAAAGAGCGCTCAAAGGAGTGTTTGGACGATTATAACGCACGTGTACAGGGCCTATCCGCGCAGCAGCTCGCTGCATTCAAGGGGGAAATGCTAGCATGGGCGGAGGTGAACCGTCGGGAGAAGGCGCGCGAGGTCGTCGATCGTGAAGGTCGTTACAAGGTCATGAACAAATATGTGCTAGAGATGACGGAAAAGGTCAGCGCTTACCACCATCTTTATCGCCGTTTGCTAGTGAGCTCACGTTGCAGTTTTCAGGCCGCCTATCTTGAAGGATGTTTCGGGCTCATCACGTCTGGTTCAATCCAGTGCGTTGCACCTGATGACGCGGTTGCGCAGGCGGCATCTTGCGTTTGGAGCTGCAATAGTCTCAAGCCTTATTGGCTCGCAAAGGACGGCATCGCCTCGAGGACATTTCTAGGAGATTTGGCCACGTTTGCAAAGTACGTGCTCTACACACCTTTTGCACTCGAATCACTCCTAATTTAGTCTCTTTTTAGGATTGCAGATATGAAAAATCGCAAGGAAGAGAGCCTGGAGTACCTCACCGCCAATCTGGATCAATGCAGGAGCAGGTGCTCGAAGATGCTTCGAGATCAATTCGGTAATATCTCCTGTCCTCGGCGCTATATCAGCTACATCGCCGCTAACTCGATACCCAATACAGTGCGGGAATGCAGCGCAGAGGACAAAGATCACCGTCGGTACCCTTGGGGCGATCTCGTACTGCGGCTCTATAAAGCGGAGATGTCCTTAGTCAACTACGTGGCCCATGCCCCCTTTCCTGGATGCAAAATCAACCTCAGCGATGTCAGGTTTAAAGAGCTTTTGATTATGGGACGCAAGATGTTCAACGATAGAAATGATATCACGCCCGAGAACGAAAAGATGAGATATACCCCATGGACCGATGGTAAGTAATACACTGTCCACTCCGTCTGTCTGAGCGCTCTCTCTCAAATTCATTTATACCAGAGCAAAAGAAGCTCGTGCCAGGGACAGCTGCATACAACGCAATCCCAATCATCACCGACACGGAAGGCCAAGTCCTTCACACCATCCAGGGTGAGACTCCTTTTGGAACCGAGCTTGTGAAGGGCATTTTAGATAATATGGCGCGCGAAATCGAAGCGGGGAAAGGGAAGGGGAAGGGCAGGGGCAGTAAGAAGGCTAAGGCTGAACCGGAGGTCGCGGAGGATGCGGAGGATGCGGAGAAGCCAGCCACGGCGAAGTCCGCAAAGCCAGCAAAGTCGAAGCCAAAGGAGCGGGCAAAGAAGGTGGGGACAGCTACAAGGAAGGCAGCGACGGCAGCGACGGCGTCAGAGCCAAAGGCAGCAGCAAAGACGGAGAGGATCCAATCGGCTGCCAAGCCAGCGAAGAACAAACGGAGGATCAAGAGCAAGGCCATCATATCCGACGACGAGGATGAGGAGGTGATTGAGGATGAAGGTGAAGGTGGGGATGATGTTGAAGCTGACTTGGAAAACGGCGGGGAGAGCAACCAGAGTGATGATCAAAGCAACAGCGGCGAGCAAGAAACCGACGCCAAAGAGATCTCAGCCACTGCGACGTAAGTACCTTTTTCCCCTGGATTTTATGATCCTGATGCTGAATCGTGGACGACATGGACTCATAGGGAGGAGCAGGCGATTCTCTCGAAAGGGAAGGGCAGAGAGTACCCAGTGGCGACCGTAAATGACAAGGGTAGTATTAATAGCCGTCCCCCGGATGCTTCTACCAACGAAACGCTCCCATCCGTTATTCAGGTAAATATTTTCAGCATCTTTTGATCACGCTCATTCCCGACGATCGGATATTTTTACAGGCAAACGAGTCGGGAGCCTATTACGACAGGACCATAGGAGGTAACGCGTACTTATATCGCTCAAGCTGCGCCGTCACTGACCTCTTTACATATTATTATCAGGGGGCCGACAGCTTGCAGATAGCAGCGGAAAGTGCGAGGCGCCTCTTATTGATCCAGTCGAAACAGAAGGCGCAGATCTTCCCACCCCACTTCCATCCATATTCACCCAGCCTTTCGACGCCAAATCCGCAGCCACCACGGGCGCATTTTTGTCAGCCACGCTTGGGCCTTTTGTGCCGCCCAGTCGCATACCGTTTCGCGCATCGTCCACCGCGCCAGTAGCGCCACCTGCTTTGACAGAGGATTACACTCGGCCCCCCGTGCAAAATCCAGGGGTCGTCGAATTGAATCCGCCTTCGTCGCCGGATCTAAACAACTACGCGATGTCTCAATCAGCACCGATGACACCTTCCATGCCACCTGCCGAGATGAACCGCGCCGAGAATGCGGGACAGTTCCCTCCATTCCCGGGGCAACACTCTCAGTTCTCGATACACGCGCACGCACATCGTCCGACTAGAGGGTCTCCGACGCACGGTACAGAGCAAGGTCTATGGGATAACTACAACCCGTCGAATCACGACAGCTACTATCCTCCCGCACCAAGCGGTAACTACACTGCTCCGAACCAGCCCCCGCCACCCAATCAAACCTATCCACAAGGTTCCCCGCAGCAAATCTTCCCACAACAAGGGTATTCGCAGCCCTCTGCACTTCGGCCGCGTACACCATCCAACTACCACATCGCACCCAACGCCCATGGGCCCAGCTTACAAGCTCCGAACGCACAAGCTCCGAACGCACAAGCCCCGAACGCACCTGCATCAAACGCGCACTCGCAAAACGCGCATGCGCCGAACGGGCATGCACACAATGCGCATGTGCCGAACGGGCATGCACACAATGCGCATGTGCCGAACGGGCACGCACACAACACGCATGCGCCGAACGGGCATGCACACAACACGCAAGCGCCGAGCGGGCACCCCCACAACACGCATGCGCCGAATGGACACGCCCAGAGCACACATGCGTCGAACGGACACGTACACAACGCGCATGCGCAGAACGGATACGCGTACAACGCACATGCGCCGAATGGATACACGCACAACGCACATGCGCCGAGCGGGCGGGCGCACAACGCGTACGCACAAGCCCCAAATACGCATGCGCCCAACGCGCATGGACCTTGGCAGCAAGATTATATGCCTGATGGAGGACGAGGGGGCCAGGGGGGATTGGGGGGATCAGGTAGACAAGGGGGGTCAGGTGGACAGGGGGGGTCAGGCGGGCCAGGCGGACAGGGGGGGTCGGGGGGATCAGCTACGCAATACTGGCCTGCTCCTCATTACTAGATTACATGTCCTTTCTATTTATCTCAAATACACGGCTCGTGATTGCCTTACGGAAAACTCGTGCTTGATCATGGAATTTCGAGTGTATTATGCACATTGCGCGCACAAAACATATCATATGTTCACGATAACATGCGCGCTTCTTTTGGGAGCATTCATAAGTGATTCCGTATAGTAACAGCATAAATGTGTGCCACCGATGTCGCACAGGGGCTCCTCAAATCTCATTTTCTCTCGAGCTCAGCCCAAGTGTTGTGTGCGCGTCCGCAAGGGGCCCCGAAGGGGCTCCTTTGGCAGCAAAGGGGCAACGGAGGAGCTCCTTACTAGTCCCCCCGGTCTGCGATTGCCTCCAGCACGTAAAGGAGTCCCTTGTGGCCGAGAAGGGGCTCCTCGCTCAGGCACGAGGACCTCCTCCGCGCTCGTCGTCAATCCGAGGGTCTCCTCAGGATCTAAAATACGCTTCAAGGGGCCCCTGTCTCCCCGCCCTGCCCTAGGCCTAGGATCCACCGATCAGCCCCTCCTTGTAAACCGCCCCTTAGGTACAACGTCTACATGTGAGGGATGTACCTAAGAGGTTCAAATTTTGGCATCCTGTGGTGGTCGCGTCAGGAGCCATCGAACGCTTGTCGCCACTTACTACAAAGTGCCTAGCTACTAGCTATGTAGTACTGCGTTCGGGCTATCCCTTTTTTCTGTCTTGATAACCGCGACCCTCTACTTCACTGCACTTGCACCCGGGTTGAGCGTCGCTCGAGCTGGGGCAGCCATCACACAGGACTTGAGCAGCCAAGTGCGCCGAGGTGGAGAATGGCGGAGAGCTGTAAGAACAACATCAGCAAAAAGGTTACAGGCTGTAGCAGGAAGGGGTTGTTAGTGGCTTCTATAGACTGCTATAGAGCACCCAGTAGCAGCTCATAGTGCCCATAGCACTGTAGCAAATAGGCCCTGGTCTACCGCTCTGGTGCTATGGCTGCTACAAATTGCTACTGAGTGCTCTAGGGAGTCCTGTAGCACTCACTAACAACCCCTTGTTGCTACCGCCCCAAACCTTTTTGCTGATGAAGCGCCAGAGCTAGCCTTCAGATTATACATACTTATCCCGCGATGCAACCCAAAGCATTGACAAAAGGCTGAAAGCGGCGAGGATTAATATAACCAACGGCACATCACGATTAAGGCGCGCATGAGCAACCAACATAGCGGTCAGATCAATCACGGTGATACTGAGTGTACTTGAGTAGAAGCAGATCGAGCAAGCGTGGGTGGGCAACGTGTTCAGTACATCCACAGATCAGCGAGGTCGGCCAGCTGCGTATATATATATAGCCACAATACGCTCCAAAGATAAGAGAACACGTCGCTCAATGCGAGGGCCCGATAGTACTGTTCGAATTCCTACTTAACTGGGAGGAACCGAGGCCTCAGCTACTACGGCAGGCGAGGCGGAAATTTCCTCCGGGGTCTCTTCGCAAATGACAGCCTCCATGGTGCTGACAACCTCCTCAATCTTCGGGCGCTTCTCCGGCTCTCGATGCCAGCAGCGCTCCAAGAATGACCACAGCTCGTCGCTGAAAAGGATGTTTAATTTCGCGTACTCGTTCCTATCAGGACGGGCGCCTTTCTTGATTTCATCGTATATTTGCACCGGCGCAAATTTCGAGTGGAAGAACGGATCGTTGTCACTAAGGAGCTGGGTTTCAAACGTGTCGGAAAGAGTCAAAATTTCAAGTATGAACAGAGCAATTTTATTTACCTCCAGAAGGGTCATCGCCCATGCCCATACGTCGGAGTCCGGAGAGATGGTACCACGCGTGTTCTCCGGTGATAACCACTTGGGTTGCTTTGATGCCATGCTTGTAAGATTTTGTCCACCGTCAAAGGCACTGAGTCCGAAATCTGATAATTGGGCCTTGCCATCGTTGGAGATGAGGACATTGCTCTGCAAAATGGACCTGATTAGATGTCATGTGAGAACAAGACTCCAGTTACTACTACGCACTCCTTTGACACAGCCGTGGCCTACAGGGGGCTTCAGATTATGTAGATAGCGCAAACCAAGCGCAATTTCAAGGCACTGTCGTGCTAGGTCGTAAGGCGATAGCAGCCATGTTGATGGGCGAAGATACTTACAAGCTGCATTCTGATAGCCCTTGACTTGTGTAACACATATTTCCGAGCCATGCCATTGCTAGAAGCACATAATCGATACCGGTCACTAAGAAATAGATCAAATTAATCTCTCACCTGCACCATGGCGTAACCAGGTATCTTTGATAGATGGCGGTTTGTGAGAGACAGGTTCCGTTAGCCGCGAGTATGAAAGAGACATACGGGTACGGTCCGTCCGGCTCGCTTGTGCATAGGCCGTAAATGGGGCAAACGTACTCGTTGCGGAGGAGTGACCAAATCTTCACTTGTTTGTTTAGGCGCTGGCGTTTATGTTTCATCTAGCATCAAGGGCGCTGCAATCAAAATGAAGGCTCACTTCGAGCTTTTCCTGTCGTCTCTTTCCATCATCGCCGGATAATGCTCTGAGTAACTTGAGAGCAACTTTTTGACTGCCCATCCATTTGCCCTCAAAAACGTCATAGCGCTAGATAAAACCCAGTCCGTAAGCAGAACTGATCAGATAAAATTGAGACGAACAACGTACCTCGCCTCTTTCAACAGGATGTATGGAAACTTTCTCGCACTCTGCTTCGCCCAGGTTTATATTAGCCATGCCTCCGCCGAGGACGCTTTGCACTTTGAGGATATCCCTTCGTGTCCGGTCCCGCTCCAATCCGGGGCTTTGCTGACGAAGATACTGAGGGAAACAAGGAAGATTAGATCACGTCCTAAACTTGTCACAGGATTGACTTGCCAGCTGAAGCCCGCAGCTTACCCCACTCAGGGCATCGATATCTCCAGGGTGGCCATCCACGAAGGGTCCAATTGACCCGCTGCCAGACAATAGCTCCCAAACCTTGGTCAGTAGTCTTTCCTGTTTCATGCTGGACGTCACCTAGAGAGCAATCAGGTTAGTGTTTTTGGCACCAACAAGTTTGAACTGCATACGCCAAATGCGGCCAAGGAGCTTTCTAAGTTGGCAATATGCTTCTTGACGTCTTTCTGAATCGTACGCTGTCGGATGAAGCGTTGGAAGACACCAAATTTGCTCCATGCGATCATGGAGTTGTTGATGTCGCCGAGCAATCTGTTTGAATCGTGAGTTCCAGAGCTATGAGGGTGTTACGCAGAGTATTACGTTATGAGCTCAACTAATTGTTGAGAATAGTCCGCGCCCTCTTCACAGTTGCTAAGGATTGCTTGCAGTACTGCGGCAGCGCGAAGTCGCAGCAGCTTGCAATCTTCTCTGTTTATGATTTCCGGTAAATATCAAGGTCGTGCGCATGCAGCCTATAGCAGATGAGAGAAGCCGACTCACTTGTTTTTCTCAACTTGGTCGACAGTAGCGATAATCCCGCTCAAGGCAGAGAAGGCAAGATCAAGACCCGGCACGGGAATGAAGTTTGCGCCATGAGCCCCAACTGCAACGGCTGTCCTCGTCGCTGCCTCTATGATGGCGAAAAAAGAAAGCGGTGGTGGTACAGGCAGTACGGGCTTGTCGGGTGTAGAAGATGGACGATCCGCGAGATCAATATCTTCGACACGTTGAGCCCGAGTATTTTCACCCCGTGCCGACAGTATTCGTGGGGGCTTGAGCGCGATCTTGAGCTTGAAGCAGAGGGATTCAGCCATTACGTGCAGAGATAGCCCAGATAGTGCCGCTGATTGCAGTACAAGTAAGGCCGCTAAGAATTTGCCACCTGCCAGCTACCTAGATCGCCAAAGTATTTATGTATTCGACAAGCACGTTGCGCGGGACCGATCAGGCTTTTCCCCCCTTTTGTGCTCCATTCCTCTATTGGAGACAATCGCGAAGGAAATCAAACTCTTTATGATGACAGTTGTGTTGGAGCGACTCCTGAGCGCGGCGTGAAGGTCGAGGCTGTCCCCCTCGCTAGTGCCCGACACGCAAAATGGAGCCCGAGGCTGGTGCGCAGAGGAGGGTGATGGGTCGAAGTCTGTAGAGTAAATGAGTGTGAGCCCTTGAAAAACCTGCACCGAGCAACAGCGCCTCTTCGAGATTTTCAGGCCTCAAAGACTCAATGCACTATTAAGGTAGCCGCAAAAATGAGTGATGGCCCTCGTAAGAGCTCCGAGTATGGTCGTTTCACCACAGAGGACCACGGTGCAGAGGACATATTTTAATCCTAGCTGTCTTTGCATCCGATATCTCTTTATTGGGCTTTACTTACATAATATGAGTATTACGCGAACTCTGACACGTGACCAATAATAGTTCGCACTTTCTTTGTTCCCCTCCTTTACTCAAACGATCCCGTGTCGCCCACAGCCCAACTCTAGCGCTCTTTGCTGCCACACACACAGACGTCGCTTGAGCCATCGTTGATTTCTCCGTGCCCTTTTTGCAGCTCTGACTTCGCAGCAACCGGAATTCACAGTGGCGCTGCCCTTTCTGTCTGGTTATGTGCTCTCGTGATGATGACCAGCCGACGCCTTGGCAATCGCGTGTACCCTGGTGCAAAGCGGAAACACTAGATAACACGACACAGTTTATGCGGATTACTTGTGACCCACCGGTCATGCATATGACGCAGGGCCCTCGGTCCCGCGCAGCGCGAAGTCCAATATGTAGCCCAGCAATATGATGTGTACCCTCTTGCGCTGTCGGGTGTTCGTGAGCTTCTGCGCGAATGTATTGATGCCGCCCTGGTTTTGCTTGGGTATATTCATTCCTACTAGTGCCCGGCCATTTCCCCATGTACTGCTTACTTCAAAATCAACCCTTGATTAAGTCCTTCCCGCCCTCGTTGACCATCGTCCTTGTTACCTTTTTGGAACCCAGAATCTTGAGTCTAGCTGATCATGACTCCCATGCACTTTGAGCGCGCGCTTTGGCTCTGGCGCCAATCGTAGGGGAAACAACATAGTAGGTGGGTTCATCGACAAATCTGCACACTGATAAACGCGTTCATCTTGTGAGCTGTGTCATTTTTCACCGCGGTTTCTGGCAATTGCCCGGTGTCCATGTATCACATCGCTTTTGCTGTGTCGTACGCCATTTCTAGCGATCAGCAACCGTTGTGCGTCCTATTCTTCAACGCCCACCGTATCCCGATTCCCCATCGGTTGACCACGCCATAATAGCCTTTATGCCGCTCATTCGGTACACAAACAGCCGTCGCCTCGGATCTACTGAGGCTAGAATCACATACATGCCTATGAAAATTGAGAGCGGAGCCTGTTCCTGCTTTGGGCGGAGCTTTAGCAGCCGGCAGCTATTGGATATTAGACACGTAATATCCGAAGTCAACGTATCTTTCTTGGATATGCATCTCCCTCGCTCAGAGTCGGTACTTAACTGTCTCGTGCTGCCACAACGACTTGGTTGCTTCCGCAGTACACTAGAACAAGTTAAGTAGGACCCACCTTCTATCTCAGTCTTATCTGGGGAAACGTCTCATCAATCTCAACGCTCATTGCAGCCTTCATTAAGCGGACGCAGTTCAGAAAGCCGAAGTGATAGAAGTCTGTGTCCGCGATCACAGGATCCTGGTCCCGCTGCGCTGCATACAGCACATTATGGCGGGGAGCGAGACGGAACGCGGCGTCGCCCAGCCGATCGACGCTAGTGATGAAGTACACGCAGACGATCATGAAAATCCGTAAGTCGCACAGTTGCTATTCATCGATCGCGCCTCGATCCGCTGACACGCGCCGTGCACTTACACAAAATTAACGATGTCCCACCCTTAGATTTGAGCACGGTTCCGACGAACTAACAGCGGAAAGAAAGCGAGGAAGTCAAAAAAAACAGATACGGACACTGGGTCGCCCGGTGCGATCGATGGGTGCGTTATGCGCCCGGAGATGGAAGCAAAGGTTCTGTTCAATCGCTCGAGGCCCATCCGCCGTCTCCCCAACAAAGTGCTCGCGATGGCATTCGAATTTGCGATGGTCAATGAGTCGTATTCACGTCCCGCGCGCGAGAGGCGTCCCCCATTCAATGTCACGCTCGTCTCGACTATGTGGCGGGATGTTGTGATGAGCTCGCGGACGTTGTGGGCACATATCGACACGTCCAACTTACCGCTCGTAGAAATGTTCGTATCCCGCCCCAGACAGGCAGTGCTGAATATCGAGCTAAGCGGCAGCAGCTGGGTCAGACTCCACCCTCGCTCTCCTTCCGTTGGCGAACAAGCCAACACGACAGATATCGATGAAGACAACGAGTTCTCCAGGTGTATCGAAGTGTTACTGCAGGTCGGCCGCTGGCGTTCACTGGAAACCAGCGATATACCAATCGCCGACTGGTATCCGTGCCTTTTATCACCTGCCCCTATGTTGGAGTGCCTCGAAATGCAAGACGTATACGACATGTAGACGATGTAGATGACGACGCAGATGAAGTTCCGTCGTAAGTACGATGGCGGCCCCTTGTTTGCGGGGCATGCGCCCCGCTTGCGCAAGCTCCGTCTGGCCGGCCGCGGAGCATACTTCCCACTTGGCTGGGGAATCTATACCGGGCTCGCTGACCTGGAATTATCGAATATCCGATACCCCGAGCCTATAGAATATCCATTCCAAAATCTCCGAGGATGCCCCCCTCTGCAAAACTGGGCCTTTTCTCAGTAAACTTTTCACCGGAGGAAAGAGGCGATCAACGCGATTTTTCCACTTGCCCAGCCATCTCTCCCTCGTCTCGAATCTATGGGAATGCAGGACTTGAGTGGGAATGATCTGCATCGCATCCTCACGTCCATAACGGCGCCACGCCCATCATCATATCTCTCAATAAACTCGACCTTCCGAGCATCCTTCCCCCCGCTCCAATCCTAGCACGCAATTTTCCTATATTCTCGCGCATCGACACCCTCCGCGTTACTCCCTCCTACACGATACTTACCATCAGCGGGATGGAGGGGGAAGCATCCGATGCTTGTTCCTTCGAGTTCATATTCGAACAAGATATCGAGGTGATTCGAAACAGCTTCAAATGACTTGGACGGGGGCTCCATATCCCCAGCATCCGCAATTTGTGTTTGACGGGATTTGCACGGGATGAGCTTGTCGGCATCTCTTTCCAGGACTTTGAAGACCTTCTCCTTCGCCACCCTGGGGCGACCCATCTATCCCCGAAGTCATGCCCTTCGTTGAGCACGCAGGCCAGCGATCCCGTCCTCATATTCCTGCGACTCGCGAGTCGCCGGCGTATCAACGAGTCGCATGGCCCACGAGTCTTGGGGGGCACATTTTCCAATCCACTTGCCGAGAATTTTGAGGCGCGTGGTGATTTGGTTTGGAAATCTGTTGTAGAACTAATGGTCATCAAAGTGCGAATGCCCTGGGGAGAAAAACTTGTGAGAGTGAGTCTCGGGAAGTGTATGCCGTATACGCACGTACATATGTAATACTTACGCGTATATCTGTCGAGCCGCGAACAGTACTAGTGCAATGGGGTTTTTTTTTTTCATTTGCTCTCCAAAAACGACAGCTTTAACACCCAGCCCCTAGGTATGCGATCCTGGCATTCCCTTACCGTGTACTTCCTCTCGTCCTGCTCCTTGCATTTTGCCACGGCTCAAACGTCCTCCGACTGCTGCTTACATAACGCTTGGCCGATGCTTCCCAAGCTTTTTGCGTGATTCACTACCAAACACACGGCGACGATCGTAAGCTCACTTGCTCAAGCACGAGGGCACGATGGAACACAGTACTGGCCCGCCGATGGATATTGTTAGTACGGCAAGCTCAAGTAAGCATAGGACTGCTACGTAAGTCGGTTAACCTTGGGTTCGTGCACGCAGCAAGCCCCAAGACCCCCTTGAGGTGTATACTTGCAGGTCCGAGTACGGCGCCAGTACGTCCAACGATATAACCTTTGAAAAACACGGCATGGTCGTAATCGATGGGTCCCTGACGCCCCGGGAGACAGAAGCGAAGTCACTGCTCAATCGCTCGAGGTCTATCCACCGCCTTCCCAACGAAGTGCTCGCGATGGTATTCAAGTTCGCGATGCCAAATGGGTCATATTCATATAGGACACACGAAAACCGCCCTCCATTTAACGTCATGCTTGTCTCGACCTTATGGCGGGATATTGTGATGAGTACGCCGGCGTTGTGGGGGCATATCGACATACGCAACCGTTCGCTCATCGAGACATTCCTACTCCGCTCTAGACAGGCGGCGCTCGATATCGATTTCGCCGGTTACAAAAGCGAATTCCGCCCCGCCCCTCCTTTTAATGTTGACCAACAAGTCGTCACGACGGACCAGAAAACTTTCTCCAATTTCATCGAGCCGCTGCTACCACACCTCGGCCGTTGGCGTTCGCTGGTAACAAGGAATGTAGCAGCCACCGAGTTGCACCTGTGCCTTCTATCACCTGCGCCCAATTTGAAGTGCTTCATGATGAGGTCTCGGCGCTGCAACCACGAGGATGAAGCCCCGCCATATAATGGCATTCCCTTATTCGCGGGGCATACGCCTCGCCTGCGCAAGCTCCGTTTGAACGGAGCATATTTCCCACTGCGCTACTCGATTTATACCGGGCTCACCAGCCTAGAGCTGTCGGCTATTCACTACGCCGAGCCCGTACAACATCCGCTCCAAAACATCGAACAATAGTAGCGGTCAGATATCCGCGATTCAGGCGATTCAGGCTGTGATTCACCGTGCGATTCAACCCGCGATTCGGGCGCGATTTGGTGGTGTGAATCGCCCTTGAATCGCACCGCCCGTCTGACCGTCAGGATTCTCATGCGCGATTCAGCGCGATTCAGATTGCATTCGCACGTGATTTAGGACTACTAAAAGATAAGGCGCAAGGCCCCAGAGAGGCAGTACCCGATACCAGCTATCCCTCATACTGAGCAAATTTTTCGATGCCAAGCATGTGTATATTTCAGGAGGGTGTCAAGTATAGTCTCTAGTGAAAATGACAAAGGAAAGAAAGATATTGTTTTTTAACGTTTTATGGAGAGACAAAGCAAAGGATGCTGTGATTAGTGTTGCATTCAGTCTGGTTTGGTCCGGTTCAGTCTGTGAACCGAACCGAGATTTCCTTGCGGCCAGTTTACAGTTTGGTTTGGGATTGGTTTGGTTCCAAACTGGTTCCAAGCTGGTCTCAAACTGGTTTCAAGCAGTTTTTGTGCTGCATATCCTAAATATTACACAAAACCAGTTTAAAACCAGCTTGAGGCCACCCAAAGTGGGTTTAAACTGGTTTCCCCTTGCTCTGAAGACTCCTAAGGGGTACAATATACTTACAAACGCGGTAATAGTATGCAATTGTGGTTGTGGCTGCTTAGACTCAGACTATAATTGATGTAGCAGCAAAAGAAAAAGAGAACAGCATGTTGCGGTAATCATCACGTATGTTGTTCACCCTTTTACATGCTGTAGATGCCGATTGAGCAGTGAGAAATGGGTGCTGGCATGCCAATGACCAGCAAAAAAAACGAGATAGCAATATGCGACAACTACTGTCATGCACATGGCTAGCTCATTTAGGTGCCGATCAGGACCCCTGAAAACCCTAATATATGTCCGATCCAGAAATCAAAAATTTCGGAGGTAAATAAAGCCAAATTTCGACTCAGGGGCACATAACATTAGCCAATTTCCTAAATTTAGTCCTCAGACATTGTCAATTTTTTGTGCAAATTTTCGTCATTTTGGGATCATACATTGCTCCAGACTAATCTTTTTTCATTTTTTAAGACTTTTTCCCCAATTTCCAAGTGTTTTAGACCTTCAGGCATATGACATAGGTGGTTTTTGCCCATTTTAGTCCTCATACCTCTGCCCAAAATTGCACCATTTTTAGACTTTCCAGCACCAGACATCTGAAATTTTTCCCCAAAATTAGGAGATCTAGCATATCACATTTCCTAGGGCTTTCCAGGGTCCTTGCCGATCTATAGTGATTGTTCATACACAATGGACCAAGACATGAAGGGGCTGTGGTTTGGTGTTGAATGCTTGGGTATAGAGATGAAAGGCAGGGGAGTAGGGATGCTAGTGTGATGGGTGGTATCTCTACAGGATAGAATGAAGATCAGCCTGAACTAAGAGTGTCACGACCGCAACACATTCTGAGACCCTGAGGGCCTCCTCTGCACAATGATCTGGGCTTCCAGATCACTCTGGCCCATGTCTAGGCCTTCCGGACCTCTGGACCTCCCAAATGAGGGCCCGCGACCCTCGATCTTGATGGCCGCCTCGCCGGGTTTCTGCCAAGGATCCTTCCACACGTTCCCTTGCTTCTTTTCCCTTGTCCATACATTCCTTATTGATCCCCACAGTGGAGGCCATGGTGGAAGGGTCGGTCCAGTTACCAGCAGGGCCAAGAGGGAGGTTGTAGATGACAACCAGCGAGGAGCTGTCGAAGGTGAGGTGTGAGAACTGCACCTTGAACATGTCTTGGAGGATCCTGGGGAGAGCCTCGGGGAGCTTGGCCACATCCTTGGGAGAATGGGGGGTTGCGATGAAGTTGCCAAAAGGTGACCAGGCACAGCCTTTCAGTTGGAAGTGGAGTGGGGCGAGCAATCGGTTGATATGCTCGACTACGGCCAAGCCAGAAGCCTGGGCTTCTGAGGCAATTGGTGATAGTGGTTTAAAGGCTGCAGAGAGGGGGGACTTCATTTTGGATCACATGGGCAAGGCGACTTTTGGTGAAGGGTTAAATTTTGGGGGGTTAACCCCTGTGGAGGTGGGAGAGGCGGCCTTGGCAGCTTTGGCAAAAGTGGGTTTCTTCGGTTTAGAAGCCGAAGGTTTGGAGGTGGTGGAGGGAGCAGGGGGGACGCCTGCACGCTGCTTGCCCTTGCTGCTTGCTGCAGGAGCATGGGTGGTAGGTGGGGGAGGAGGTGCCTGGTGTGGTGTAACAATCTTCATGAGAGTGACGTTGGTGGCAATTGCCTCCGCAAGGAGATCCATAGGGATTGTAGAGAAGAAAGTGTTGATCAGCGGTCGCAGCGGGGGGGTGAGGGAGGGGGAGCCTCCGGGGGGGACCCGGGTGAGGTCGGCAACAAGGCTAGAGACGACGCGAGCCGTCTGATCTACTTCAATCTGGGGATTGATGGGGTTGGTGGTGGTGGCGAGGACCCTGGAAAGCCCTAATATATGTCCGATCCAAAAAAGGAAAAAATCGGCACCAAATAAAGCCAAATTTCGACTCAGGGGCACATAACATTAGCCAATTTCCTAAATTTAGTCCTTGGACATTATCAACTTTTTATCTGAATTTTCGTCATTTTTGGATCATACATTGCTCCAGACTAACATTTTTTTGTTTTTTTGGGATTTTTTGTGATTCTTTTACGTAAGACGGCACGGATGCAGGATTAGAATGTGGTCTTCGCTAGAGCGGCTGGCTCCGGCACGGATACTTCCTCATCCGTACCACCAACAGCCGCTCGTTCCCCAATACGGCGCTGTATTGTTTTCCTCTTTTGCCTTTGTCGACCTGCGTCCCACTTTCCGTCTATGGCACTCCGGCTCAAATACGACCCCAGCCACAAACGATGCCCCAACTTCGGCTCTCCCGCCTTCGCGCAAGCGCGGGGTCACATTGCCGCCGCAGCGGACATCACGCAAGAACAGGTGATAGAGGACCTGACAGCCCAGTGGACCGTAGAGAACGACGGCCGAAAGGCCATTTGGGTGGCGCAGCAAGCCCAGGACCACCTCGCGAGGGAAGAGGAAGAGCAACAAGCCGGAGAGGCCGCGAGGCAGGCTCGCCTCGAGGCCGAGGAAGCTGCAGAAGCCGAGTGCAAGAAACCGAAGATGAAGGAACCCGACCCCCGAGGCCCGGACGTCCCCACCAGAAACGCCCCCCACCCCTCACCCTGGGCCCTCAACAAGATCAAGACCCACGGCTACGTCCCCCTCTGGTGCGCCAGCGACGAGGGATGCGCGGATGCCATTCTAAATCAGCGCACAGTGACCGAGGATGCTTACGGCCTCACCAAAGTAGACAACATGGTCGCCTTCAGACCGGTGGATTCCTTCCGCGCATCGCGCAACCTGATCGCTGATGAAAACCTTACATGGAGAATGTTCGAAATCGGGCATTACCGCCTCCTCAACCTCATAAAAGCGCACCACTGGCCACCGGGCAACATCAAGATGCTCTCCAGCTTTTTTGCAACCATCCAGTACAGCGAGTACTGTTCCCGCCCAAACGGCGAGTGCGCGCTCCTGCTCTACCAAGCCGCCGTCCGTCGTGAGTGGCACGACGCCCTGGACAGAGACGAACCCTTCGTTCTGAGGGGCCTGAACGAAGAGCGCATGAGGGAGGTTTATGCGAGCATTCGGGACGAAGAGCACGCGAAGGCGATAGCAGAGGTCAGTACGCCTCCCCTACGCGCGCATACCAAAGGGACAAAACTAATCCAAGTTCTCCCATAAAATCCCCCCCAAAAAAATTAAATTAAATTAAATTAAATAACCAACCCCCCCCCGTTCGCAACTCAACTCAACGCAACGCAACGCAACGGCAACCGCCAAACAGCTCAGAGACGCGACCGCCTCAGCAAGCGGAAGCTTGCCGAGCCGGCGACGCCCGTCGACGCGCCCCGCATCTCCGGTCAGGCAAACGGGCAGGACGTCCCGTTCGAGGTCCCCACAACCGCGCCACATCAACCAGCGCCACCTCCGAGATCGAGCACACTCTCCGGTCTCGAGGTCGGCATCCAGCTCCAAACCCTCACGGCCCTTTCTGCCGAGCGCGGGCTTCAACCCCCTCAGCGTCTGCGCCGTATGCTTGGGGCGTTTCAAGCACAACATCGCAAAGTGCATTGAGTCAGAGACCTGGGACGGCCACAAGGCCTACTCTCACCGAAACGAACAGGGGAGAATCATCAACCCAGAAGGCCTCCCCCTATGTTTCAACTGGAATCGCCCCAATGGGTGCACATCCACCAACCGCGATCACCTCCACGAGTGCGCAGGGTGTGGAAAACCTGATCACGGCGTCCAATCGTGCCCTCTCGCACAGAAAGGATAACCTGCTCACCCCGTACATCCCCGAGGCCTGGGAGCGTCTCCTCCATGAGACCGGCCTATCCAGTAAATACCCAAACCTTCTTGATTCCCTGCGCCACGGTTTTCACGCCGGCATCCCTAATATCCAACGCACATATACCCCCCAGAACAGCAACTCCATCAACTTATACGCCGATGTCTTCAAAGACATCATTAATAGAGAATTCGCGAAAGGCCGTTATCTGGGCCCGTTCTCACACACCGAGATCAAGCACGAGGTCAGCCACTTCCAAACATCACCGCTCTCCCTCGTGCCAAAACCTGGCAAGCCAGGCAAGTTCCGTCTGGTTCAAAACCTCTCAGCTCCCCACGCATCCTCGTCCCAAACCCCCTCCATCAACTCCTTCATCAACTCGGACAATTTTCCAGCAACCTGGGGAACATTCGCCGCCATATCCCTCACCATCGTGCGACTGCCGCCCGGCTCACAAGGCGCCGTTCGCGATGTTGCCGAAGCGTACCGCACAATTCCCATGCGACCAGACCAATGGCCTGGCCTCGTGGTCCGACTCAGTGAAGGCGATGAGTTCACCATCGACTCCAGTGCATGCTTTGGTCTTGCCTCCTCAGCCGGCCTATACGGCACCGTCGCCGATGCCGGAGCCGACCTCTTTCGAGCACACGGGCTCGGCCCCATGTCAAAATGGGTCGACGATCACATCTTTTTCAGAATACGGCGACAATACATCAACGGTTACAACGCACTCAGGTGGGGATGGGCAGCGCAAATCAGTGCAAACGGGAGCCCAAAACAAGATGGGGGGCGCATCTGGTATGGGGGCGCCCTCATGCCAGACGACCAGCCAGAAGAATTTGACGAAGACGCCGTCTTCCCCACCTCCGACCATTCCCTTTCATCCCCACGCCCCCCCGAAGACTGGGATTTCGCCTACAACCTGGCGGACATCGACCGGGTATCGCAACAGCTGGGGATCCCTTGGGAGCCATCCAAGGATGTCCCTTTCTCGCCAGAACCCCCGTTCATCGGCTTCGCATGGAATCTTGATTCGAGAACTGTCTCGATCCCATCATGTAAGTGCCAGAAATACTGTGAGGAAATCAGAAAATGGGAGGCTAAGTCCACACACAACCTTGAAGAAGTACGTCAACTCTACGGACGACTCCTTCACGCGTCGCTGGTTTTACCCGCAGGCCGAGCCTACCTCACCGGGCTGGAGACCATGCTCGGACTTTTCCACAACCGTCCTTTCGTGCCGAGAACTCCTCCTCGAAACGTCGCTGGAGATCTTGCTTGGTGGAGGGCAGCTCTCAGCGCCCCAAAGCCATCCAGACCCATCCCAGGGCCATGCATTGTCCATGACCCATGCGCTTTCTCAGACGCGAGCTTGGGAGTCGGACTTGGAATCGTCATCGGCAACTGGTGGCGCGCTTGGCTACTTCGACCAGGGTGGAAACGCGATGGACGAGACATCGGATGGGCAGAGGCCCTCGCATTCGAATTGCTCGTCCTTTCAGTCATTAAACTCCACCCCACGCACACCTGTTTCAAGGTTTTCGGGGACAACATGGGCATTGTCGAGGGATGGCGAGGAGGCCGAAGTAAAAACTGGCCCACAAACCTCGTTTTCCACCGCATTCACCACGTACTCGCAGCTCACAGATCATCATGCATCACCCGCTATGTCCCCAGCAAAGACAACCCCGCGGATGGCCCGTCCCGTGGAATCTATCCCCCACGACACCTCCTTCTCCCCCCCATCCCCATCCCAGTGGGAGCCAAAGAGTTCATCGTCGATTTTGACGGACTCTCGCAACCTCATGCATGACCTATCCGTAGCCAGAGTATGCGGGCAGCCCTTCGCTCCAGAGGGGGACGGTCGGCAGGAGAGAGAGCCAGAACCGACTCGCAGGACAACCACTCGGGCCAGGAAACCCCCCGCTACCACTAAACAAGTGAGAGAGTGGAACACCCCATGCGACAAAAATCCTGAAACACCACCCACCCCAGCTGCATACCCCTCAAACAGAACCCCAACCCCATCACCTCACCACCCGCACTGTCTCGCAAAAGACCGTCTACGCCTGTGGCGTCCTCTGAATGCCAGGAACATCCTCGACGAGCACGGTCGGCCCATCAACCTTTCGCCCGAAGATCTGTTCATCATCGAAAAACTGATGAGTGGTGCATGGACCGAGGCAACGAGCGAATCCTACGGTTCAGGCCTCCTCAACTGGCACGTCTTCTGTGACCAGAAAAACATCATTGAAGAGCATCGGGCGCCTGCCCCCCTGGTCTTAATAACGTCATTTATCGCAACGCTCGCGGGCACGTATTCGGGCAAGACCATATCAAATTACGTCAGTGCCATCCGCGCCTGGCATATCTTGCACGGGATAGCATGGAACCCAGAAAAAGCCGAGCTCGATGCCGCTCTAAAAGCAGCAGACGCCCTAACGCCTCCCTCATCAAAGCGCCAAAAGCGCGAGCCATACACAGTGGAGTTCATCACCGCTATCAAAGACCAGCTGGACCTGAACTCCAGTGTCAACGCTGCCGTCTTCGCCTGCCTCACCATGGCTTTTTACGGCGTCGTGCGTGTGGGGGAATTCACCGTCCCGAAGCTGAAAGACTTCGACCCCGCGATCCACGTAAAACCATCAAACATGTGGACCGAAACCGACAGTAACGGGTTTTCCACCACCACCATGTTTGTACCCCACACAAAGTCAGCCCCGCAGGGCGAAGATGTCTACTGGGCAAGACAAGAGGGCCTGTCGGACCCAGTCGCCGCTTGGGACAACCACGTTCACGTTAACGCCCCGCCGCAAGAGGGCCACCTCTTCGCTTACCGGGTAAAATCAACTCACCGCCCTCTTACTTGAACACGCTTTCTGCAAGCCCTAGCAGACGCCGCCAAGAGGGCGGGACTTGAGCCCATGCAGGGCCACGGGATCCGCATTGGGAGCACACTGATGTACCTACTGCAGGGGCTCTCATTTGAGGCAGTCAAGACCATCGGGCGATGGGCAAGCGACGCCTTCCGCCTTTACCTACGGAAACACACACAAATCCTCGCGCCGTACATCCAAGTGCACCTAGTGCTTAATGAAGCACTCGCCAGGCTCGCACTACCGCCCATCAGATGAACAGGTGAGCCTTGCTCCTAAAACCATGGGGGACCTCGCTTTTGCTCATCGCGTCGCCAGTCTCCTAGCCCTGGGGTAAGCAGCAAAATCTCGGTCCTCTCAAGGCTTGGGCCGCGTCTCAGGACCGGGATGCGCTTGCGCGCTTTCACCCACCCTCTCTATTCTTCTCTCACATCTCATCACACCTTTCCTTGACAAATTCTGTACATACAGCCCCTCGCAATCCTACGAGCCAAAAGCTCTTTGCAAAGATCCCCCCATTTCCAAGCATTTTAGACTTTCTGGCACAAGACATGGACTATTTTTGCCCACTTTAGTCCTCATACTTCAGCCCAAAATTGCGCTGTTTTTAGACTTTCCAGCATATAGCATTCAGATTTTTTCCCCAAAATTAGTAGATCTGGCATATATGATTTCCTAGGGCTTTCCAGGGTCCTTGGTGGCGGCATGGGGTGGGGCCTGATGCTGGGGCGGGTGGTGTGGAGTGGGTGATGCAGTTGCATCCCATGCTAGAAGGCAGGATTTCCTGGCTGACTCCTTTCCGGCAGCAGCGCAGGATTCCTGTGCAGCTTTAGTGGCTGCCCAGTTGATGGGTGGGCGATGGATGGGGGTTGCTGGGGCAATCTCTTGCTCAGAGTTCATGGGTGAGTCAGGGCGAGATTCACCTGAGATGAAGGTTTCCCCAGTTTCCATGGGGTCGTTGACAGTATCAGTGGGGTTGGAGACAACCCAAGGGCGCTTGGAGCGCGAGGGCCCAGTGGGGGGGTGATTTGACATGGAGCAATAGCAGCAGCGAGTAGCAGAAGCAGAGGGGGAGTTACCCTAGGCAACCAGATGGTGGTGTTAGACACTACTAGACAGCTTCATGTATATATACCAGCTGCCTCCTTTGGAGAGCAGCAGAGTTAGTATCTTGTCTTTCTCCCTCATCTGCCCTGCCTAGCAGCCACTCCTAAGTCCCCCATCTCTGCCCGTTGACTCCGGAAGTCAGACATTCACCTCCACACATCCAGATTCGCTAGTTTGCCCTTTCTGCCCCTCAGACCTCTCCGGACCTACACAGACCCACATGACTCTGACAAAGAGAGGAAGAGGGAGAAAGGAAATAAAACTCATGTGTATCACCAAGAAAAAAAAAATCAAAACCACTGAGACTCAGTCACACGCCAGCAGCCTTGCCATGATTCATGCACCACTGTTTGTGTGCCATTTCAATGCTTCATTTCGGTCGTGACAGTAAGTACCTACCGTTGGCGTAATGTTGTTCATGAGCTGGCATTCGTGGTCACTGTACAGCATTTGCTGTTTGTGGTTTCACCGTTGTGGCTACTGTACACCATTTGTTGTTTGTTGTTTGTTGTTCATGAGCTGCCAGTGTTTGTGTGCCAGCGTTAGTGGCTCGTGCATGTGTGGCTGTCATACATAGGCCGTACCAGTGCTTTCATGTGCATGTTGATGAACGGGGATATGCGGTTTTGTTGCGTTGTGGTGTCGCACGTGCCGTAGATACCACATACTAAGCTATTTGCTTCCGGGAGTATGAATACAAGCACTCTCACCCATGCTCGCATCCTTCTTACACAATATGTATATGTAAAATCAGACTTTGGTTGGCATTAGAGTATAATATCATGATTAATGGAGAACTGGTTCAAACCAGTTCTGAATTTCAAGATATTCGGTTTGTGGTTCAGTTCAAAAACCAAACCAAACCAGAACCAATCAACCGGTCCAAACCAAACCGTATGCAACACTAAGCATTAGACAGCATGGCTGGAGAAGGGAAACTTTGCGACACAAGGCAACAGACTGTGTGCTCATGATCTGGTTCTGCTGCACTGTGCACATGATTACTGTACTCTGCACATGCCCCACTGACAAGGTGTTTCACATAGGCCAGTTGGCATTCTTGTAAGGTGGAATCTGGAGGCACATTCAGGCCATGAAGAATCATGCCTCTCTTTACAACTGTAATATGTGGTGAGAAGCAGGAAACACACATATCATCATTGCATGAGCGAAGTAATGAGTCCATCACAATAAGTAAGCCAGCATTGTTAGAAGTGGAACCTGAGGCAATCAGACCATTTTGGGTACTCACAGATGAGCTTAGAATATTCACATTGAAATTGGAAGAGGAGCCCCCCCAATGTGGCCAGCCTCTGGGATATTGGTAGTGGAAGGAGAGGCCCCCCAATGTGGCCAACCCCTTGATCTGTACTAGAGATGGAAGAGGAGGCCCCC
>KL198025.1:137599-285738 GCA_000697705.1 Botryobasidium botryosum FD-172 SS1 | reverse complement strand
AAGCATCTTTCTGTAAAATTTTGCGTAACACATGTACATATGACCAGCTAGTATATGTATCTCAATCTACTCCACTCACTCTTGAGTCTCTTCCAGCGCCGCCAACTTTACACCTCCACCACCCGTTGCACATCCCGGCATATGTTTTTTTTAAATCTATTTTATTTTGATTATTTATAGATCTCCATTGATCACACTCAGTCCTGCTTCAGCACGAAAGCCACTCTTGCAAATCCATACGCAACCTCCCGAAACTTGCGCCAACTAACTGGCGTTGAGTCGCACAAGCTGCTGACATAATCTTTGCTCGCGTTTTGCGCTTACGTGTGCCGGATCGCAGCCATTTTGGGAGGGCAAACCCTGGCCGGGAGAAAAAACTGAACTTCGAAAAAAACAGCTGATTTGCAAGCAACCTGAGAACGGCTGTATAGCTACGGTCAGATATACGCGATCGCAATCTTTTAGTAGTCCTAAATCACGTGCGAATGCAATCTGAATCGCGCTGAATCGCGCATGAGAATCCTGACGGTCAGACGGGCGGTGCGATTCAAGGGCGATTCACACCACCAAATCGCGCCCGAATCGCGGGTTGAATCGCACGGTGAATCACAGCCTGAATCGCCTGAATCGCGGATACCTGACCGCTACTAATGCCCTCGTCTGCAGAGAATACTCTTCCTTTCAGTACAGTTTTCATCAAAGGCAGATGGCCCACATGACTCCACCGCGTACCCAACCTTTACTCTTCCTCGTCTTAAATATCTCGGGATGCAGGACTTGCACAAGGGTGATGTACACCACATCCTCACCTCGGTAATGGCGCCACGTTCATTTCTCTGGACCTCTTCCCGAGAAGACCTTTCGAACATCCTTCCCCACAGTCCAACTCTTCCAGACAACTTTCCCATATTATCGCAGGTTGACACCCTCCGCATCACTTCGCACATTAGTACCGCCCTCGGCGTGGTGGAAGGGCAAGCATCTGGCGTGTGTTCCTTCAAATTCATGTTTCACGCCTGTGACTCCCGGGCGATTCGAAACAGCTTCATGTGTCTCGGACAGGAGCTCCGTCTCCCGAGCATTCGCAGCTTGTGTTTGAAAGGCTGAGCGCACGATGATCTCATCCGCTTCTCCGTCCAGGATTTTGAAGATCTTCTCTTACGCCATCCTGGGGTAACCCATCTGTTCTTAGAATCATGCCCCACGTTTTGGGCCATGCGACTCGTTGATGCACCCGCTCCCCATGAAACGCAGGAAAATGGGGACAGCATGTCTGCCATACGTGCTCGAATCTTGGGGGGCACGTTTTCCGATCCGCTCGCCGAAAATTTCGAGGCGCGTTGGTGATCTGGTCTGGATGTGGGGTTAATCGGCGTCAAGGTGTGACCGGCTACGAATATCCTGAGGGCCCAGTATGTGAGGGCGGTTTTTGACACGAAGTTTTTTGACAAGAAGTACGGCATATAGGCATACGCAGCCGAGCGCATTCCTTCTATCGTGTATTTGTATATCTTCTCCCTCTTTTTACCTTTGAATGTTCCACTGTGGCACACAATTGCACAAATATCCCCTGATCAGCGCGCTCGCACTGTCTTTAGTGTCGCAAAAATTCTAAAGCAGCAACCAATGTTATGTAATCAACCCCTTTTGTTTCGATCTCCACTGTGACTTATGTAGTCTCAGTCACCACACTGAGTCGATTCAAACTCGCCGCAAGTATATATATCCCAGCGCTCACTTGCTCAATCATTTATTAATCCTTCAGCATTGGCAAAGCAGAAGAAGGAACGCAGTATCGACCCGCCGATGGATACTCGTACGATTAGCTTAAGCAATCATCAGATTGCTACGTAAGTTGCATAACTTCTGTGCTTTGCTGGATATCTGCACGTAGTAAAGCCCCAGGACTCACCTAGGGTGAATTTTTCACTTCCAGGTCCGAGTACAACATCTTTATATCTAACGGTGCAACAGAACAAGAACCAACCATTAATAAATCTGTGACCCGCCCTGAAATACAGACAAAGGCGCTGCTCAATCGCTCAATGCCTATCCATCGTCTTCCCAACGAGATCCTCACGACGGTATTCGAGTTGGCGATGGCCCATGGGTCATATCCACGCCCCGCGCCCGAGAAGCGTCCTCCGTTTAACGTCATGCTCGTCTCGACCTTGTGGCGGGATATAGTAATAAGCTCGCCGATGTTGTGGACGTATATCGATATGTCCAATCTACCGCTCGTCGAGATGTTCATATCCCGCTCCAGACAGGCAGCGCTCGACATCGATTTCATCGGTCACAGGAGCAAGTTCTACCCCGACCTTCCTCCCATTGATGCTCAAGTCAATGCCGCGGATAACGGTTACCCGAGAGAGTTCTTCAGCCTTATCGAACCGCTGTTGCCGCATCTCGACCGCTGGCGTTCTCTGGTGACCAACAGAATAACAGCTCCCGACTTGCACTCATGCCTTTTACTACCTGCGCCCAAGCTGGAATCTTTCCTTATGCGGTCTCCGCGCAACCACGAGAATGAAGCCCCGCCATATGATGGCATCCCCGTGTTTGCGGGGCATACGCCCCGCCTACGCAACCTTGATTTGGACGGAGCGTACTTTCCACTGCGCTACTCGATCTATACCGAGCTTACCAGCCTAAAACTGTCGGCTATCCGGTACTCCGAGCCCGTACAGCAACTGCTCCAAAATATCCAATATTGCCCTCGCCTAGAGAAAATATCCCTCTCGGGTGTGCAGTTTTCATCTGGGGCAGATGGCCAACATGACTCCACTATCTATTCAACCATTTCTCTTCCTCATCTCAAATCCATCGTGATGTATAGCCTATGCGCAGGCGACGTACGCCACATCCTCACGTCGATAATGGCACCACACGCATTTCTTTGGGTGTCTCTTTCCGGAGCCGACCTTCCGAGCATCCTCCCTCACAACCCAACTCTTCCAGACAACTTTTCCATATTTCTGCAGATCGATACCGTCCGCCTTATTTTGTGTCGTGACGACGCGACTCCCGCAGGCATTGTGGAAGGGAAAGCATCCGGCGTGCATGCCTTTAGAGTCACGTTTCCATTAGTAGCGGTCAAGTATCGATTTTCAGCGCCGATCCTGGAGCCGATTCCGGAGTCGATTCCGGGACGAGTTCCGCCGCGCAAATCGTCGAGAATCGGGCCTCGTGATTTGACCGTTACGTTTCGCACACGCGATTCTGGCGGATCTTGAGTAGACACCAGCAATCGGCAAGTACTATACCATCAGTTGGCTACCACGTGGTGTATGTACATCTACAGCATATTAGTAGAGCACCATCAATCCTTAGTACCACGACGAACAACTCATGACTACCGACCCCAACAAGTGGGTACGCCCTCGTCGCCTCGCGCGGGCCAAGGCCCTTATGAAGGCTTACCTCCGGTACCTCCAACAAAAGCGGCTGCGCCGAAGGCGTCTGCGCGCACGGCTGCGAAGAATTGACAAGAATATATACGTCAGTGAGAGCGGGCCACTCATGGTCTCCTATCGCCCACCCACCCCTGTATTTGCCTCCATTGACACCGGACCCGACAAAGCCCCAACCGACAGCAGCGATGACGAGAATGATGGCAGTAGCTCGGGTGGTGGTAGCACAAGCACCTCCGTTTCGTCAGATTCCAGCGACACGGACGACACGGATAGCAACGGCGATACTACGTCTGTTGATAGTGATGACTCGGGTTCATCTTCTGAGACGGATACGCCAGGTGTGAGTGATTTGGTTACAGGGGGTGGGGATTTTGGGGAAGGTGACAGTTTTCTGGGAGAGTGGGAGGGTTTCGAGCTGAGGAAATCCAACCTGGCTCGGTATGTGAGGGAGGAGATAGAGAAGATGTACAAAACCCGATACGAGCTCCCACGAAACGAACGCTCGAAACCCACACCCAAGCTGCCCCACCTCCTGAATGTCACCAAAAACGTGCGACCCGACCAATTTCGCAGGGATCTTCGCGTCTCTCCCCTCACATTCGATCGACTGGTTGACGAAATCATTGATAGCCCTGTTTTCGCAAACAAGTCAGAAAAATCACAGATGCCCGTCGAAACCCAGCTTGCAATCACACTTTATCGGTTTGGCCACGATGGAAATGCTGCGAGTCTGGATAGCGTGGCAGACTGGGCTGGCGTTGGGAAGGGAACTGTTCTTCTGTGCACGCGTCGAGTGATGGCTGCGCTGCTGAGCCCCGGTTTCCTAAAGACATATATCCGGATGCCGACAGCTGAAGAAAAGGAGGAGGCGAAGGAATGGGTGGAGAGCCGGTCGTGCAAGGAATGGAGAAATGGGTGGTGCATGGTGGATGGGACACTTACTCCTCTGGAGTACCGGCCACACTGGTACGGCGAAAGCTACTATGACAGAAAATCAAACTATTCGTTAAACTTCCAGGTAAGCGCGTGCGGTCTTTGTTCACATAGAAAAGCTAGCTGATGAATGAGCATCTTGACCTTGCGCAGATTGTGTCACTCCCTAATCTCCGTATCATCGACGTGGGATTTGGCCACACTGGAAGCACACATGACTCGACAGCTTGGGAGGATACCTATTTTGCAAAGAATATTGAGTCCCTTCTCGAAGAGGACGAGTGGATATGGGTGGATTCGGCATACACGGTAAGTGTCCACGCCTATGCGAGGGGAACAGAGCTGACTGTTGTATGTGTAGCTATGCCGTTGGGTGGTCGCACCGTACAAAAAGCCGATGAAGTTCAAACCTGAAAACGCCGAGTTTAACAACTGGGTCTCAATGGTGCGCGTACGCTCCGAGCATGCAATTGGGTTTTTGAAGGGGAGATTTTATTCTCTCAAGGCACTGCGCATACAAATCAACAGTGAACTCGCTCACAAGTTCGCGACTTACTGGGTCCTCGCATGCGTCGCTGTACACTGTTTTGCAATGGAGTGCGAGGCTGAAGAACGGGACGATGATGATGGTGGGCTTGTTGATCCCTTCATTGGCGAAGGGATGTCGGATCTTGAAGGCTCGGATGATAATGCGGGCTTGGATGACGAAGAGAGTGAGGATGAGGAAGTGGCAGCTACGGCAGCAGTTCAAGCAGGAGGTGGGAAGCCAAAAAAGCAGAATGCCCGACTCGCTGCAGCCGAAAAACTTCGAACGGGCTTGAAAGCTGCTATGTTTCACACGAATGGACGCTGAGAACAAAGTATATAGCTCAATCAAAATCAATGGCAGTCTGATACGTTACATGTCTTTCACAGTCGATGAGCCTTCGGCACCCTCATCAGCGTTCTGGTTTCCACCGTCTCCATTGCTAACCATGTTTATCTGACCAACAAGCTCTCCACTAGTCGAGGTGCTCATGCTGTCGAGCATCTGCATGTTGGAAAAAGGCGCAGGCGTGGTGAGCGGATGGTGTGTGTTGAAAGGGTGATGCGTGCCAACAAGACCATGATGCATGTGGAAGTTCGGATGGGGAGGATCGACGATGAATGGCCCGCCAACACCAAAGTGCTGGTTAGGTCCAGCAGCTTGAAGCACGTTGAATGGCGTAGTCGCTCGGCCCAATCTAACCTGATTTTTGTGCTTCAACTTCTCGAGCTTGAGCTGCACCTTCAGCGCCTCAAGGTCCAGCTCTTTCCCCCTGACCTCGCTCGATGTCTTCATCTTCACGATCTCGTGCTCTGCCTTCAACCTTGCCATATCAAGCGCACTCTTTGCCGTCTCCTCCTCTGCTTGGGCCATTGCTGTAAAGTCCGCTGTCACACGGGTTTTCTTCAACTGGGCAGCTGGGGCAGACGTCCCAGCCTTTGCCTTCTTCGTCGCTCTCTCCTTCTTCACGGCAATGCCCTTCTCCTCTTTAATGGTGTGCTTGGCAGGAGATGGCGTCGATCCCTCGGCTGCACGCTCCGGAGCGTCGACATCAGTGACATGATTGCTGTTGGCATTGCCACTGTCTTCCTCGTCGTCATCTTCATCGCGATCGTAGTCGAACTCCTGATCCGGATGACTGTCAGACCAGGTAGCCGGGTCACCATCGCCAAGGGCATCCTGGGTGGCACTAGCTTTGGCAAGGATGGAAGTATCGATTGTCGACTGGCTGTTTCCGATTCCAGTGGGAATTAAATTTGGGCGATATGCGATGAGGTCCTGGACCTCCCTGAACCATGGTGTGTCCTTCTTGATCTCATCTGGATATCAATTAGCATGGCCCAATAAGGAACTGTCTATCGCTTGCTTACCATGAAGAGACTGGAGCTTACTTCCATCACGCAAGGCTTCCTCGCGGAGCCCTTCACCCGTAGACCCTAGCCTTTCAATCCCTTCCTTGGTCTTCTCGACAATGCTGTGGGTTGTTATTGTTGTCATATAATATAGACTAGTGCATAAGTATAATCAATGGGTCAAACTCACGTCGAGATACGGTTCTTGACTTTATTTAACCACTGCAGTCTGTCCTTGGCGGTCCCAGCAGCGGCAGCAGCAAATGCAGAGCTATAGACAGGATTGTCCGAGAACAAGATCTCACATATAGCCCACTGGTGATCAACTTTGGACTTTCCCCCACCCTTGCTCGTCGAAACATGGCCACCCGGGGGTGGGAAAAGACCCTGCTTAATTTCCGGATTCGACTCAATGGCATATATGAGAGCCCATGTCAGCTCATCATTGTTCTCATTCCACCTATATATAGGCGTAGGGAGTCATGTCAATGGTCGACAAAGAACCAAAGAAAAAGCATAGAAACGCACTTGACGGAGACGGAATCTTCTTTGGCTTTCTTTGACTCCTTGCCTGAATTGACCTTAGATGCCTTTGAGTTACGAGCGGGGGTATCAAGGTTGTCAGGTTTCTTGCGCTTTCCTCTTGTATTTTTAGGAGTAGGATGAGCTTTTTCTTTGGTGGGGGGCATGATGATGTATGAAACAAGGACGCACGAAGAGGTGCTTGTAGATTCAGACAAACATAAAAACAAATGTGCGTGCTTTGTTTGGCATCAGACCCTTTTGATGTAGTGCTGCAGAATCGCACGGCCGATTCTGGGGGCAGAAGCGACTCCGGAGTCGCTGCGGCAACAGGCCGATTATCAGCTTTCCCACGCTTCTGGAGGGATCCGATTCTCGCAGAAGCGAGATTGGAATCGCCTCCATAATCGGCATTGAAAATCGATACTTGACCGCTACTATTTTTCCACCCCCAGGTGATTCGAGACAGCTTTATGTGTCTCGGACAGGAGCTCCATCTTCCAAGCGTTCGCAGCTTGTGTTTGGAGGGCTTCGCACGGGATAAACTCGTCCACTTCTCCGTCCAGGATTTTGAAGATCTTCTTCTGCATTACCCTGGGATGACACATCTATCCCTGGAGTCGTGCCCTACATCGTGGGCTATGCGGCTCGTTGGCGTACAGGCCACTCGTGGACCACAGGAGAGTGGGGACAGCATCGCTAATTTGCGTGCTCGAATCTTGGAGGGTACGTTTTCTGATCCACTTGCTGAGAACTTCGAGGCGCGGTGGTGACTTGGTTTGGGAATCGGCTGTGGAGTTGATGAGTGCCGGTGTGTGGTGAGCTCGCAGTGAAGGGTGGTTTATCAATATCTGCGCGAGACATGGCACACTTTACAGAGTCAGCTGATTACAGTAATCCTCACTCCCTCGGACGCCAATATCAGCATCCTCTTATACCGTGCGGCCCTTATGCGTCTTCTATCCTACCCCCTTGTACCTATGCCAGTAGGGGCAGTCATGTAAAGGCATATTTCCGCGATCGGGTTGAGAAAAAATGGATATTACTCGCTGAAATTCAATAAGCGGAGCGCAGTATAACCCTAACCCTAGAGTAAGATAAACGACAACGGGAGCAAACAAGAGCTTGACACGTCAACTTGGGACGACACGTCGACTGGGAAGAATCATAAAAACGCGCATATATGCGCTCTTGACGGTCTCCTCCTCTCATCAACCATCATCAGCGCGTAGTTCCCCACGACCCCGGCCCCGTATCTTTATTGCTCATCGCCGCTCGCCATGGCTCCGGCCAAGCCCCTCGCTTTGCTGTTATTCTCGCTTTTGCTCGTATTCCCTTCGGCTGTTTTCGCTGCATCTGTCCTTGCTATCGACTATGGGAGCGACTGGATGAAGGCCTCGTTGATGAAGCCTGGCGTGCCATTTGACGTCCTGCTCAACCGTGACTCTAAGCGGAAAATACAGTCGTCAATAGGGTGGAAAGGAGAGGATAGACTTTTCGGGTCTGACGCCTTCAACCTCGTGCGTTCAACCTAGCTAGCACCTTTATAAAGCTCGCCTAACCACTGGCATATTGATGTAGGCGGCACGGTTTCCCCTGGACTCGTTCTCCAATCTCAAGAGCCTCCAAGGCGCCGCAATTGACTCCATACAAGCACACTACCACGCAAAAATCTCGCCTGCTACCCTTGTGCCTACTGAGCGCGGTACAGTCGCCGTGAAGACATCGTCTGGGGCAGAGTGGTCTGTGGAAGAGCTTGTTGCGATGCAGTTTGCATATGTTAAGGAGCTCGCCGAGGGACTGGCTGGGAGCAAGGTGTACGATGTCGTTGTTACTGTGCGCGCTTCTTCAATCTAGGATTTTGCCGGAAATGCCCTGAATGTCCTTGATTGTACAGGTCCCATCCTACTTTTCGCAATTCCAAAGACAAGCCGTTCTAGACTCAATCGAGCTGGCTGGGCTTCGACCATTAGCCCTCCTCAACGACGGAACAGCAGGTATGTCGAGCTAGATCACTAAGAAATCTCATCCTGTAACTTACGATCTCACCTGTTTTGCTAGTGGCTATCAACTACGCGATGACGCGAACATTCCCAGAGACAGAGCATCACATTATTTATGATGCCGGCGCGTCGTCCATCCGCGCGACTGTAGTCAGCTTTTCATCCAAAACCAATTCCGCTTCAACTTCAGCCTCTACTCCCGTTGAGATTGAAACTCTGGGCTTTGGTTACGACCTTGCCGCCGGAGGCACCGAGTTTGACCGTCGCCTGCGGCTAATCCTCGCCGAACAATTCGAGTCTAAGAACGGAAAGAGCCTGAAGGGTGATGCCAAAGCTATGGCTAAGCTGTGGAAGGAAGCTGGGCGCGTAAAGGCGATTCTGAGCGCAAACGCCGATAGCAATGTCGCAGTGAGTGCCACGCTGTGCTAGCTTTGTACAGGGTGCTAAGCCTATGTTTCTGTTTTATTTTTAGGTCGAGAGCTTGTACCAGGATATCGACTTCAAATCCAAGGTCTCGCGCCAGACTTTTGAAAAGGCCTGCGCAGATTTGAAGCCAAGGTTCACCGCACCGATCACTGATGCCCTTACAAGCGCCGGTTTAACTCTCGTACGTGCCGACTCTGGCTCCCATTCAGCAAGCCCAATATGAACATCATTGCAATTTATCATATCAGAACGACATTAAGTCGGTAATCCTTACCGGCGGAGCATCGCGTACACCCATGATCCAAGCTGCAGTTCGCGCAGCGGTTGGAGAGTGAGCACTAATCATTTTTCTGAATCATTTTCGCATACTCATGCCTGGCTCATTCAGTGCGAAGATTGCGCAAAATGTCAACGCCGATGAGGCCTCCGTCCTCGGTGAATATTCTATTACACCTTGCGTCTGCATACTATTCCTAATGAAGATTCCGGTGTTTCAGGTGCTGCTCTATACGGTGCCTCCCTCAGTCCTCAGTTTAAGACGAAGGAAATCAAAGTGCAAGACATCGCTGCCTACAACATCCAGATTTCCTATGCGGCAGAGCCGAAGACCCCTGGTAAATCTCTCGGCTCATCGCAATATATTGGAATCGATCGTCTAACTGGTTCATGCCTTAGAATCCAAGCCTCGCACCATCCAAACGCCGCTCTTCTATTCTGGCTCCAAGACTAGCGTCAAGAAGACGTTGACTCTCAAGCGCAAGGATGACTTCTCGCTTCGTCTTGCATATAAAGATGCCAAGCCGTGAGCCGTCTCGCGTAGTCCCCTTTTCGGCTGCTAGCACTAATACGCTGGGCCTTCACGCAGCGAGTTCCCTCAGCCCATCTCGGAAATTCAGCTTATGGGAGTGGCCGAAGCCATCGCCAACTTGACCGAGCGTGGCGCAAAAGAGCCGGTAGTCAAGGTGACTGTATTGTTATCGGATTCCACCATCGCCTCCGTTGTGGACGCTGTGGCCCATGGGCAAGTGAAGGATGATTCCATTAAGGGTGAGTAAAACTGCAGGAAACGTACAGCCCCGCTACCGGTGCTGATAAATTCCCTTTTTCATAGGGAAACTCAAAGGCCTTTTCGGAAGCAATGAGTCGAAGGCAACTGAAGACGGCTCGTCAGAGGTGCCGGTCCCAACCGCACCTGCTCAAGAGGAGCCCGTTGTGGAGTACAAGCCAGGGAACATTCAGCTGAAGTTCGTTGAGACCCCTCTTTCCATCAAGCCCCTTTCGGCAGAGTTCAGGGCCGAGGCGCGCAAAAGGTTTGTTTAACACAACGAGTATATGAGCGTTACGATTGGAACATTGACTCTTGGTTCTCGATAGATTAATTGACGCAGATAAGGTGGAGTTGGCCAAACGCAAGACAGAGGAGGCTAGGAATTTCCTGGAGGGCTACCTGTACCGTCTACGTGATCTCTTGGATGGCGAAGAGACGACCCCGTTCATGGAGTTCTCCAAGGAATCCGAGAGGGAAAAACTCGCTGAACTCCACGAAGAGACCTTGACCTGGTTCAACACTGAAGGCGACGACGCTGATCAGGTTACCTTCTGGGCGAAACGGGAGGCACTCGAGTAAGTGGTCATCTTCTGGTTCGACTTTCTACGAGTGTGGGGTTTTCTGACGTCGATACCAACATAGGGCGCTCGAGAAACCGATTCAGACCCGCTATGAAGAGAACGAGACAGGGCCTGGTGCGCTCACCGATTTGCAGCAGGCCCTCTTCGCTGGACGGATGTTCCTCACATCCGCAAGACAAAACGAGACGGAAGAATTGGCGGCTGGTTTAACGCCGAGATTCACTGCCGACGAGCTCGAATGGGTGGAAAAGCAGCTTGTGGATAACGAAAAGTGGTTGGAAGAGCGCTTGGAGGTCCAGAAGACGCTGGCGAAGAACGATGATCCGGCGTTCACGACGGCGGAGATGAAGGCGAGGGGCGTGACGCTTCAGACGTATGTGCTGAAATTGATGCGGAGAAAACAGCCCAAGGTGAAGCCGACGTCGACGTCAAGCTCATCTTCCGCCACGAGCACGAGCACGAGCACATCGACGACAAGAGCGGCAGAGGAAACGGCACCTCCTGTGCATGAAGAGCTCTAGACTTGTAGATAGCCATCTTTAGAGATCAAAACAAGATACCACTGGAGCACATACATAATTCCTGTACTCGCCATACCCGTTGAACCTCATGAACTTTTTAGATCATCAACCTGTGGCGTTGAGTTCAGACAAAGACGTCGACCTCCATAACATGTCCAAATATGGCTCTGAAAGCCGTCACCGTCGCTCACCGCAATCGAATCGAACTCACCACCATCGTGCTACCGCTTTCGCCCCGATTCCGCTAATTTAGCTATAGCCTCCGCCTCGAGATAACGTACGCCTCATCGCCGTGTGACTCGTCGAGCACCCCCTTTATCACGACATTCGCGCATAAGAACTTGAGACGCTTCAGGATCGTATTCTTCAATACCGTATCGCGCCCAAATACGCATGACAACCCGCAGTCGAAGGAGCTTTGTCTCAACACGCCACCTAGGCAAGGAGAAGGCCACAGATGACGAGGTATTCAGGTACGTCCGAATCGTTTATGAGTCGCGATGGAACCCCTATCTCACCCATCTCGCAATTGGTCCGTTAGCTATGCGCTACGTGTCGCGTATGAGCTATGCTTTGTTTTGGGCCGTGGCCGGCTGTACTCATGCTTTATTGTATAGATATCTCTCCTACTTGATGCAACCAAAGGCCCCCGTCGAGCCGCGCGATAATGGAGAAGTCCGCGAGAGCAATAGAGACTCCTATTACCACACTCGACTGTCAGACGCCCTCTCGAATTCATACTACACCATATCCGACGTTGTCAAAGATTTAACACGCGATGGCTCCAAAAGTGTCAAGTTTCCAGAGAGGCTTTTGAAGGCCCTTGATACCAAGATGCAGAACATCGCCATGGGGAAGGAACCTGGGTTAGCGCCATCCTGCCATAACTCTCCATTTTTGGCTTCCCTAAAGCGCAGCACCTTAGATACACTGACCAGCTAACGCGGCGCGTTATAGCTGTGTTCTGGGGCAACTTGGGCGATCCAAACACGTCTCGGCACATTAAGGAGAACCGTAAGATAGAAGAGCTCATCCTCATGTTCGTCACCACTGCGACGGCGGCACTGAAGAAGGATCCACAGCTGCAACAAGCGGGCGGCGAGGGCTGGAAGATAGAGCTCAACAATCAGATCGCCTTATTCGTGCGGATGGTGCACGAGTGCCTCAAGACCATCAGCCACGTTCCTCCAGAGCTAATGACTCGTATGGAAATGTACACATCCAAGCTGGTGCCGCAGCAGTATCCTTCACCGGCCCCCGAGCCCGTGGGTACCTCGCGAGCTCCCGATCCCGGACCCGCCTTCACCCCCCTGCGCGTCGAAAACATGCCTCTTGTACAAACTGTGGCACAACTCTTCGGGCGCACTGACCAGGATGTGTTGAAATTGATCAACGACAACAAGGCTCAATGGACAGAGAAGGCAGGTCGAAGCGTACACTCTCCCGGTCACTTGGATATAATCTAAATGCATTGAATGCTCAGGCAGCGATGGTTGACCTCAAGGTCCAAGACCTATTTGACCTTGAACCCTTTTCAGCGTACTAAGCTCTCATCTCTGCCCGAAATTTAGACTTGCCTCAAGAACATCAACACTGGGGCGGCCTTTCCGGGTCGAAAGGAAGACTTTAGCAATGAGGCTGGCTATCAACACTGGCGCACGCTGGAGCTGGCACATTTGCAGCAGCTGACCATGGTTATGGTCAAGTTCAATTCCGACCTGGCTAGAACCACACCCTCTGAAGGATCATCTCGACCAGAATCGCTCTATGTTGACTCGCGAGACTCGTTCGAGGTTGTCCCTTCACCCTCTTCGCGGAACCCTTCTGTCAGCAGCAGCCGGTACTCGTTGGCATTACCAGATTCCGAATCTCCGGCAGACGGTGAGGGTAGCGATCACTTCACATTCATTCCTCCAAACCCGAAGAAGTACTACAAGCGATTGCTGGAGATATGCATTCAATACGACCTGGCAGCCATGGTATCGCTACCGGAAGACCAGGAGGTTTCGCTGGGTATATTGTCACCTCGACATCTTGAAGTCTTGAACGAGTGTGCACTCCGCTGGAGGATCATGCACTCGTACCGCGTCGCGTGTTTCTTGGATGTGATCAAGTACAAATACGAGCGGGAGGATGTGCCCATTGAGTGCATCCCGGAGGCCTTGCAGATGGTCGCCAGAGCAACGCAAGAGTTGGAGCTCGATTGGTGGCTTGCAGCGGACGTGAGTAAACCCACACCCATAGCCATTCGAGCCCTCAACGATGTAATTCACTGTTCTAGCTTGAATATCTGGCACAAACATTTGCTGCGATCTTCAACATCTTCTTGGGCTCGCTCTACCACGCAGTGGATAACTTGGCAACGCTAAAGTATGACCACGTTGCGCCGTTTGTCACGGTCCTGGAGCAGATACAGGAGAGCGGACTGTTGGATCGATACCAAGTCGATGTATCAGCGCGGATACAAGACTTTGTGGACAAGATCAAGGTGGTTGCTGTACATCAATATACGGACAAGATGAGCGAGCTGGCGAGCCAAGGGGGTGTGAATCGCGCTCTTCCGCTTCTCCTGTTAACAGACTACCTGGAGAAGCAGGCCAAGCTGCTCGACAAGCGGTTCCCGGAGCCACTCCTTGGGTTTGTCACCAGCGCCGCGCATCAATGGGCTAGTTGCTGACGCCATAAACACTAATAGGCAAGCCGATTTGGTCTCCCTAGCGATGGAGAGCCAAGTTCCACTCTTCTTCTCAGATTTGGAAAACGCGCGCCGAGCGCTCTTGGAAGGCTCCGCGAATCAGCCGACTCCGGACATCCCGATCGAGGATATATTTGCTTTATACCGCCGGACTAAGACCTTGGTTGGCATGTACAAGGCGTTCTGCCCCAAGTAATTTTTCGTTTCTCTTTGGATGTAACGAAGCACACGTACTCACAGTCATCTGTATTCTGCCAGTGCCGATGTAGATTTTGATCTTGTTGCATATTTCGAGCCATATGTGCACCAATGGATCATAAATACTGACAGCAAGACGGCTCAGTGGGTCAATGGGGTGAGTCGGCTCTTCTATGGCGTACTTCGTCTCTCACTCTCTTTCGTTTTCTCGTTAGGCTATCTCGGCGGACCAGGTGCGTCTGGTGTGCTTTTCGATATCCTGCTCCTGTAAGCTAACAATACAGTCTATTCTAGTTTGTCGCCGATGGTCCCGAGGGCCACAGTTCCTCGATTGTCGACCTATTCGAATCGCTAAGAAGCCCCATTGACTTTGTGCTAGATCTCAAGTGGCCAGATGAGTACCAGGAGGCGCGGTTCTTCACGGCCGTTTCCAAGGTACGCGAGCTATAATAGCAACTACAAAACCACGCACTAACGCACCCCCCTTCAGACCATCGCGCGATCTATTGAACAGTACTGCCGGACGGTCGAGGACCTTTTCATGACAGAGATGTTTCCACGGCCTCCACCGGAAGTACCAACGTCGCAAAAGGACGCTTGGATCAACAAGGCGAAGCAGCTGGCCATCTCAGGGGAGAAGAAAGTGGAACCGTTCAATTTTACTGCTGGCGTGGGTGTATTTTACTTTTTTGGGCGCCATTTTTATAATGACCTGATCCCATACCGCGCTTATATTATAGTCTTGCGTCAAACTGAACAACATCGAATCGGCACGGCGGCTGCTCGACAAGATGTACGCGCGGATTGATGCCGACCGTGTCGCGTCTGTGTTGGAAAAGCATGGGCCTCCGGTACCGGAAAAGACGGCGCGACAGCGGTTCCTCTTCACGGTCAAGGTCATCCACGCGGAGGGATTGGTACCTCTGGATAGCAACCCATCCGCCAAACTTGATACTTTTGTCACGCTGAGCGACGAGCACGGGAACCGGCTCGCCAAGACACGGACAATATACGAGACGCTTGATCCACGATGTGAGTACCCGTATAAGGATCTTTTCAGAAAACGTTGAGCTCACTGTCGCCTGTTGCATTTCAGGGGAAGAGACTTTTGATCTTTCCGTGGAGACGTCCCTCTGGGTGATGGCGAGCGTGCGGGACCGCGCGCTGATCGGCAAGCACGACGTCCTGGGCCGCGGATACCTATGTCTCGATCCGCGCCGATTCGGCGATTTCCTCGCGCACGACAAGTGGCTGGAGCTCGATACCCAGGGCCGCATCCTTGTGCGGATTAGCATGGAGGGCGAGAAAGACGACATCCAATTCCATTTCGGCCGTGCGTTCCGCTCGCTCAAGCGCGCGGAGAGTGACATGATTAGGATATTCATCGACAAGGTATGGATGCTATGCCATCTACTGCTCGATGTGCCGAGTGGCGCTCACACCCAATTGGTATTAGATGTCTCCCCTGATACGACATTTCCTCTCGCGCACCGCGGTGCAAACTCTGATCAAGCCCAGTGGCGGCACGACGGTGATCGACTACAACAAGGCGCTGGGCAACGTCACCGCGCTCTACCGGTCCGCCATCGGTCCGAGCAAGAGCGACGTGCTGATCCCGCTCCCGCAGCAGGACAAGGCCAAGGCGCCGCCACGGGGGGAGAGCGGGCTGACGGACGTGGAGATCGAACAGGTCATTGGGCCGCTGTTTGACTACTTTGAGACGAACCTGCAGGTGCTGAATACGTCGCTGAGCGATGCGACAAAGGAGATGGTGATGACGCGGGTGTGGAAGGAGATTTTGGTGGTGATCGAGGGGCTGCTGATCCCGCCGCTTTCCCCTATTCCGTCGGATATGCGTCCGCTGTCGGATAAGGAGGTCGACATTGTGTTCAAGTGGCTCAAAGTGAGTAAAAACTTGGCCCCCTTTTTCGCAGGATAGGGAGTTGAACGTTTTTCCCTATAGTTTATGAAGGACTTTTTCTACGCTGAAGGGGAAGGTCCTGTACCCCTGGAAAGCCTACAGAATCAAAAGTACAGCGAAATTGTGTCCATCCGATTTTATTACGATCAAACAACGTGAGTTGGTTTGCTTGCAATTGGATAGACATGAACATCTCACACCCCTGCGTTCTAGCGACGAGCTGATGGAGGAGTGCGTCCGGTCGATGCAGCAGAGTCTCCGGGCGGCTCCAACGATGAAGAAGCGGGCCAAGACGGTGTACGCACAACGGAACTTGGGCACCATTCGGGATCGCAAGCGGGAAAAGAAGGAGCAGAAGAGCGACAACAACGGGGAGGTCATACTCCGCATTCTGCGCATGAGGTGTGTAAAAGGATTTGCCGGTTTGCAGGTGTTGGACACTGCTCGTGCTCACACGGCCCACATGTTCTTCGTTTGTTCGTAGGCCAAACACGAGTGACTTTATCGCGCAGCAGCTGCAGATTATCGACCAGATCCAGAGCGAGCAGGAGAAGAGGAGCGAGGCGCGACGAGGTGGAAGCCGAGCGATGCGTGCAAACTCTCCGCTGCCGCCGGTACCCCCTTTGCCGTCAAGTTGATTGCCATTTTTCTAAACCAGTCTACTTTCACGGTTCTACTGTTGTTAAATCTCGCTCGATGGAAATACTGTACATACACTCTATCCCACTTGATCTGGGGCCACCTTCGAATCCACCTGAGTCAATGATGGCAAAGCGTGTATAATTGTGCTGGATTTCAGAGCTGAGGTTTCATGGCCAGCGCGCAGTACTGTCGGTGACGAAGATACCACGGTCGTGGTGATAGGGCCGTAGGACAGCTCTACCTCTGCGGCGTAGACTTACACGGTGGCTGTGCGTCTAAGGCTTATGTAATATTTGCATGACATAGGGAGCCAAGGAGGTGGTCATCCAAAGGCGTTCGGCAGCGTGGTGTCGTCCCTCCTGGGGTCGGCATTCGGCCTCTGGTTTCTCGCTGGTCGGATACACACGCCCGCGCGTCGGATAGCCTTTTGCCTCGCTCACCGACCACCCTTTTGCTACCCCACAGTCAGTCAAACGATGGCTTTTACATTACATGCTATGATATTGATACCGTAGCAAGGGGCTCCGGTTCAACTTTAGCTACGTCCGTTTTTCGACATTTTATCTCGCTCGCCATCAAGCTCCTTGTCTGGGTCAAGTATTTTCTCAGCCTGCGGCCTGCGATCTCGACTCTCCATTTACTTCTCAAGGATAGCTACTACTAGCGAGGCCCCAGGCGTATGTAAGTAAACACTTACATCATCTAGCGCAGGTTATGCCATCTGCGTACATATCCCACAGCTGAAGCGGCTAGGCAAATTTTCATAGCACATTGTCCATTCAGCGACGCAATTTTCGTCGCGGTGTGCTTGCCGCTCGAGTACGCTTTGGCATAGGACTTGCTTTTTCTCGATGGGGACCTTCAAGAGACCTGCATTGTATTTGCAAGTGCCTTTGGCCCATTCTTTCGATTGACTTGAATGTCCTAGCCCAAAGTACCGAGGGCTCCTGGTTTTTACGACATTTCGAGTGGTGGAAGGAAGCGTCAGATGGCGATGTACTTATGACTTGCCGAGCCCTGCAAAGCACGGACCGTTCGCCCACAACTAATCTAATGGCTGAGGCTCCATCTGCCCTTTGCTCTCCGCCTCGCCAGCATTTTTCTGCCGTTCTTGGTCTTGAGTCGAGCCAAAAATCCATGCTTTCTCTTTCGCTTCCGCACCGACGGCTGGTACTCGGCCCCGTATGTAGTGCTGCGCGCCTGGATGGGTGGGGGTGATTGGGGGAGGAGGGACACGGCCGAAAACACCGTCGGTCGGTGGGGCGCGAGGAAGGCGTTGTGTGCAACGCGGAGCGAGATGGACGACGCGAGGCTGGAGGTCGGAATGGATGAGCGTGGCGTGGGATAGGGCGGGCGAAAAGAGAGGGCTGGGCGCGCGGGTGCCGGTGAGATGGGGAGCGGGGCTCGCGCACGGAGCGCGTGCAGCGGGCGTGCTGGTGTTGGGATGCGAGGCATGTTCGTCTTGACTTAAAAACTTGAGTGAAAGCAGAGTGCAAGTTGGTGTTGTTTACGCGTTCGCGACCGTCGAACGCGGAAAGCCGAACTAGATGTTACATAAGCCACGCTCTACGACCAATGAGATCGTGTCTTTCTCCCGAGGGCTTGTCTCTTGTCTCGCGTCCAACGAGAGCGTCACGTGACAAATGTACTACCACTAAGTATGTGGTAGCACCTTTTTTCAGACTTCCGAGCTCTTGAACTTGCCGCTGGTGAATGAGAGCCCGCGGAGGACGCACGTTGGTGCGGTGACGCAGGGGCGATCGATCAGAGGCAATCGGTGGGGTGCGGTGTTTGCAGCTGTTTGGGCGGCACCCAGCACTTTTGGGTGCAGAAAAGACTGAAATAGCCCGGGGGTGGGACCCAAACCGCGATTTTGCGCTCGCGACCCGCACGCACGCTGCCGTTTTCTGTGTTTTCTACGTTTTCCCGCACCGCAACGTGGTCGCCCGGCTCGATATGGATCTCCACCGGAAAACGCTGCACTCCAAACGTTCGTTTGCAAACGCACGCAACTCCGAGTCGGCGGTGTATGATGCAAGCGAGGAGGATGCTGGCAATGACGCATCCGAGGACGACGCCTCCATCAGATCCGTGCACCTCCCCCCCGCCATCCACGCCCGCCAGACCATCCCCACCTCGCCCCTCGCCACGGGAAAGACGATGTCGACAGCCACGCTCCAGAAGGTCGCGCACGCGCAGCACCGGCCGGGTGTAGTCGCCGGCGGGAAGATGCTGCTCGCCCCGGGCAGCGACGACTCGGGCATGGAGAGCGGCACGTACGACGGCGACATCGAGTCGTCCACCACGGCCGCTGCCATCGCCCCATCCAAACTGTTCGGCCAGGGACGAAGTCCGTCCCTTACGCCCTCGCCCATCGCATCTCCTTCCTCACCTGCTTTCCCACCCGCCATCCTCTCTGCCCACTCCCCCTCTACCTCGCCCAAGGACTCGGACGCACACTCGGCGTACATGATCGCGGCGGCCAAGACACCCCTGGTTTCAGCCAGAGGGATTCTGACTCCGGTCGAGCCTCCCCCACCCGACGTGCCCCAGCCCCCGGAGGCCGCCAGTCCCTCTTCGCTCACTCCAGAGCAAATACAAGCTCATGTGCGGAATGTTATCGAAGGCAAGGAAGCCCGGCCGTACAAGGTCAATCCTCCACCAACAGACCGGCCTGTCAGAATCTATGCCGATGGTGAGTCGCGCAACTATTTTCATTTCACGCTCACTTTCAAATGCTAAACATAACACACGTTTAAAGGTGTATACGATATGTTCCACTTTGGGTAAGTACCCCCCGCACAACTTGGACGCCGCTGCCGTATCTCTCATCACCTCATCTACGTCAACCCCCCAGTCACGCATTACAGCTGCGCCAGGCCAAACTATCTTTCCCGTCTGTGCACCTGCTCGTCGGCGTGTGCTCCGACGAGCTCGTGGACTTGCACAAGGCGCGCACGGTGATGACACACACCGAGCGCTGCGAGTCCGTGCGCCACTGCCGGTGGGCAGACGAGGTCATCCCAGAGGCCCCATGGATCATCGATGACGAGTTCCTGAAGAAATGGGAGATCGACTACGTGGCGCACGATGACGAGCCGTACGCGGGGATCAATGGCGTCGACGACGTTTATGGGTTCGTGAAGGAGCAAGGTGAGAGAGAGATTAACTATCTAGACGCCTTGGCGTGACGTCAGAGTCGTCAGAGAAGCTGTGTACTGACCGCGTATCGCCCCTTTTTCTCCTTTTCTCCTTTCCGCAGGTAAATTCATTCCGACGCATCGTACGCCCGGCGTCTCGACGTCGGAGCTCCTCGGGCGGATGGTGGTGGACTACCGCAAGGGTGAATTCGACCGCAAGCTGGAGAAGATGGGACACGCCGAGCTCATGAGCAGGCCGCCCTCCCGAGGCGCGTCCTCTCGTGGCCCCGGGTCCCCGGTCAAGGGCACTACGTTCTTGGAGCTCCCTACGCAGAATATCACCCCGCCGCCTGCCTAATTACACTTTATGGCCTTTTCACCCACTTTTTCTTTTTCTTTTTCTTTACACGCTATTGGTCGCATTGCGATCTCTTTCCTTTTCTCATCCCTCCTGATGATTTGTGATATATCCCACAAGTAATAATTCGCCGTACCTATGCTTGCTTGCTTGCTTGCTTCTGTGTTTTGCTTGGGGCCCTTGGGATTTCACTCGTCACTCTCGTATTTTTGTAAGTTGTAACAACGTCACGATCACTTTGGACTGGATAACTGGGGCGCCGGGCAGGGCCACGTGAGGGCGGTTCAATATTTCAACCCTCAGCACGTTATTGACAAAACGACTCAAAGTCCTCGCGCCAGGCCCGCATCTGACACGGTCCCCATGGTACAGCGTGACGAGAACAGCGCTAACCCTGCGGAGTGGACCGCGGAGGAGATCCAGGCGTATACGCGGAGAGTAATCGACGGCCTCGAAAGAAAACCGTACAAGCTGAACGAGCCCCCAGAGGATCGACCTGTCCGGATTTACTCCGATGGTAAGTGCTGCCACCCGATCTCGAGATGTTGTTAGATACTTGCTAATACTAATTGTGTGCAAAATGGCAGGAGTTTACGATATGTTTCACTACGGGTAAGTATATATATACCTTCTACTCCACGCCCACCTCGAGGCTCGGAATAATCTAGGTCAAATTCCGTACTAGACACGCATTGCAGCTCCGCCAGGCAAAGCTATCCTTCCCCTCCGTCCACCTCGTCGTGGGCGTCTGCCGAGACGACGTGGTGGAGCGGCACAAGGCGACGCGTCCCGTGATGAGCATGACCGAGCGATGCGAGGCCCTCCGGCATTGTCGCTGGGTCGACGAGGTCATCCCGGACGCACCCTGGATCCTCACTGACGAATTTGTGAGAGAGTGGGAGATTGATTATGTTGCGCATGATGATGAGCCGTATCCGGGGATCGATGGTACGGAGGATGTTTTTGGGTTTTTGAAAAAGCAAGGTATGTAGATGAGCTCTCTGTCCTTGGTTTTGATAGTTCAACTTGAGGCCCGAGGGGGGGTCCTTATGTCTAACATTGCATACTGTGGCACGAACGCAGGCAAGCTCCTTCCGACACGGAGAACACCAGGCGTATCGACCACCGAGATCCTCGGACGTGTGGTAGAGCGCTATCGTCGGGGCGACCTCGACCGTAAACTGGAGAAAATCGGTCGATCGGAGCTGATATCTCGCTTCTATTCAAGAGGAAGACGCTCTTGGCTTTGGTAAAATATGATATGAAGACGTTCCTTCTCGCAGTTTTACTATCGGTGATCGTAGTTATTGTCATCTAGCTTGGTGGCAGGGTCTACGGGGAAGCTTCTCTTTCCGGGCGATGCATTCTCGGATAACGTTGGACGTAGACGTAGATTCTTCTTACTCGGCGTATATGCTGTCGGCGTGTAGTCCCATTCTTGTCAAATATCACGCGATGACTCATGATCATGATTCACATCGATGTTTCGGAGGGAGCGGTGTCCGGTTTTATATAGCTATATGAGCTGCCAAGTTGCATATACTTATCATACTCGACACTCGCGAACTCACCAAAACCCTTCGGCAAATCCTGGAATCTGGCGCTATAGACCTCCTAGCAGTCATCTGGCGGTATCATGCCTCGGTTGCCGCATCAGGATAAAACGGTATCTCTCCTGTCCCATCTCCATTCCCTGGTCTGCGCCGCCGTCCCTCTTCCCCAACAATATGAACAATATCACAAAGAGCTGGAGGGCTATTATGCCGCTTGGCTGGCCAGTCACGACTACCACCGAGCCAACTTCGAGGCCTTGAACGAACATCATTGCGCGGTGCCGGTGAGTTTTAAACCGCGCGTCCAGACGTTTAAGATTGTATTGTTTTTCGCGTATCGCAACTTGGCATTGAAATTCAAACGACAGCGCCTGTTTTTTCTTTAGCGACTCCTACGAGATTGAAGAGGTGAACTGGTCAAGCAGTTCGTGCCAGGAGACGGAGTCACCGGCTAGTAGTCTTTACTCGACATTCCATTTGGCAGATTGGGGGGGGGGGATACCAACACCCCGCCTCCCACCCTCTTCAGATACTCCGTGGCGGCCTCCGTAGAAGGCGGGGCGCCAAGGACACCCAGCAAGCATCCACCCAGAATGTACTAGGTCCCTCCCCTCCCCCAGATACTGTCTATCCTTTGATAATCGATCCCGCGGAAATTATCGAACAGGTCAACATCCAGATAATAGCACCGGCCGAACTCCGTGCTTGGAAAAGGGTGCGTCACGGCTTTCGCCTCGAGCCAGGCTGAGGGTGCCCCAGCCCAATAAGTACTTCTGCGGCCCGACTGCAAGCTGACTTTACCCCCATAGGCGTACTATGTCCTACGTGTGTCCCGATACCTGGCGTTTTAAAGGATAAACTGAGACGTTGATGATTGATAGACGCACGATCATATATGCAGGACACAACGAATCGGAGACAACGAGCAGTCTCCATTCGTCGTTGCTCTGCTGGAAGACACCCGCGCTTTCGAGCTCTGCCCACCGCTGGGTCCGGCTACCCCCAGACCAGGAGACTTGCGGAAAGCCTGCGAGCCGTCACGAAGCTATCTCGAAGAACTACACGCATTCGCTGCACTGCGGACGGACGACTACGCGGAGCAGGTCGTGTTCTTCCGAGAGTTTGTAGAGATGGACCGCATAATGATTCGCGAGCGGTTAGGGGATGCATGCTACATGGATTCCATTGGCGGAGCGTCGGGCAATTTTGGATGGAGTGACATTATGATTAAATAATATATACGCACTTCTAGCCACCATCTATGTGCATCATATACACGCAACTGGGACTCGTGCGGGGTAAAAAGATCAACGCAAGCTGTGCGGAATGAGAGATGTCCTCGAGATGAACGTAACTTCTGGATTGTGCGGGCTCACTGCAGCAGGGCACCCGTCATTTATGCAGTTGCTTCGGCAGCGTCCCACGTCGTGGCCTCGCGACCTCCAAAGTGAATCGATTATACTGGCATTGCATTACTCTCGCTCCATAAACATTTGGTAGTACCTGAGTGCAACACATCGAAAACCTCCGCTATAAAGAGTGGAAAGTGTCTATATGTACGGGGGCCCCAAAGCTGAGCAGAAAAGTAGAGATGTCAGCGATAAGAACGATAAGACTGCAATATAATCGATGGAAAAACGTACTTTTCCTGAAGAAGCCGAGTGTAGCCTCTACTACGAGCAGCAGCACACCTCCGCCCGGTGCCAACCGGAGGACTTTGGGCACAAAGCCTTTGTAGAGGGCCGCAGCGCCCTCTTCCTTGAAAATAATGTAAAGACTATAAAACAAACCACGCGTGAGATCATAGGTTCAAACAGATGCAAGAAGCTGCACATGAAAGAGACACTGACCTAGGGTAGGTCCATCGATATTTTGGAACGACACCGGGAACAGGGTTGTATCCCTGAATACGCGATTTGACTACATCGAATGGTGTGTTCACCATAGTACCTGGGCGCCAAAAGGCGTCAGTGAAAAAGGAAGATGATGTTGCAAAGTGAGCCGGTTCATACCAACGCAGCCACCGACGGAACCGGAGATAAAGTTGTTCATCAGCTGTGCTTGTGGCGTCTCCGCTTTGGGAAGGAGCGCGCGAATCTGGAAAATGGATCTGCAAAGCGAAGACAAGTGTGAGAAGGGCTGCACAAGGGACTAAGGTCATTCGAAGCATTGTACCCAAAGAATCCACCATCTTGTTAGGGAGGTGTAGGTCAGTTCTCTGCAAACGAAGCAAAGCCATCAAGTAAACGTACTCCACCAGACATGTCTATATAACAAAGCCACATTAGTCGAGGTTAATGCGTAGGTGGAGAACCTATTTCCTACCTCCAGAAAGTAGATTCCATGCCCTTATACAATCCCAAGACGCCATCGGTCCTAATGATATGTTTGACGACTTCGAGTGGACCTTTGAACACTGTGGCTTTGTCTTGCAGCCTATGGTAAATCGTCGCGAAAGGGGTTAGTGCTAATTATAACTATACAGAAATGTCTGCCTTACTTGATTTTGACCAGCTCGAATGGGACCACCTACGCACACCAAGGTCAAAAGCAGCCCAAACAGTGTCATGCTGGTAGATAGAACATACGACGAAGCTCTCAGATGCACCGGCGCTGCAACCCGTAATGACTGACAAGGTCTGGGTCATCGTCTTGGTGTCCGACATCGACATGTACGTCTTGCCCCAGAAGTCGTTGGCCGCAAACTTGACAGCTCGCTTCGGTGCTTCGAGCAGCAGAGGGGGAACGAGGCCCTTGTAGAGCCGGGCCGCACTGTTGGCGATCTTAACTTCAGCAAAATACGTCTCGAGCGCAAATACAAGTGTTCATTTGAGCTCACCCTTCTTGTGCTATGATCGTGCGAAACGTCTGGAAGAGCCCCTGCGATTTGCCCGTGTCCAATTGCATACGAGTCTTGACCTATTTAGAGTGCCTATTAACGAGCGATCTTGGGGACATGTGAGAGCTCGCGTATGAACTTACGACATCTTATTCGAAGAAGAGTCGAGAAACTTGGGATTAGAAGCTATCCGAGCGCGACAGTAGAGGATGGTTCGTACCAAGAGGATAGAAAACGCATATTTCCGTGACACCAGCGAACGCGCCAGCCGCGAACTGGTACCCAAAGGGGAGAGCTAATAATAACGCAAAAATTGTCGAAAAAAGTGTTAGACTTCAAGGAATACATGACCCACGCTTCCTTTCTCGCTGCATGGGGGGCAGGGGCGGGTTGTGGGAGATGGGAGGAAAAGATTAGGGAGAAACCGGTGCAGGTGCGATACAAGCGGTTTGCTTCACATTTTATCGCAACCCGCGTGAGCAACCGTGACCCGAGGTAAAGCGGCTGAATCCGCGGAATATTCGCGGATCTCGCCATATTATATAAGAAATGGCCCTTCGATGCCACTGTCACGCGTCGCTGTCGCCGTGTGGGTCTAGATCTGGGGCACATTTCATGCTTCAAAGTACTGCAACTTCGACGGACCAAGGACACGCATGCATCACATTCGAATGGCCGTACTAATAGTGGTGACTGATATTATATTCTGCCGCCCCCGCACTCGGAGCGCTTCAATTCTTGCCATCGCTGCTACCACCCTCTTCATCGTCAACGTCGTAGATAATCTTGTAGCTCAGTACTGGCGCCGATTCCTCGGAGAAAAATACCGCCCACCTCCTTTTACCGTTCCCCACTGCCGGCTCTCTACTCTTTCGCTATGCACTCCGAAAGGCAGTCTTGGGCAATCCACTAGGCTGGAGACAGATTGAAGTGGGCGAGAAATACGTAGCGCTCGACTGTCGCGTTTGTGTTCTTTCTGCGTCTCTCCAGGAGTTGCTGATTAGTCTTCCTTGAGGAGGTGAGCCGACGGGTTGCGACTAGAAGGCCTTACAACCCGTTGTGTTATCTGCCTGAAGGAGACCACGCACGACTCATGCTCTACTTCCTGATCATCTTCTGGACTGATGGACCATCGCTTATCACACATATCGGCTGTTTACCTTGGGATCGGCGCGCAGACCTAGAACCTACATCAGATCTGCAGGTTGTATATACACTCTAGATAGCGTCGTATGAGACATGGCATGCACTCACGCCCCCGTCTAACATCGTACACTCGAAGATCAGGACAACAATGCTGTCACATTTTCTACTGCATAGAGGGTCTTGGCACGCAAGGCATCTCGTCGATTTTGTTGGACGTACGCGCTCGTATATGATCACCCCGATATTTTCACCTCACCGTTCCAACTGAACACATTATCAATAGCTCGGTCAAATCGCACTCCCTAAACCCACCTCATAGCCAGTAAACACTGAATACCCCACCAACTGTCAACCTCGTATTATGCTGAGGCATACGGCCAGAAAGTGCGAGATGCATCACTGGTCAAGTACCTGCGCTCAGGAGTAGCGACCTTGGGTCTGGGTTGTCGCAGAGAAGATCGGCTTGGGTTGCGCGTTGGGTCTAGATGAGAGAATGGCCTTGTCACCTGGCCTTGTTATATATGATTGACTTTCAACGGCGACAACGGCGATCTTTGCCATCCCCCATCAAGTCTTCGTGCTCGACTCGCACTCCGACATTCATCCCGAGCCTGACGGTACTACGTGCGGCCGCTGCCAGTGACTACATTCTGTATACACCGCACAATCGTCGCACCGCAACACAAGATGGAGTAGTTGGTAGTTATGGGCTCTACTCACCCATCATTTACCGTTTGTGTTGCGTGCTTATATATAGGTATAGCAAGCCTCTGGGGGTTCGGTTTGACGACATTGCGCCGAGAGCCTCGCTGTATATCCTCTGCTTTCATTAAGGCATACAGTACTTCATCGCCCGGGTAGGCTGGGCTAGAAAGAGATGCAATGCGTTGTTGATATACGAGGATACGATTGAGGAGAGAGGAATCCACAAGATATATAGATAAATATAAAGCCCGCAGCAGCAATACTTATGCACCGAGCACCTCGGGAATATCAAGCGTATCCGCCTCCTCCTTGGCCGCCACAGCTCCCTCTTCTTGACCCAGCTTCCGCAATGACCGCGATAGGCACCTGAGAGATTTCACGAATTCGGATTTGAATACAGCAGGGAGTTTCTTTGCCAGCGGCCGGTATAGCTCCACCGACTCTTTGGCAGCCGCAAGAGCCTCCCCTCGATGATCTAGATCTGACAGACAGAGGGAAAGATTGCGGAGGGACATGGCAAGACCAGGGTTGAATACAACAGGGCGATCCTGCGCGAGCTGCCGACGCAGGCCCACAGCCTCTCGGATGGCCGCGAGGGCGTCTTCTCGCTGTCCCAGATCTGACAGATCCATGGAAAGGTTGTTGAGAGATGAGGCGAGGTCGGGGTTGAACGTGACGGGGCGATCCAGTGCGAGCTGCCGACGCAGGTCCACAGCCTCTCGGGTGGCTGCGAGGGCGTCTTCTCGCTGTCCCAGATCTGACAGAGACGTGGAGAGGTCACTGAGAGCGCTGGCGAGTTTGGGGTCGAATGTAGCGGGGAGATCGTGTGCGAGCTGCCGACGCAGGTCCACGGCCTCTCGGATGGCCGCGAGGGCCTCTTCTCGCTGTCCCAGAGACGACAGGCAATGGGCAAGGTTTTTGAGGGACGTGGCGAGATCAGGAATGAACTTGGCGGGGCGATCGTGTGCGAGCGGCCGACGCAGGTCCACGGCCTCTCGGATGGCCGCGAGGGCCTCTTCTCGCTGTCCCAGATTTGACAGATACGCGGAAAGGTCGTTGAGAGATGTAGCGAGATCAGGAATGAACTTGGCGGGGCGATCCTGTGTGAGCTGCCGACGCAGGCCTACGGCCTCTCGGATGACCGCGAGGGCGTCTTCTCGCTGTCCCAGAGCTGACAGACATCTGGCAAGGCTGTTGATACACGATGCGAGTATGTTGTTGTCGTTGGAAGAAATGGGTTTGCCTTCAGCGAGGTGTCGATAAAGCTCCACAGCCTCTTGGATGGCTAGAAGGGCTTCCTCTCGGCGGTCCATGTAGAACAACCGATAGGAAATGTTGACCAGGGCATTTCCAAGGCGACGGTACAACTCATCGCTCATAGAAACAATGTCCTCAGCAAAGGCACTCTGATTCGCATGGAAACTATTAGTGCACTTCGCGCACACTAGGTAACCAAACATACATACCTGTGTCCATGTTCTGATGCGTTGAAATCCTTTGAATGTACCCACGGACGCACAAACTTCCATCCAAGAAATCAATCGAATAGAGAGAAAATCTCGAAGTAGCTTGACAATCTCGGCCGGTGAGGGAGCCTCAGATTCAAGGACATGGGTTGTCCAGAACTCGCATGCGTACCAGAGCTCTTCGGATATCTGGTTTTTAGATACGGCAGGAATCCCTGGCGATCCCGACTCGAGATATCCAACCCCAGGGGTGTTGGGGTTTAGATTGTCGTTTAAATACGCAAGGCATAAAACACCGAGTCGTCGGCTGTGGTCCTTCTCGCGGATATAGAACGGTACGCTGCTCGGAGCGCGAGCAGTGAGGAAGTCTCGGAGAGATAGATGGAGAATCCGAACAGGTTGGCTTGGGTGTTTCCACCCTGTCAGCAGCGCGCCAAGTCGGGATAAGAGTCTGCTAACGTTGAGAACTCTGGGGTGCAACGCCTGGAGAGCCGAGGCTGACAACGGACTCTTCGCCGCGAGAATGGCGCCCATAATGAGGTCATAATCTCGCTTGAAACCGAGATCGTTCCACTCATACGCCTGGAGAATCTTAGAGTAGATTTCGTCCATCTTCTCTTCTGGGGAAAGGCCCATGTGCGAACCCGCTAACAGCACTTCAAGCACTGCAGCGGGATCATAGGCGCGTTCCAAGGCCTGAAAAACAGCCATCGCCCACTGGAATAAACCCTGAGACCTCGAGATAAACGAGTTCTCGAGCCCCGGGTCGGGCCAATTTGGTCCCAAGCCTAGCTTCTCAGCCATCTCCCCGAAACGCCAGTGGATGTAGGTGCTTAAGTCGTCGAGGTTAACCCCCGCGTCAAGATCAATTGTTCGCAGACGGATGTGGGCACATCTTGACAAATAGATATCGATGTGCGGGATATCTCGGGACGTGGCGAACAGCCGAAACGCTCGGGGAAGCTTAGGGTAGTCGTCGCGAAAAATCTTGAGCACATCATGAGCATTGTTAACCTCGTCCAATGCATCAAGTACAAAGGCGGTGGATTTATCAAAGGTGTGCCGCCGACAAGGCTCCGCAACCAAAGGCGTGAATTGACGAGATAGAGATGCGGTGGCAAGGCTTTGATCGGCTTCGAGAACCGAGCTAAGGTGGTTGCAAATGTCGGGATGTCGAGCGAGGTCGCGAGCCATCGTGCTGAGGAGCTTATCAGGGCGGTTCCTTTCCTCGAATTCTCGGTTGAAGAAGAACGAGGAGGCGAGGATCCCCTCCTCGTAACAGCGTTGAGCGACCGTGTGTGCGATCGCAGTCTTGCCGGACCCGGCCACGCCAGTCAAACAAAGGATCTCAGCGCCACCGCTGGCGCTGGCGCCCCTAATCCAGTCCATTATTTCTTCAATGAGCGCCTTGCGTGTGTCCAACAGGCAGCCGCTCTCTGGGCTCCAGGACGCTCCCGCTGCGTATGGAAGCTTATCCAGGATGACCATTTGCGCGGTACGATCCACTATGAAGGGCTTTTTGTCAACGTCAATACTTTTCGTGTAAACAAAGAGACCAACCATTTCGCGCGATGTCTTTCACACTTTCGTCAATCTTGTAAAGGTCTTCATTCACGCCAGAAAGGCCTTCGGTCAGCGAGAGAATAGCCCCGGTATCCAAGTTTTTCCGCAGGCGATCAAAATCGCTCTTGAACCGTGCGATCTCGTCGCCGGTGTTCGAAAAAATGCCCTTTGCAGCGCGAAGTGCTAAGTAATCAGAACGTCAGAAGGAGCAAGATGTGAAGTCACCGTAAACGCGGCTCACCGAAGCCTTCGATGCTACAGTATTTCTCAATGAAGACGGCGCATTCATTTGTCTTCTTTGCCACTTGCAATATTACGCGCTTGTCGTCCTTGTGCTGCGCTGTTTTATCAAACCGGCAGACTAGGTCCAGCGCAGTGGACATTGACTCAAGAAGCTCGCACAGCGCGTCGTCTCGATCTCTCTGTGCTACTGCAATCTGACAAACGGGTTTGTAGATCATCACAAACGGAAAACTGGAAGAAAAGGCGGCACACCTTGTAACCAGCGGATAAGATCATCCAAGCCGCATTGACATATGGATGGATCTAAGAAGCAGTTGGCCAATTGGTCAACGTCATCACACGCGCGCCGTACATTAAAGTTACCTCAGCGAAAGCATCAGCCATTTTCACAAACGCCGCAACCGAAGTGAGAGCCATCTGATAGAGTTCTTTTACTTCCTTCGCAGACCCGACTGCTTTAGCAGCGTCTTGAGCAGAGGATGCTGCACTAGAGGCGTCTGTGGGCGCGGTTGGGAGCGCTGGTCCTCTTTTCAACCTCTCGATATTATCCCGAGCGCCGGAGACGAGTGCTTGAGCCGTATCAAGAACCGGCGTGGGCGCTGTGGGGCCTCTGTGAACTCGGATAGAGATTGATGCCTGCGGCTCGGATGGCTCAGAGGAAACCACTTGGAGATCAAAAGCAACGTAGTCGACGTCTTCGTCTAGAGTAAAGTATTTCTACTCAAGCCAGGCATATCAAATGTGAGCGGAAGTCGCTCACCATGAGCCTGTCTCTGCTTCTCTCGTAATTCCTCGAATCGCACCTCTGCCGTCCCAACAAGCTGTCCGTCGGGAGAAAACACGAGTCGTCGTAATACTCTCAGCTCAACTTTCAGCGTGGAAGAATTTTCTCCTCGCCTAATGAAAAGATAATATCTAAGCGTTAGGGCTGCCGAAAACAGAGGCTCTGACGAAATCAAGATACCCACAAGCTGAACTCGGTTTCCCACCGTGGGACCTTGCTTCGTTCCGACACCTCAGTTCTCCATGTTTGGCCCGGGGCGCGAAGTACCACAAATGCTTTAGAGCTTTCGCGGGAGAACAAGACTCGAGGAAGATTATTGGCGCTGAGAACTATATGAGAGCTCCAATGAGTCATACAAGGTTCATCAGCTTCAGCATACACATACCGGTAAGCCTCAGTTCCTCGACCACATCAGATCTGCAAATGTTTGAGTATCGTATTAGCAATCCTACAAGTATGCTCTTCATCGAACTCACTGTGTAGCGCCGTCAGTGGTAGCCCGGCTTGAATGTACCATGGTTATGAGGATATCGGGGGGGGCAATGAATAAGTACTCTCAGAGGCAGAGCGAGGCGACGTTGCCTCGAGTGTGCCACGCTGCATCTATTTAATATCCTGTATAAGCACCCCAATTGACGCCCAAGCCCACGTTGACTCCCTTGTCGTTTTTTGGTAGCATCCTTCCTTCCTCATTCATCCTTGGCGTTGTCGACAGTTAACAGAATATCCGAGTGGAGGACACCTCTGAGTCCTGCCCCCAGAAAACAATCTGTGCCGTGCTCAGTTTTTCCCTCCTAGGCGCTACTGATATCTACAGAGAGCGGTCCGTTCAGCGCTTCCAGTAGATGTGCACGCGTTGTTGATAAGTATATGGCTTAATGCTAAAAGCTGTTATGCTCGATTTGGGATGCGAGTGCGTGCATCGGTTTGCGTAACCAGGTGGGATCCGACCTCGCTGGGCAAGGTGATTAGGCGCCCTTCAAATTTTTGCGGCGACGTGCGGTTATGGCTAGGTGACCGGGATTTTGGGGGTGCACACGGAGCTTGAAGCATACGTTGTGATTAGGTCGTGATAGCACTCACACTACATTTATACATCGTGGAGCCTGTGTACATGGTATCGAAGCGGGTGAGACGCGCCTTATATGTATGGCTCTCCCAGAGCTAGAGGGCAAACGAATAGGGGTGTCAGTAATGTTGCACACTGTATTCAAGCCATGACGCACCGTTTCTAAAGAAGCTAAGAGTAGCCTCAACCACGAGCAACAGCACACCTCCGCCTGGCGCCAAACGAAGTACTTTGGGCACAAAGCCTTTGTAAAGGGCCATGGCACCCTCTTCGCGGAAAATAACGTAGAGACTAGAGCGGGTAGCTGTCAGTTGAGAACAGACGCAAAAAGCTTCAGCGAGTGTAAAGAGGACCTTGGATATGTCCACCGGTACTTTGGAATCACGCCAGGGATGTGGTTATGGCCTTGGATACGGGATTTGACCACATCGAATGGTGTGTTGAGCATTGTGCCTTGATAAGGTTATATACGTTATCAACATGGGAACAGTAGCGCTAGGAATGTCCATTCGTACCGATGCAACCACCGATCGAACCAGATATAAAGTTATTCATTAGCTGTGCTTGTGGTGTCTCTGCTTTCGGGAGCTGCGCGCGAATCTGGAAAATAGACCTGCGATACAGCAAAGAGTGATTATAAGATAAATCAAAGAAAGAGCCAAACATGAAATTGATGCTCACGCAAAGTATCCGCCATCTTGTATGAGAAGAATATGTCAATTTACGGTGCGAGTGGCAAGCGTCCGGGTTTGAACGTACTCCACCAAACTTGCCTGTACAATAGAAAAATCTTTAGAGTGATAAAAATGGGTAAAGAGCAGATCGCCCTACCTCCAAAATGTAGATTCCATCCCCTGGTACAATCCCAGGACGCCATCGGTCTTGATGATATGCCGGACGACCTCGAGCGGCCTTTTGAAGATCGTGGATTTATCTTGTAGTCTACAGTGCGAAGAGTTAATGACCAGTAACAGCTACACACGGATATTCAACCCACTTGACTTTGACGAGCTCAAATGGGACTACCTATAGTCGGCGGTTCGTTAGATTCATCGAAAACAACGGCTTTCCGGTGAGCGAAATACATAGTCACATACCACAAAACTCTCAGATGCCCCAGCAGAGCAACCAGTGAGGAACGACAGGGACTGCGTCATAGTCTTGGTATCCGACATCGACATGTACGTCTTGCCCCAGAAGTCATTGGCTGCGAACTTGACGGCCCTCTTGGGCGCTTCGAGCAAGAGTGGTGGGACGAGGCCTTTGTAAAGCCGGCCCACACTGTTAATTCCATAGCCTCAGTAACGAAAAGAGGTAGTAAAGTTACTTGTTTAGGCTCACCCTTCGTGTGCCATAATATTTCGGAAAGTTTGAAATAGACCTTGCGATTTACCGGTATCCAGTTGCATACGCGTCTTTACCTGCGTGGGCGTTTAATCGGCAGTAGCCCCGTATAGGTATTCCGTGTGAAAATACGCACCACGTCTGGATGGCGAATGCGTATACTAATGAGTGTGCGCTGCTCGAGTTTGCGATGCAAAGGGCCACATACCAAGGGGGTAAAAAACACATATTTCGGTGACGCCAGCGAAAGCGCCTGCTGCAAATTGGTATCCAAACGGGAGGGCTGGTACCACAGACGAACGGGCTCGTTAGGAAGAAAGATGGGAAGTTCCAAGGGGTGCACGACTCGCGCTTTCTTTCGCGTTGCATGGTCATGAATCGCTTGGGCTGGCTGCGTGTGCTTGCTGGTGGACGTGGGTCTGGAGATACAGCCAGCCTGGCGAGTGTATCTTTCTTCGCCTGTCATTACATATTAAGCGTAGGTGTGTGACGGGGTTGCCTTGAGGTGCTAAGTCGAAAAGAGCCTTCGCGGATTTTACCGGTTTCCCGACTAGTCCATTTGCAGATCGGGCGGATCGAATATCTCAAAAAAGCGAATTCAAATATCCCACATCGCGCCCCCCGACAATCATACGAGTCATAGATCTGCGGCATGAATAAAATGTATAGCATTTAGCATGAACATACACGTCCCGATGCTGATCAAGTTGGCTTGAAAGAGATCAAGCCTGTGAGCAAGATAGGCACCGCAAATACCAACGCGTTCCCCAGAGGCAGGACGCTTCGCCTTACAGCACGCATCTTGTTCATCAGCTCTAGCCGTCCTATTTTCTCGAACTTGTGGTCGAGGTCGCCCCTTTCGTACCGCTCAACTACACGCCCCAGAATCTCGCTCGTCGAAATGCCAGGAAGCTTGGGCATCGGGAGAAGTTTGCCTGTGAGTAGATAGATCCGACAACTGAGCACCCGATTTTTTGGAATGCATTTGAAAGATGGCAGATGAACCGACCTTGGTCTTTTAAGAACTTGAATCCATCCGGCTCCCCGCCTGCGCCAGGGTATGGCGCATCATCATGTGCAACGTAGTCGATGTTTAGCTTATCCAGAAACGCGTCGGACAAGATCCACGAATCGTTCTGGACGACTTCGTCTACCCAGCGACAATGTAGGAGGGCCTCGCGTCGCTCTTCGAATGTCATTATAGGACGCCCTTTGTATCGCTCGACCTCTTCGTCCGAACACATTCCTACTATGAGGTGGACGGAAGGGAACGATAATTTTGCGTGACGGAGTTGTATCGCGTGTCTGGTATGGAGTGGCGGTCGGTATCTGCTGAATATGATGGGCTGTAGTTGCTGAAGAGCTGGTCTTACCCCACATGGAACATATCGTAAACGCCTATATCAAAATATTTCAAGTCAACAGGCTAGGTGTTGGCGCTTTATGAGCGCGCGAAGCTCACCATCCGAAAAGATACGGACTGGTCTGTCTTGTGGGGATTCGTTAAGCTTGTACGGTTTGTCCTCAAGGCCGCTGATAATCCTTCGATTGTAAGCTTGGATTTGCTCTGGCGCCCACTCGTTAAGCGGAACATTGGTGAAGGAGATATTTTGAGCATCGAAGTTGTCCGTTGAGTGGTTGCCACCTGCCGGTGTCGCCATTACACAGTCGTCCTCAGTGGCTGTCAAAGGGGAAAGCTATCCGTTTTCAGGCTACAAATTGAACAACGTTTTTCGCATCCCAATATGGAGCCACGCGAGCACTACTTGGTCAGTCGCAGATAAGACTACATGCAGACTTGTAGACTCGACAAAACCAGCACCTAGGGCGAGCGATAGTCAGGTACACCTGACGCACGAGCTGGGATCCTCGAGGGCGTTGCTGTCCGCGGTTGTGCTGGGGATGTCTGGCTATAATTGCCCCCCAGGTTCCAATGTTCGACTTCACGAGCCTGGAGAGCGTCGCCAGCCGCGGGCGACGGCCGAGCGACAGGAAAAGACGATGGAAGTCGAGGGGAAAATACTAATGGCGGTAGGGACGCAAACAAGCGTCAACACGCGACCCACAGCGCCGGGACTTTTGGGAGCCGTCTGGATCGTCGCCCGCAACGTTGAACAGACTCTCCTTCCCCTCCTCACCGTCGCCCGCGACGTCGACCACCCTCCAATCCTTCGAGCGCACAGCGTAGGCACCCTCGTTAGAATCCCTTACTTCGGCTATTTCTCTCGGTTACTTATATGAATAAATCCGCAACAACCCCATCCTCCTCGACCTCCCCGCCTCCTCCGAATCCCGCCAGATTCTCCCGCATGTGGTCTTCCCTCAAGGGCACTTCGAGGACCCAGTACATCGCACAGGACCAGCCCCCGCCTCCCCCAGAAAAAGATGACCGCTGGCTCCAAAAACCCACCGCATTTTATACCACGGCCCAAGGATCGCTCTCTACCTCTTCCATCAATTCGAGTACTATCCCGGCCACGCCGCTCTCATCTGCTTCTTCCAATAGCGGATGGGACCCTGCGCGGTCCACGACGCCTGCCTCAACATCGTCATCGACCGCTCCCGCCCCGCGAGCAATGTCGGGATTCAAGAAGGCACTGGCCAAGATTCCCAGCGTCGGAAAGGGTCCACGCAAGCGGCCCAGCATGTCATCCGTGCTTGAGGATGCTTCTCCCGAGTCTATATCGCTCCCGTGGAATGTCCAGCACCATATCCACGTCGAGCCGGGTGAATCGGGCCTTTCTGGTCTCCCTCCGGCGTGGGCGACCGCGTTGGCGGACGTTGGGTTCTCGGACGAGGAGATAGGGAGGATGTACGAACAGCGGCAGCTGCAGAGAAAGTCTTCTGGTATATTGTTAGCATCGTCTCGGTCATCCTCCCCTCCTCCGCAGCTACGGCCGTTGACGCCTACGCAGCTGAGTCCGACTGGGTCATCTTGGTCGTTGGTGGGGCAAACCCCGAAAAAAGGGATGTCGGAGGCATCATGTCGGTCAGGTAGTCCAGTTACGGAGGCATCGGGCACGCCAAATGTTAATGGTGGAACAAGAAAGCCGTCGTATCGACTGGTGTTGCTCCCCAACTCGCCATCGCCCACGCCTTCAACGACCGTGTCGACGGCGGCTTCACGACCGTCTGGGGACAGTGCGTCGTCAGTCTCAACTGCCATTACCATACCTCTTCCGGGACCGAAAAACTATGCTACACCGACCAAAAAGGGGCCGCTACGGGTGGTGAACGTTGCTTCGCCTACAAACTCTCTTCTCGAGTGTCCGCCGCCTTCCTATACCACGTTTGCGGCCTCGGAAGAGGAGGAAGTATTGCCGCCATCCACTCCCGTTTTACGTCTGCCCGATCTCCCTCCTCGTCTATCACTATACGGGGATAACCTGGACGATTGGTCGACAGCCATTCTTTCCGCTATACCATCGTCCCCTAGCGTCGTGAAACCACCACCCGCTTCATCAAGTACCCTTCCTGCCCTGACATCTAATCCATCCACCTCGTCACCCCTTCGCAAATCAGCGACACTCCCGCCTAAGCTGGAGTTAAACCTCTCACCGCTCAACCTTGCGCGCGCCAATACCCTGTCATCCTCGCAAAATTCGTTAGATCAGGTTTCGCGCTTCGAACCACATTCTATCAGGCCGACCGAGCCGCTGCGGATACCCTCAAGATCAAGGGGGTCTACATCACCAACATCACCCTCATCTCTAGCGTCTACCGATGATGATTTATTCACTCCCACTGCTCCGCCTATACCACCTTCCCCCACTTTCACACCTCCAACCCCTACAAACGGTCCTGTTCGCTCTCTTACCATGCTCTCGACAATGTCCTCATCGTCAATAGGATCGGCCTCCTTTTCTACTACGATGACAGCTGAACCTGTTGTCATTCGCGGCGCGTCTGTCGCTACTCGAGCCCCGGCCATATCGATCACCACCTCGCCTCGGCGCAGTGACCTCGTGCTGAGGAAAGACGGACTCCCGCCCATGCCTGCTGCTACCTTTGCGCAGGGTCAGCCGTCCACGTCTCAGCTGAATTCTCAGTGGAGTCCGGATAGCGATGCGGGAAAGCGTCAATCCCCGAGACAAATCTCGCCGCGCTTGATGGACTGCGACAAATCGTTGCCGCCGGATCCCTCGTCGCCTGTGCTAACGCCAACACCCACATCTTCATCGTCCTTTTCGTCAACGTCGACATTCGCTGCCGCCCAGTCTACGCGTGTGGCCTCGCCGCCTTTCTCCCCACGCTCCTTTGAGGCCGAGCGACCACTCGCGTCGTCATCGTCGGCGTCATCTCCTCCCTCCTCGTCTTCGCGGAGTCGTACACCGCTATCGTCGACGCCTATACCCACTACGCTTCAGTTACCGCTGCAGCTGCACCTGCCGAGCCTCGATCCGCTGGCTCCGTCAAGGCCCAATTCGTATCTGTCAGCCGAGTCGCCGGTGCAGCCAGGATCGGCTCTCTCGGATGCGTCTAGCGCGCACTCGAGTACGTTGTCGCTGACAGAGGAGATGGAGCGTGCGGGTATCGATGGCACTGATGGTGGGAGGCGCTCGGTGGATACACAGGAGTCGTCGCACGAGTCCTTGGACGACGTAGACAAGGGCGTGAGCTTTGGGATGGGGACGAGGGTGAAGCAGGTTGGGGTCACGCCGGTGTCACCCAAGGATGTTGTCGCGGTGAACGGCAAGGCTTCGCCCACGTTGCCACCATCAGCGTCAGCGTCGCCCGTTCCAGTGATTACGGTGAACGATGGGGAGGATGCTGAAGACGAAGACGGGGAGGACTACGACTACGACTATGACTACGACCTCACGGACGATTACACCGGCGACGGGGACGGGGATGACGACGACAACGAGGAGTCGCTGCGCGCACTGGCACCCGCGTTCGAGCCTCTGGTCGTGCACATCGACCGGCGGGACCCGACGACGCTGTTCACGAACCTAACGCAGGTCGCGGATGGGCAGTATGGCCCGGTGTTTGCGGCGCACGTCGCGACGCTTTCTCCCCCGTCGGCGGCGACGCCGACGGTGGTCGCGGTGAAGACCATCACGATCGACAATCCCTGGGGCGCTGGGGGGTCATCGTCGGCCAAGGCGTCTAAGGTCCAGGCGCTCCGCGCGGAGCTGGACATCATGAGCCAAGTGCGGCATCCGCATATATTGTCGACGGACGCGCTGTATGTGCACGACGATGTGCTGTGGGTCGAGATGGAGCTCATGGAGAGGTCGCTGGCGGATCTGCTGGCGCTCGTTATGGACGGGCTTGTAATCGATGAGATGGATGCTGCAAGGCTTGCGAGTGATGTGCGTGGCAATCGCTTTACTTTTTTTGTTTTATTTTGTTCCTTTGTTCTTGCGAAGCTCATGCTGGTGGAATCAATCGCACAGGCGGCACATGGTCTGGCTTATCTGCAGTCGTTGAACATCGCGCATCGGGATGTCCGATCAGATAACCTTTTGCTCTCCAAAGATGGCTTCCTCAAGTTGGGTATGTGCTTTCTTGGCTCTCTCTGACAAGCTGCGAGATCGCCATTGACTCTTCCTCTTTTGTTTTCCTATAGCCGACTTCTCGCATGCAATCCATGTATCTCCACCACGGTCGAAGCGCCTGTCCATGCTGTCTGTTCCCCCATATTGGATGGTGAGCTTTACTTACCCTCTGCGCCTACCTTGCTCGCCTGCTCACCGTCCGTCTCCACATGCATAGGCTCCAGAAATGAGAAAGTAAGCGCAGCGGTATTGACGACCTTCCGGGGGTTTCGAAATTTACTTTGTTCTCTCTACGCAGTGGTCAGCCGTATGATGCCCATCTCGTCGATGTCTGGGGGCTCGGTGCAACTGTCTGGGAGCTCATCGAAGGCTCGCCACCTTTTGTCGAGATCGAGGATCCACAGCAATTTGGCGACCGATGGCCTGAGTTCTCGATGGCCGAGTCGTACTCACTAGCGTTACACCACTTTTTGCGGTTGTGCTCGGAGCCTGTAGCCACACGGCCACGCTCCAGCGAGCTTCTACAGGTGAGTCCTTGACCAATCCGCGAAGGAGGGTGCTTTCGCTGATAGTGAACACTTGTACAGTCCCCGTTTATTAGGACCGCGGGTCCACGGCGAAATATAGTACAACTACTCGCCAAAGCTCGCCAGATAGAACAGGATTTACAACAATGATATCTTTCTCTTCGATTTATTCGCTTTCTTGGATATAGGATACTAATACCCCCATCTAATTATTATGTAAACCCGTCCAACGGACCACCGATGTCCTCCACTACTCTTTTGAACTTTCGGGCTTCCTTGGCCACCTCGTCGTTCTCGTCCTCTGCACACTCGTGGATGAATGTTATCGTATCTGAAATGAACCCTATAGAGACGATTTGCGGATTAGGACCGAACGGTGTAAGGAAAGGGGTGTTGGGACGTACCGATCAAACGGGAGCCTTCCTCCTGCCACATGTGGGAGGCACAAGCGAGGGTGTACAGTCTGACATTGGGATCTTCGGAGCGGGTCTGCATAAGGATATTCCGGTTTAGTGCCTTGAGCAGTTCGTCTCTCGTCATCGCACGCGCTATGTCGGTTAGGCACTGCGTGAGGAGCTCTTTCCCACTTTCTGCGCCCCAAACATTCGGGATGGCGATCTGCTGGACAACGGGGTGCATAATCTTTTCGAGACGGTCGTCTCTCCAGAATACTGTGGAGATGGATATTCAGTGACTTTGGATGTCAAGATGAATCAGTGTAATTACCTCCTTCATCCACCGCAATGCTTTTCTGCAGGACACTGATAACACCAAGCCATAAGTCGGGATTGCCTGATTTCTTTCGCGAGAATTCTTGCAATTGCTCAGTTATCGATGGGAGCAGGATAGCCATGTACGGGGTGATAAGCGCCTGAAACATCGTCGGCTTCTTGGCTCTCGGAAAGAAAGACTAATTATAAGACTAACCTTGAACATGTCGACCAGCTGAGCCATAACGTGGCAGAATGTCATTCGTCGAGCAATCGGGTTGGCTTGTGTGTCTGAGTGTGCAGTATGAGCCCCGGTTCCTTTGATGGCACCAAGGGTCACCATCGTACCTTTGTGGTCGGACGTCGCGAAGGCCCAGTCGTACAGCCGTCGGAACAGGGGCTTGAAAGTGTTTTCGTTGAGTTTTGTAACCAGCTGTAAGAATGCTGACGTGCAGCTATTCTCAACATCTGATATGGCCTACGAAAGAAGATTCGCAAATGAACTTGAAGAGGATAGAGTATGTTTGTATTGTACCTCAGCCGCAGCGCTGGCTCGCATTTTGCTTCGCAGCTCAAAGGCTTCCAAGAAAACTCGGAATATAGCCTTGAGATGCTCCATAATGTCGGGACGTGCTGCGTGTTCCAGTGCATCCCCCAGTAGTCGGAAGTACGGAGGAAGTACCCCCAATGTCTATCCAAAAGACAGGCATGTCTTTGTTGAGCAGGCTGGTTGTACGAATGGGGGGTTGGGAAGCGCGTACCTGACTCGATGTGTTGGAGGAAAGGTCATCCCAAAGTTGCACTAGAGATGGCAAGAGCAAGCGTGCGGGAATGCGCTCTGCAATAGCATCAAGTACCTCCTGGAACGACTGGTGCAGATCGGTACTAGGGCTATCGACTAGCTCGAGGCAACAGCTCGCAACGGAGAGCAGCTCGGTGCCCCAGAACGACGGAACCGCCCTTAATAGTCCTTGAATTACTTGCAATCCCTCTAGAAAATCAGGATTAAAAATAAGACTGCGCGTGCGTAGTGAGATGGGGATGTACCCGCGATATTGCCTCCAGCACGGATGACGTCCACGCAGACGTTGATGATGGGTTTCAAATAGGCAATAAGCCTCGGCCCAAGCTTGCTCCTGTAGATAATGATATGAGTATCAAGTACAAACTTTGTTAAAGCTTGTGCTTACGTGAGGCTGCTCAGGACGGAAAGCGCTGGACTTGCCGCAATGCCTCGTTGCACTGTTGCCAAAAGAGTTGGGGCGGCTTCGGAAAGCGCACCTTCTTCCGCGGAGACAGAGGTCATAGTTATGACGTTGAGTGCCTTGAGTGAGGACGCCACGAGCAAAGGGTCTTGCGAGTTGGAGACGATGGAGCAGATCCGTTGGATCATAGTCAAGATGGTAGGGGTGATGGAAGGTCGGAACTTGGCGGAAATCAACGGAATCCGCTCGTCCAGTAGGTCCAGAGCAGCGGTGTTTATCTACATCACACCGTGTCAATCGATATACGCCGCACGAGTCATATAGAAAGATGGACGTACCGCTGAATTCTCGATGTCCAACATTGATGAAATGGCCAAAGTAAAGTCTGTGACGGGTATTACGCTCATACCCAAGGACAGCGCCTTTTGTGCAGCATTCTGGACATCGCCCAAGTTGATATCATCGGTCTGTGACTTGACCGTCGTAATTCGGAGTAAAGAGGCAACGAGGTCCTGAAGCCCAGTATCCGCCCCTTGAGTGTCGGGTGTATATTCTGGAGAGTCTGCGATTTGCTGCCACGCGTGGCCCACAAAAAATATGAGAGATAAGACTTGTTTTTTGATGATCGCGGAGGGTAGATCGCTGCGATGTGGATCACTGGATGGATAGTGAGTGTTACAGATTATACTGCTTCTGAAGGGGCCGACTTACGGTAGAGCTTCGAGGAACGCAGGTTCGTTCGCTTCGGCTGCTGCTAATTGAGCCAGGAGTCGCTCCACCTCCTGGAGGATCTCATTCAAGACCTAGGAAGTGCTTTTATGTAAGGACTGACGTGGATATGGATAATTGAGACTATTACCGTGATGCGCAGCGAAGGTGGGTGTGCTTGTAGGATGGCGAAAGGCAAGGATAGAGATGCAAGTGCATCTGCGGCTTTTTGACGGATCACCCGGTTTGCGATCTTATCAACCAACAGCATGCAGATAGGCGAAACAAATTCCTTCGGGCCGAGGACGTCTATCAAATGCGCGAAGAACCTACACGCCTTGAGGTGTTACCACAGGCATGGATAACGGAACAGGGGCACACGCACTTATTCCTTCGATGTTTTGGGACATGAGCGGAGGCGTCAGTAAAGATTCGCAGGAAGTCGCGAGATTCTGAAATACAGAAGTAAGCATAATAGTAAAAGATGGAACTAGGGGACTTACGAATATGTAAATCATGCAATGATTTATGCGCTTCTTTGAACGACGCGACTATGACGGGCACAATACTATCCACAGTCTACAACAGATGCATCAGCGTTGATATAAGCCTTGGGCAACATACATGTTTACCTTCTGCACTACTTTGAAGCTATATGAATCGTCCCTGTGGAAGACGTTCGATCCCATAAAGGTGAATACGGGCATAACGTTGTGGAGGATGGATTCCGGCGCCAAGCGAGCCATATTGGCAATGAGCAGAAGCGCATGCTGGAACGTCTGAGGATTATCGGTGACTAATGCGGTATTAAAGTGAGCTAAAAGTCTCGTAGTTGATATCAGCATGAACTAACCTCGAATGACTTCCACGAGTACATCCACGCGTAGCGCATTCGGCGTGAACGAGGTCGTCTATGAAAAAAGAGAGAATGAGCTCTATGGCAAAAAGGCGGGGTGAGATAGTTCTTACTTCAATGTTGTCGACAGCGGATTCCAACCCAGTTAAGCAAAGTTGCTCGAGATAATCAAACTCGGACTTTGCAGAGGCATGCAAATTGCAAAGCCTGCTGAGCGTCTCGAGCAAACATGCAACGAGCTCTAATGCGCCGGGGAGCGGCTTGGCCGCCATGATCTCCAGCACAATGGAGAGGGATTGCATAGAAGCATCGCTCGGTTCGTCCGATCTGTTAGCCAACCTTGTTAACCATGAATGCCGGCTGGGTTAACTCTGAGGCTCACCCATCAATTTTGGCTCGCTTCTTGGCTCTCTCGTTTATACCCTCCACCACGGGCTGCAAGGAAGTAAGTAACGGGACCATAACGGCGGTATCTACTATGAGGTTATCCAGGGTTGACTTGAGCCTCGAATAATAGGTCTGTCATAACGAAATCAGCTATCAGCTACTGAAGTCCAAACCGCAAAAGTGGAGCTTACGCCGTTAGTCGTCGATGTAGCCAAGTCTACCAAAAGCGAACATATTTCCAGCATGCGATTAGTTTCCAGGTGTGGGTACAAGTGTTTCTCGAGCTGCTGCAAAGGAACAGATTGCAAATAACCAGGAGCTTCTGCAGTGGTGCCCATATTAGTATATAGCAGCACATTGACAAATCGAGTGGCCAGCTTACCAGGATCAATGGAGCACCGCAAAGCAGCCAAAAGCGTTGCCCAATGATCACTCGCATCTCCAAGATGAGCAATCGCGGATTTGTCGTAAGTTTCGAACAACAAGGCGAAGTATTCGGCACTGTCGCTCTCGGGGACTCCTCGCAAGAGCTGGCGGCCCTCTTTATCTTGCCCGACAAGGCTCTCGATAAGGGGATGCAGCATCACAAGCTTTGCAGGATCAGACACATGTCGGATCGACTTCAAGAGGGTGACTCGCGCCGATACGCTCTGCCAGAAGACGATATGAGAGACGAGGTAGCAGAGCACGCGCTGCTTGTACCTAACCAACCAACAGGCGCATCGTTAGCCATCGATCTCGGACAGAAATATACACATTCGCCGCTCACGCTGCTTCCTTTTTGGTGTCCGACTTTTGCTTTCGGAGGGCGGTCTGGTGGAACACGCCGACGTAGGTCGCGTCCGTGGCAAAGTGATCGCCATGCTCGTCCACAGCTTTGGCGTACTTGGTGAAATCGGCCCAGTCTAAGAGCTGGACTTTATCTAGATAGCCAAACGAGAAGGAGAGCAAGGGAGCTCAGCAGGAAACGGGGGTGTGGGTGAAAAATGACAGGCAGACCTGATGCTTTCCCGTAAACGTCATCCTGACCATAGATATCCGGACGCTGAGAGGTGGATACCGCTGCCACCAGTGCGCGCACGCACAGGATAGCCGCGGCGCGCACACGGCGATCTTCAGATTGCAGTGCAACAAGCAATGAAGGCAGCACCACTTGGAAATCGCGGGGCTTCTCCGCGTTCTGTGCTTGCAAGAACGCTAGTCCATGATGCAAAGCCGCCAGGCGAACGCCCTCCCATTCCTTCTCCTCGCCTCTTTCCCCTTCTCCTTCGCCGGTATCAGCTCCAGAACTCGGGCTAGACCAAATTCCAGCTAAGAACAACAAAGTCTGCTCGCGCAAGTTGAGGAATAGCGCTCGCAAGAGGTTGGTCGACACCACATGGAGCGAAGACGATGAATTGGCGAGTGTATAGACCTTTCGAACAATTTGGACGAATCGTACGCCGCGCATGTCCTTATGAATCTGTCGAAATAAAACAGTCAGGGAAGAACAAAAATGGCTTCTATAGCTTCATGGACTACCCACAGGATTGACATGAGTCATCCAATCCAGCTCGACATTCACAGGGGCTTGTAGTGCTGGAAGTAGGGACAGTAAACTCGCCTGCAGGCGGTATGTCGTTCCCCGGCTATTAGGCTTCAAAACAACAGCCTGGCCCAGCACTTCATCAGAAAGTGCCTAATAAAAGAGATCGACGGGCTGAGCACGCAACGCATAAACAAGAGAAAGAAATCGACATACGACTTGGAACGACTCGGATTCCCCGACTACTCCACTCAAGGCATCCAAGTTCTTCAACCCGATTGCCTCCAGCAACTTACACGCAACATCGATCTGGTGCTCGCCCGTCAAGCGGCTAAGCAGCGCGCGCACGACGAGGTGCGCCAATAGCCTCGTATGTGCGTTTTCGTCTTTAAGGTGCCTCAGGAAGTACGCCGAGTGCTGCGCAAAATTATCAGACACGATGATGTTTTCTGGTAAAGCGCGGATTTCGTGAATCGAATGAAGAGACATCGGTACTAGTCTCGGTTTGACGCACCTGCAATTTTATCGGCAAGCGCAAGGTTCAAAGTCGGCATCCCGCTCACATCGGACGCACCGTCCGCACTCTCCGAGTTCCCCTTGATAAGGTCATTCACTAGCTCGACGCATCTCTTGATTAAGCCAAATGCGCCCTTCAAATCACTTTGAGCTCCTTCAATCGCAGCCCACGCAAGCGCCGCCGTCTTCTTCCGCGGCTTCGTCCACAATAAGAACGGCACAAACACGCTCTCGAACACGTTCTCTCCTAGCCTCCCTAGTTCGGATACCGATATCTGTGTACTGCCGCTGGCGAGCACTTGCGCGACGAAATCAAAGTGCATCTTTAGCACACCCCGAGAGACCGAGCCCGCTTTGACCGCCACCGCAACCGCGCCCACGAGCTCCGCGGGCTTGAGGATCCGGAGGAGCGTCGCAGGGTCGCTATATAGGGCTTCGATGACGGTCTCGGAGGGGTCGTATATCCGGGAGAGCAGGATGTCGTGCATTGATGCAAAAACCTGAGTATATCGCATCGTGTTCAATAAGGATAGCTTGCTTTCGAATAGAAATTGGTGGGGTGGGGACACTCACAGGATCCTCCGTGATGTCAATGTCCTCCTCGCCGGCAAGGCTCTGCAGGATCTGCCTCACGCCAACCGCGCGTGTTCCCGCGTCTGCGCTGTTGGCTGCCATCACCATATCTCCTTCCTCCATATCCATATCTCCGTCGGCGGTAACTATGCCCTAAGTTCCAAACGAAACCACAAAGAAGAGCGTCAATCGCGATTTTACGACGGGAAAAACCAAAAGGCCAGGGCATTACCAATGACAGCGAAAGCACGAATCGCTCGAGCATCCCGCGCACTTCCTTATCCTTATCCTTAATCTTCCCCTTATCCCCCACCGCGGAGATCCGGTCTCCGAGAACGCGCTGGGCGATATCCGCGTGGCGCTGGTAGACAACAGAAAGGACTTTCTGGACGGAGCTTGCGACTGAATTTGAAGATGACCTAGGAGTAGGGGTGGCGAGCGCGTCGACCAAGAGGGTGGTGCTATATTCAACGATATCCACAGGGCATGATGGCGAGCTGAGGATCTCTGTGAGGAGCGAGAGGCGCCATGGGGTATCGAGCCTGGGGGTGGAATATCCGAGTTAATGGGGCCGGACAGATTCAACAAGGTGGATTGACCGACTTCTGGATGAGAGCTGGGATCACGAGTCGTATAAATTTTTCAGATCCTCTCCACTGGAACGATTTGATGAAAGTCGCCTCAAGATCCCTGCAGTGCACATAAAGCAATATTTTCAGAATTCAGGAGATATCCGATGCGAGATGGATAGTCAAATTCCAGCGTACGCAAGGTTCCCGATACAGCCCACCACCTTGCGTGGCAATGTATCCACGTCATCTTGAGTCGCACAAATGGCCACGGCAGACTGCAGAACTTGCACTGTCGTGGCGCCACCACGGGCTTGGAGAACGGCTGTTAAGATGACTTCGAGAGCTGCCGGGGCAAACTTGCATTTTTGGCAGAGAGCGACAAGCAAAAGGAGGCTTGACAGCTATCCGACATGAACGTGAGGGATGATATTGGCAAAAAGATAAATGGGGGTGGGGTGAAAAATACGCACGACACAGTCCCTATTCGTGTTCTGGAGTGGCTGTAGGAAGGCAGGTAGCAAAAAAGCCACGACGCCTTCATCCACGGTTTTAACCTGGGCGATGTACTCCAGAAAAACGCCAGAATGGAAGCCGACAAGCGCGCGGTGGACGCAGTAGCTGCTGATGGAAGTTTGAAGCAGGGAGGACACAAAGCGCGTGAGGTCGTTGTCCTTGACCATCGCGTTTACGAGAGCGGGACGCGGGAGAGAGAGGCCTGATGATTTGAATTGGAGGAGGAAAGACCATATGGTGTTCTCCCTGAACAAGGTGTTAGCTGCAAGGAGGTAGCCTTAGTCCCAAGAGCGCGCACTTAATGTGAAGAATGGAGAGCATCTTGGCGAATTGTGTCGATTCGTGATAGGGCAGGAAACACGAGAGCACATCGTCGACATTGAATTCATGGATTCTAGGCGGTAACTTGAGCGCTGAGAATGACAAGCTATACATGACCCAGCGTACCTAAAGCGGCGAACGAGATATTCTATAACGCTAGCAGTAGGCGATTCGAGTACGTGAGGCGAGAGCAGCCTCAGCACCTGACCTATCGCCAGGTCTATAGCCTTCACCTGGTCGGGCGGCAGGAGCGTCCTATCGAGCTCCTTCGCGGTCTCAGAGAAGAGCGCATCCTCAACCTGCTCAAGGTCCGGCTGGAGAAGCCTGACTTTTGTGTACCCGTTGAGACCAAGCGCGTAGATGGATTCAAGATCGTGGTGGCCGGCTTCGCGCGAGGTGAAAAGGTAAGATGCGGTGTCATGTCGGCGACGGGCAGAGGAGTGGTGCAGGAGCTGGGCGGCGTTGAGCGACGCGTTCTGCGCGAGCTGCGCAGCGAGCGACGACGGCATACCAGCAGTAATAATTAATATTCGCGGTCGAGTTTTTTTTTTTGGGAGCACTTTGCGCCCAATGAGTGAATTATCCACGAATTATCCGCGAGTATTCCGCGGATTCAGCCGCTTTGCCTCGGGTCACGGTTGCGCACGCGGGTTTCGATAAATTGTGAAGCAAACCGTTTGCATGGCACCTGCGCCGGTTTCTCCCTAATCTTTTCCTCCCATCTCTCACAACCCAACACTTTTTTCCGACGATCTTTGCGTTATCATTAGCTCTGCTCTTTGGGCACCAGTTCGCAGCCGGCGCGTTTGCTGGTGTCATCAGGAAAATGTGACTTTACTCAAAATCCACTTAAATTTGAGCCAAATTTTTTAGTTAATTGCATCATAATGGCATACATTTGGTTGGATCTGGGTGTTTAGTCTAAACATATAGCCTTACCACATCATGCACCAAGAAGCTCAGGCCAGATACAAATAGCCTAGAAAAAAATAATCATATCTGAATATTTGCTTGCAGCCACTTGAAATCACTCAGAATGGGGCTACCTTGGCTCAAAATTGCTTGGAGTGCTTTGAACTCTTGAATCCACTTATGACATGGATCTAAGTGAAATTTAAGGGTTTCCAAGGGTTTTTGAGTGGAACTGAGTAATGTCACATTTTCCTGATGGTCGCGGAAATATTCGTTTTCTATCATCTGCAATTGCTGGTTGCCTCCTGAGCAGCGCCGTACCTCCCGGAGGCCAGCTGCTAACCTTTTTCGAACACCGAGTGGCGCGAACCGCATGCTGAATATCTCGATATTGGCCGTTATTCTTTCACCAAGGCTCAAGAGTGGTGATACTACAGAAGAAATTACTTTCATTCATCTGCGATAGTCAGTAGACGTCGGGGCGCAGTGGAATCCAGCGTCAAGAGAGCCCATAGGATTGAAGGTGGTGCCAAGTCTACCATCTCGGGTAGGTGGGGCGGTTTCTCGCCCAATCGGATTTCTTCCCAGTGCCTCTGGAGGGTGCGTGTACCTCCTGAGGACCAGTTTGTCTCCCGGAAGGCCGCCTGGTCTCCAGTGTCACCTTGTTCTTGCAGATGATCCTCTTGGTATGGACTATTTCAGGGGATGTACGAGCGCTCATATAGTCCCAGGATTGCATAGTCGCTAATAGACACTCCGAACAGGCCAAGGCTCGCATGCAACTGGACACATCTCCATTAGTAGTTGCATCGGTACGAATGGTCATCGCTAGTGTTATTGCCCCCGTATTGACAGCGCATGTCACTGCACTAAAGCACTATATATCTTAGGTCCTCTTCATACTCGCCGGCCTTTTACGCCTGTTTTCAACTGACATCTACGTGCTCTACCCTCTACGTCATCTTTCGCCAAGAGGGTACTACACACCGGATTCAAAAATACCTTGCCCTGAGCTTGGTCGTGTTTAGATCTGAGCGACCTTGTTACAACGTTAGCCTGATCTGGGCGCTCAAGATGCCACAAGACTATGATACCAGATCCTGGTACGATCAAGAGCAATCTCCCCCTGAGATATGCAAAATCTTGCCCGAAGCTTCTGCAAACCTCTGGCCAACGTCCTTGAAAACACGTGCCGTCATGAGTCATACACGAGGCGCTGCTCCACCCGTGCGATCTTGCTAAGTCCCACCACCACCATTACCACCTCTGCTAGCCTCTCCTCCCCCCGTCCGTCTTCCCCTTCCCCTCCGACAACTAACAAACAAAGCTCAACCCTCCCCGTGTCATGCTGTATCATGCACATCACCAACACTATCGATAGATTGAGGTCCTCGAAATTCAGCCACCCCCGTCGTATCGCCGCCACCGCACATCAATCGATTTTTTACACACCCCGTTTGGTAGCTACGCCTCTCCGAGCACACCAATGTCATCGGTACGTGCTCCACCACCATCGGCGCTGATATCAGGATGTGAGCTGCTCTGCGACCTGAAGCTTGATCAGGTCCCATGGCAACAGTTGCAGCATCCCGGCGCTCGACATTCAACGATCAACTTTGGCACTCAACATCCAACACTCGACCGCTAGCACCCACCCATAGCCCGACAAACGCTCACTCCGGAATTGCAGCTACCATACCCACACCCAACTTATCAAAACCGTCGCGCATACGCTCACCTGTCGCCAATTCAGTCCGGACCGACTCAAATCAATACTGATGTGTTGCTGCGCCGCGCTGTACGCACGCTGGCATGCAAACTGCCGTTGGCTTGCCTCCCTTTCACCCCCATTGCCACCGCTCAATCTTTTCTTTTTCTTTCTCTTGTATCATACTCTACAATTTAATGAGTCCAGCAGTATAGGGGGCACCCTCCTTATCCATGTACTACTCTATTTGCTGGAAGCGCGCGCGTGACGCAAGGAGAAGAAAAACCAAAACCGCTAGGCCCCCTATGCTGAGGTTGGGCAGCTAATCTTACTGCAAGGTTTTTGAACCATATGTTGCTATGAGATTCCCAAAATCTTGCTCCAAGCCGACCGCTAAGATTGATAATCTACTTGTTTAGATTTGTGCAAGCATGATACAACGGCGCGCCGAGGTACTACTATTTCTAGGGAAATCTGATTTGTCAAGATCAGGGTGAGGTACGGATGAACGCGGTGTGTATGGCCCTTTGCAAAGGCTTTGTTCCTAAGGTACTTTGGCACCGGACGGCGGCGGACGGAGGTGCGCTGTTGCTCGTGGTTGAGGCTACTCTTTGGGCTCCGCGATGTATAAATGTAGTGAGTGCTATCGCGAACTAATCAACGTATGCTTCAAACTCCGTGTGCACCTCCAAAATGCTGGCCACCCAGCCATAAACGCACGTCGCCGCAAGGATAGAATCCAAAGGGCGTTTAACCACCTTGCCCAGCGAGGTCTTCCAACCTGGTTATGTAAGCTGATGCACGCACTCGAATCCCGAATCGAGCATCCCTGGCTTCCGTGACGAGCATAACAGCTTTTAGCATGCAGCCATATCAACAGCACGTGCACATCTACCGGAAGCGCTAAACGGACCGTTCTGTGGATATTAGGAATGCCTAGGAGCCGAGCACGACACAGATTATTTCCTAGGGGCTGGACTCGGAGGTGTTCTCCACTCGAGTATTCTGTTAACTGTCGACGACGCCGAGGATGGATGAGAAAGATCTAGGGGCCGCGGGATGCTACCAAAGAACAACAGGGAAGTCAACGTAAGCTTGGGCGTCAATTGGGGTGCTTATACGAGATATTAAATAGATGCGGCGTGGCACACTCGAGGCAACGTCGCCTCGTTCTGCCTCAGAGACTCCACACCCCGATATCCTCATACCATGGCACATCCAAGCCAAGGCACCGCTGACTGCGCTACACGGTGAGCCCGATGGGAACATGGCTGTTAGATTGTTAATACGACGCTCAAACTTTTGCAGATCTGATGCGGTCGAGGAACTGAGGCTTACCGGTATGTATATGCTAGAGCTGATAAACCTTGTACGACTGATCGATGCGCTCTCATCTAGTTCTCAGCGCTAATAATCTCCCTCGAGTCCTTTTCTCCCGCGAAAGCTCCAGAGCATTCGTGGTGCTTCGTGCCCCGGGCCAGACATGGAGAACAGAGGTGTCGGAACGAAGTAAGATCCCACGGTGGGAAACCGAGTTCAGCTTGTCGGTATCTAGGTTTCGTCGGAGCCTCTATTTTCGGCAGCCCTAACGCTTAGATACTATCCTTCCATTAGGCGTGGAGAAAATTCTTCCATGCTGAAATTTGAGCTGAGAGTATTACGGCGACTCGGGTTTTCTCCCGACGGACTGCTTGTTGGGACGGCAGAAGTGCGATTCGAGGAGTTACGAGAGAAGCAGAGACAGGCTCATGGTGAGCGACTTTCTCTCATATTTGATATGCCTGGCGTAAGTAGAAATACTTTACTCTAGACGAAGACGTCGACTACGTTGCTTTTGATCTCCAAGTGGTTTCCTCTGAGCCATCCGAGCCGCAGGCATCAATCTCTATCCGAGTTCATAGAGGCCCCAACGCGCCCAAACCGGTTCTTGATGCGGCTCAGGCACTCGTCTCTGGCGCTCGGGATAACATCGAGAGGCTGAAAAGAGGGCCAGCGCTCCCAACCGCGCCCGCAGACGCCTCTGGTGCAGCATCCTCTGCTCAAGACGCTGCTAAAGCAGTCGGGTCTGCGAAGGAAGTAAAAGAACTCTACCACATGGCTCTCACTTCGGTTGCGGCGTTTGTGAAAATGGCTGATGCTTTCGCCGAGGTAAATTTAATACACGGTGCGCGTGTAACGACGTTGACTAATCGACCAACCGGCTCTTAGATCCATCCGTACGTCAATGCCGCTTGGATGATCTTGTCCGCTGGTTACAAGGTGCGCCGGATTTTCTTCTAGTTCCCTATCCATGACGACCCACAAATTTATTTCCCAGGTTGCAGTAGCACAGAGGGATCGAGACGACACGCTGTGCGAGCTTCTCGAATCCATGTCCACTGCGCTGGACCTCGTCTGCCGGTTTGATAAAACTGCGCAGCACGAGGACGACAAGCGCGTAATATTGCAAGTGGCGAAGAAGACAAATGAATGCGCCGTCTTCATTGAGAAATACTGTAGCACCGAAGGCTTTGGTGAGCCGCGTTTACGGAAAGTTCACGTCTTGCTCCTTCTGACGTTCTGGTTACTTAGCACTTCGCGCTGCAAAGGGCGTTTTTTCGAACGCCGGAGATGAGATCGCACGATTCAAGAACGATTTTGATCAGCTGCAGAAAAACTTGGATACCGGGGCTATTCTCTCGCTGACGGAAGGTCTTTCTGGAGTAAACGAAGACCTCTACAAGATTGACGAGACCGTGAAAGACATCGCGCGGAATGGTCGGTCCCCTTTTTCAAACGAAACATATTGACGTTGACAAAGTATCCTTAACAGTGGATCGTACCGTGCAAATGGCCATCCTGGACAAGCTTCCGTACGCAGCAGGAGCGTCCTGGTGCCCAGAGAGCGGCTGTCTATTGGACACACGCAAGGCGCTGATTGAAGAGATCATGGATTGGATTAGGGGCGCCAGCGCCAGCGGTGGGGCTGAGATCCTTTGTTTGACTGGCGTGGCCGGGTCCGGCAAGACTGCGATCGCGCACACGGTTGCTCGACGCTGTCACGAGGAGGGGATCCTCGCTTCCTCGTTCTTCTTCAATCGAGAATTCGAGGAAAGAAATCGCCCTGATAAACTCCTCAGCACGATGGCCCGTGACCTTGCTCGATATCCCGACATTTGCAACCACCTTAGCGCGGTTCTCGAAGCCGATCAAAGCCTTGCCATTGCATCTCTATCTCGTCAATTCACGCCTTTGGTTGTGGAGCCTTGTCGGCGGCACGCCTTTGATAAACCCACTGCGTTTGTACTTGATGCATTGGACGAGGTTAACAATGCTCATGATGTACTCAAGATTTTTCGCGACGACTTCCCTAAGCTTCCCCAAGCGTTTCGGCTGTTCGCCACGTCCCGAGATATCCCGCACATCGATATCTATTTGTCAAGGTCTGCCCACATCCGTCTGCGAACAATTGATCTTGACGCGAGGGTTAACCTCGACGACTTGAGCACCTACATCCACTGGCGTTTCGGGGAGATGGCTGAGAAGCTAGGCTTGGGACCAAATTGGCCCGACCCAGAGCTCAAGGCCTCGTTTACCTCGAGGTCTCAGGGCTTATTCCAGTGGGCGATGGCAGTTTTCCAGGCTCTAGAATGCGCCTATGATCCAGCTGCAGTGCTTGAAGCGTTGCTGGCAGGTTCGCACATGGACCTCTCCCCAGAAGAGAAGATGGACGATATCTATTCAAAGATCCTCCAGGCATACGCGTGGAATGATCTTGGCTTTAAGCGAGATTACGACCTCGTCATGGGTGCCATTCTCGCGGCGAAGAGTCCGTTGTCAGCCTCAGCTCTCCAGGCGCTGCACCCCAAGGTTCCCAACGTTAGCAAACTCTTATCCCGACTCGGTGCGCTGCTGACAGGGTGGAAACACCCAAGCCATCCTGTTCGAATTCTCCACCTATCCCTCCGTGACTTCCTTACCGCTCGCGCTTCAAGTAGCGCACCGTTCTATATCCGCGAGAAGGACCACAGCCGACGACTCGGTGTTCTATGCCTTGCATATTTAAATGACAATCTAAACCCCAACACCCCTGGGGTTGGATATCTCGAGTCGGAATTGCCAGGGATTCCTGCTGTATCTACAAATCAGATCTCCGAAGAGCTCTGGTACGCATGCGAGTTCTGGATAACTCATGCCCTTGAATCTGAGGTTCCTGCACCGGTCAAGCTTGTGGAGCTGCTTCGACATTTTCTTTCTGCGCAATTGATCTCGTGGATAGAGGTTTGTACGTCCGCGGGTTCATTCAAGGGATTTTGGCACATCAGAGCATGGGCGCAAGTATGTATGCCTAGTTATCCAGTTTGCGCGAAGTATACTAATGTACGCAAAAATGTGAAATAGAGTGCCCTTGCCGAGGATATCAATCTTATAAGCAATGAGTTATATAGTCGTCTTGGAGATGCACTGGTTAATATTTCCTCTCGGTTGTCCTACATGGACCGCCGAGAGGAGGCCCTTTTAGCCAGCCAAGAGGCTGTGGAGATTTATCGATGCCTTGTCGAAGGCAAACCCACTTCTTTCAACCACAAACTTGCATCGTCTCTCAACAAGCTCTCCCTTCGTCTGTCAAGTCTGGGACGGCGAGAAGACGCTCTCACGGCCATCCAAGAGACTGTAGACCTGTGTCGGCAGCTCGCGCAGGATCGCCCCGCCATGTTTAACCCCGATCTTGCCATATCTCTCAACAATCTTTCCGCAGATCTGTCAAATCTAGGACAGCGAGAACAGGCCCTCGCGGCCACCCGAGAAGCCGTGGGCCTGCATCGACAGCTCGCGCAGGATCGCCCCATCAAGTTCAATCCTGACCTTGCTCGAGCTCTCAGCAACCTTTCCACTCATCTGTCAGGTCTGGGACAGCGAGAAGACGCCCTTGCGGCTATCCGAGAGGCCGTGGACCTGCGTCGGCAGCTTGCACAGAGTCGCCCCGCCACATTCAACCCCAACCTCGCTGCATCTCTCAACAACCTTTCCCATCATTTATCACACTTGGGACAGCAAGAGGATGCCCTCGCGGCCATCCGAGAGGCTGTGGGCCTGTATCGGCAGCTTACGCAGGATCGCCCTGCCATGTTCGGCCCCGACCTTGCCCGCTCTCTCAATAACCTTTCCCTTCGTCTGTCAGATATGGGAAAGCAAGAAGATGCCCTTGCCGTCATCCAAGAGGCCGTGGACCTGTATCGGCAGCTCGCACAGAGTCGCCCCGCCACATTCAACTCCAACCTTGCTACATCTCTCAACAACCTCTCCATAGATTTGGCACACTTGGGACAGCGAGAAGATGCCCTCGCGGCCATCCGAGAGGCTGTGGACCTACGTCGGCAGCTTGCGCAGGATCGCCCTCTTGTTTTCAACCCTGACCTCGCCGTGTCCCTCCATAATCTTTCCCTCCGTCTATCAGATTTAGATCATCGAGAGGAGGCTCTCGCAGCTGCCAAAGAGTCGGTGGCGCTATACCGGCCGCTGGCAAAGAGACTCCCTGCTGTATTCAAATCCAACCTCGTGAATTCTCTCAAGCACCTATCGTGGTCGTTGTGGGAGTTGGGTCAAGAAGTAGAAGCTGCTGCAGCTGAGAGGGAGGCGAACGTGCTTGATGCTCCCGGGGTGCCCAGTGTGTAAGCACTGCTACTGCGGGCTCCTATATGCTTTGAATCCCTCTTTCTTTAATCATATCCTCGTATAAACAATCCTACTGCCACATTGTATCAGTCTGTGTTATCATACAAAGCACCTCTTTCTAGTCACAGTCTACCTGAATGATGAAACACGAGTACTCGCCTTGATGAAAGCAGAACATGTGCGGCGATCCTGGCGTATTGTCGTTGAATCGAGCCCTCAAATTGCTATACCTAGTAAACACGCAAGATGGACGGTTAATGATGGGTCAGTAGAGCCCGTCACTATTAACCACTCCATTCTCGTGTTGCGGTGCGGTGATTATGCGGTGTATAAGAATGTAGGAGTCAAACTGCGAGCGACTAAACGCAGTGTCGCCAGGCTTGGCATGCATGTCGGAGGGTGTGGAATATGCGAGACGAGCGCGAAGACTTCACGGGAAATAACAAAGATCGCCGTCGATGCCGCTAAACGCCAATCAGATGTAGCATTACCAGATGAAAAGATCTGAGCCCATGTGCCAGTTTCCTCTGCGATAACCTAGCCACATGGTCGCTACTCCTGAGCGCAAGCACTTGATCAGTGATGCATCTCGCACTTTCCAGTTGTAACCGTGAGATAAGGATATCGACGTGATCATATAGGGGTGCATACGTCCAACAAAATCGACGAGATGCTTTGCGTCCCAAGACTCTCTATGCAGCAGAAAATGGGACGGCATTGTTGTCCAAGCTTCGAATGTACGGTGATTAGACGCCGCTATGTAGTGTGTATATATAACCTGCAGATCCGATGCAGGCTCTAAATCTGCGCGCTGGTCCCAAGATAAACAGCAGATGTGTTATAAGCGGTGGTCCATTAGTCCGGAAGATGATGAAAAAGTAGAGCATGAGTCGTGCGTAGTCTCCCTCAGGCAGATAACACAACGGGTTGTAAAGCCTTTTCGACGCAACCCATCGATTTACCCCCTCAAAGAAGACTAATCAGCAACTCCTGGAGAGACGCCGAAAGCACAAAAACGCGAGTACAGTGGAGCGCTACGTATTTTTCGCCCACTTTAACCTGTCTCCAGCCTAGTGGATTGCCCAAGGCTGCCTTTCGGCAGCGCGCATAGCGAAAGAGTAGAGAGCCGGCAGTGGGGAACGGTAAAGAGAGGTGGGCGGTATTTTTTCTCAAAGGAAGAGGCCCCAGTGAGCTACAAGGCGGCTATCCACGACGGCGACGACGAAGAGGATGGTAGTAGCGATGGCAAGAAATGAAGCGTTCCGAGTGCGGGGGCGGCAGAAACATATCAATATTAGTCACCACTATTAGCGCAATTTAGTACGACCATTCGAATGTGATGTAAGTATGCACGCCTGCGGTCCATCGAAGTCGCAGTACTTTGACGACGACGGCGCATCCAAGGGGCCATTTATTACATAATGATAATGTAATCGATTCCAAACTTTGGCACTCCCAAGCGGTTTGGCTCCGGCCCCAGTCGGCGCGTCCCATGGACTCACCACCAGTTCCGCAGACACCACACGCTCATCCGGAGCTTCACACCCTCCTCCGTCGCCTCATCACTATCTACAGCTCGGAAATCCCAGCATTTGCCGCTTCGAATGTGCAGCTCCCACCGATAATCGATCGTTTCAATGGAGGCCTCTCTGAACGCAAGCGCGATACTTCCAAAGTCGATCAACAAAATCGGGCGATCGACGCGACGCCCGGGTTGAGGAAATTCCAAGGAGACGTGAAGCACGAGATGGAAATTGTAGAACGCGTGAGCTGCATTGTGCTCAATGGTCTCTCAGTCAAGTCGAAGCTCATACTGTTGAGTGTATCGCAGTTTCTCGCTCGGCCTAATGCAGCCGCCTTGCCTCCGCTCTCAACCAACGCGCCCTACCTCCTTGCCGTATGGGACGAAGTGCTCGCCGCCCCTCCCTCCTCGGTAATTGCTATCAAGAAAACGTTCACCCTCCCGAGACCTCCCAAGACTCCTGGTAAAGCCAAACCTGCCCCGCCCGTACAGGTAGACGTAGTATTAGACGGGGGTCGACGATGGGTGAGAGTCAATACGTATGTGAATAGCCTCCTTCAGTGTACCCAGTATCAGATGACATTAATGGCGGCGCGAAAGTATAGCGTGAAGAATTCTCGATTCGTGCGCGAGCTCTACGAGCTCGACGGCGATGGATCCGACACATGGTCCTCGGACGAAGCCGAAGCCGACACCAACGATGACCCCGCCAACACCACCAAAAACGCCCCTTCAAACACCGTCATTTCTACACCATCATCCGAGAACTCTCTGATCCGCATGGCTCGATCGCTCCTCTCAGCAGCCACCCACAGTCCCCTGCACACACGCCCAACTCCCAGCACCGCACCCATATACCCCCAAATAACCCTCCGCCTCACCCGGCTCAACCCCTCTACGCCCTCTGCGCCCTCCGTACACTCCGAGTCCACAGAGCCCACAGACCGTCGAATAGCGCGCACGATCGACGAAATCCGCGGCATGGGCCTCGCAGTCGAGCTAGGCGCGCGCAACCCCGTCTCTCTTCTAGATGTCCCGCCCCGGGTAGAGAAAATCCTGCGCCCGACATTGAATATTAACCTCGATCTCTCGATGCTGATCGCGCTTATCTCCGATCTGACGCACGCGCCGCTGCCAGCATCGAGGGAAGAGGCTTTCAAAAGGTTCAGATCGGCGGGGCGCGCGGGGTTGGTGCCGAGAAAGAATGCTGGCCCTGGTCCAGGGATTGGAGGCGCGGAAGGTGAGGGCGAGGGCGAGGGTGAGGGTGATGAAGAGCGGAGCGATCAGTCGGGAGAATTCGAGGAATCCGAGGGATCTGAAGAGTCAGTGGAGTCTGAGGAGCCTGAAGAAGGCGAAGAGGAAAGTGCCGTCGATATCGACATCGGCCAGCACGCTCGCGCGCTAGCTATACAAGCCACCCACGAGCTCCGTACAGGCGGGCTGATATCTGAAATCCGCTCGCAAATCCTCGATTCTTTCTCGGCACCCCCATTATCATCACCTTCGAGATCTGCGCCCCTTTCCAGCTCGACTACCGCCCCCGCCTCCCATCCGCATATCCAATTTTGGGCAACACCCGAAGCCAAATCCCGCTGTCTCGACATCGCGCGCAAAATCGGCGGCCCGCACGAACGACGACGCGCACAGGCATTGTTCGAGCCTGGTGATCACGGACACAGCGACTCGGGAGATTTCTGGTGCGGGTCGCGATTTGCAGAGGGATATCTCCCAGGGCTGCCCGTGAAGCTCCTCGACGAGCCGTCGAATACTTCACACCTCCCATCTTCATCCGGATCCCCGCGCCCACCACTTGTACGAGCATCTCCGAGCTCATCGTCCCCCTTCTTTGTACACCTCGCACACACATGCGATTCGATCCTCCGCGGACATAGCATCGACTCGGACGCTCTTCCAGACAAGGTCAAAGAAGAAAAAGACCAAGACCGAGAGGAGAAGGAGGAGAAAGAGAGGGAGAAAGAGAGGGAGAAAGAGAGGGAGAAAATCACACCGCACACGGTCCGCTCGCTGCGCGAGGGCGCACGGCGGGGCTGGACGACGCTCACCGCGAATCGAGGGAGCGTCAAGGAGATCCTCAAGGCTATGCGGACCGATAGTACTGGTAGGTATGAGTATACTCTGCGCGACCGCAGTACTGCTAGTGGGTTTGGCTCGGAAGGGACCGATTTGGATTTGGGTTTGGGTTTGGCGGAAGGACAGGCGGGACAGGTGGGACAAGCGGGGAGAGCGGAGGGGCAGCAGGAAGCGGAGAGTGGGGAAGACTTGGAGGAAGGCGAAGGCGGAGCGGGAGCAGAAGCGGAAGGAGATGCGAATGTGTGGGCTGCGATATGGCTCGTCGAGCCGCGCAGTTTGGCGGAGGGTATGAGGGTGGACGACGCCGGCGCCGGCATCACACCTACGATATCCCCCGGGCCTGCAGTACTAGTAGAGTCGTTGCCGCAATAACTTGTGAAGTGTATGTGCAAAACAGTGAAGGTAGCGGGGGTTTTAACGTCATGCGCGAATATTAATGTGACAGGCGTTGGCGCCAGAGCGGGGCGGGGTAAGGTTTACTCTGGATGTGTGAGAGGATAGGTGCCAACATGACCGTAAATAGGTAGGAGAGTGGGAAAGAATAAAAAGAAAAGACGGTGGGTTAGAACGAAGGGAAGTCAAGAAAATCAAGAATGCCAAGAGTAGTAGGCTGCGGTGAGTTGGTGTTAGTCGAGTTATCTTAGTTCAAAGAGGCGAGCGCGCCGGGGCTGGGGGATAGATAGCGTCCGTATAAAGCTATGGAGAGATTCACTGGATGGGAACAGATAATATTATAGAACGGCATGAGCAAGAGGGCTGAAGAATGAGTAGCGAGTGCATCAAACGTACGCTGGACGAACAAACATGCTGAGCCCACGCAATCGCCGCACTCTGGTCCGCGGCATTGGGGCACGAGCTCGTGATGCACGCGTTCGCCTGTTGGACAAACTGTCCAATGCAAGAATATCAGTTTTCCCCTCCTTTTACCATCGAATTTGAAGCGGAAATTTGTCGATTTCCGTACGCACGCTGGAATTGGCGCAGAGACACTTGGCATCATACTGGTTCGCGCATCCGGTGGCCGATATGTTGATGCCCTCGAGACATGGGACGCAGCAGGCTGTATCGTCGCCGTAGCAACGCAGCGGCAAAGCGAAGAAGCGGCAGAGCGAGGTCCATATGGGATTGTGGATGGATACTCGTTAGCGACGGCGGTGCTGGATGTGAGTAGACGGTCAACTGACATGGATAGTCCCGTTTCCAGTCCGAACTCATGCCCAAGGAATTCGGCCTACCATTGACCAAGACGAGAGAAGAAAAGAGGAAGATAAGAAAGGAGAGGAGCTGCAGTTGCAGTTGCATTATGTATCGAGTATCTCAGGTGTGAGTGGTGTGGGCAGGGTTGAACTCTGGCTGGTGGTGGCAGCGGGGCACGTCTCTAATATAGCATTTAGGAGATCGGCAGGACTATTTTTTGACTAGTCGGGGTTGCCACCATATAAGACAAAAACAGAACAAAGTATGATAGGGCATATGAGGAGGTGGAGCCGTAAAGCTCTGGAGTCTTGGGCCTCAGGGCAGCGACAGCAGAACCTTGCTTGAACAATGATAACCTGAGCGCTGCGGTCGTGTAAATCCGAGAGATGGGAATATGAATCAAGATCGTTCATAAGTCCGGCATGAAAAGGGGTATTGCAGAGAGCAACTTGTCGACGTCTTCGATGGACACCTTTCCCGGTCAGTAGATCTGCTTTGTTCGTCCACCAAGGACTCAAGGCAAGCTTGGCGCTCAGCAAATGCGAGGCCGGCTCCCAGCGTTTATTACAGCCCGCTTACGGTCGTCCATTCGATAGCGCTGCTGGGGCCGTAGCGAAGCGAGATGGGGTGGTGGAGATAGAGCGAAGTCGACGGCCGGTGCCGACCGGTCCGGGAACTCTGACTTCGGTGGCAGTGTTTGTGGCGGTGCTGATATTCCGCTCTGCTCTCGGGCATGGGCGACAAGCGCAGCTGGCCATGTAGCCACAGACACCACGCCTCTGCTTCGATCTCTTATAGTCGATGCGAGCGGACGTCACCTGGACTCCTAGTACTACTAGCTGTAGCTACGAGGCTCGCGAGGATTCATGCATATGGAGACACCAGACGATGCCCAGGCTGCCACGCTCACCGCCGTGCTCGCCGAAATCGATCCCTTTCTCGATGCAGTCAACCGCAGGTACACGTCCTCCGCCGTCCGCCTCCTCGTCTCCCTCACTTTCAGCTATAGCTACCCCGACCATGGGGCCATCCCTCCATTGTCATCTCTGTTCGCTCCGGGCTACACAGTCGAGAGGGAAGAGAGCGGTTACAGCTATACATCCTATTCCGACGTCCACAAGGAGCCTCCGCCGCTCCACCCGCACGTCTACAGGCACCGCTCCGCGCATGCACTCTCCTCTCTTGTGAAAATCCTCATATCTGCCGGCGTGGACGTCGACATGAAGGGCGGCGCGCACGACCGCACCACGCCCCTCGCCGAAGTCGTTCACACCATCTACACCATCATCAACACCCTCAAGAAACGCGGCACCTCCGCGTCAGAGGTGGAAAGGGCCCGGCTGGTGGAGAAGAAGGCGTACATGGTGATGGTCGCAGAGACGCTCTTGCGCGCCGGCACCGGCCAGCCCAACGTCATCGCGACATGGCTGCCCCAGAAGTTTACGCTCCTGCACATGGCATGCCACGAGCCGTCCTTTGGTCCGCCTCCAATTCTAGGGCCTGTGGTCAAGCTGCTCCTGCGCGTGGGTGCCGATCCGAGTAAGCGCGATATGGTCGGCGCGACGCCGCTCCACTGGGCTGCGAGCGTCCGGTCTGTCGACAAAGTCAAGCTACTGCTCGATGCGGGGGCCGATGTACATGCCATGACTAAAGTCGATTATACGCCGCTTCACTTTCTCGTGCGTCTCCCTCTCTATGGCTTGAGCTATACGCGCCGTCATTCGCCCTCCAAATACTGATAAGCGTCAATGTGTGAACTTTTTTTTGATGAAATACAGTTCATATCAAACCTCGCCTCCGCCCCCACGCCCACAGTCCTCCAGATCGCCCGCATCCTCATCGCCGCAGGCGCCTCCCTCAATCGCGCCGCCCCCGACTCACCAACACCATTCCACGTGGCCCTCCGGCACGGCACCCCAGAGCTCGTTCGGGAACTTCTGCGGGATAGTATGGGTGCCGATATCCGTGCGCGCGGCGATTTCGAAGAGGTTGCTGTGCACTGTGCGGCGGTGTCGCGCTTCGTGGGCGTCATGCGGGCCGTACTCGAAGCAGGAGGGTCGGGCATGGAGGTGGGTGTGGGTGTGGAGGCGAAGAACGAGCTGGGCGAGACGCCTCTCATCATCGCCGCACGCGAGGGGTCCGTCGACATGGTCCAGTATCTCCTCTCTCCCGATATCGGAGTGGGCGCGGATCCAAACGCGGGGTCAACAAAGGGCGTGACGCCATTGTACGCAGCGATCGACTCCAAGGACTCCTCGGCGGATGATATCGCGCGCAAGGTCGGGGCATTGCTGGATGCGGGCGCTATCCCTCATCCCTCCGAATTCGACCCACAAGGAAGCCCAAGATCGAAACCAAGAGCACAAGTCCCGCTGCTGCACTACGCAGTGACCCACCTGCGCGCCGGCGCGCTCCTCAAACTCCTCGCCCCTGGATCTTCCCTCGTCGACGTGAACGAGCGCACGACGGACGGGAACGAGTCGAGTGTGCTCCATGTCGTGTGTTCGCTCCAGGCGTTTCATCAGCCGCATATGGAATTCGACTTGGTGAACTCGCGCTCGCGCGCACTCCCTCCGAGTCACTCACGCTCACCAGTTTCAAACTCGGACTCGAACCCAGAAAACTCGGATGCGGAGCCAGAGTCAGAGTCGGACCCGCTCCTGGCAGTCGTCCGCCCGCTCCTAGCGCACGGGGCCAACCCGAACGCGCGCGATGCGCACGGCAACACGCCTCTCCATACCGCCTGCGCCGCTGTACATGTCCGGCATCACGATCCGCGGCATGTGCGCGCATTTGAGGCGCATGTCGTCAAGTTTGTCGGGGTGCTCGTTGGCGCAGGGGTGGATGTTAATGCGCGGAGTGGCGAGAGAGAGACAGGGACAAGCACAGGAAGGGGATGGACACCGTTACATGTGGCTGCACGCGCAGGCTCCGAGGTGCTCGTGCGGGCGCTCGTGGCGCTCGGCGCGGATCCTGCGATAAGAGATTGGGAGGGCGGGACGCTGGGGCATTATATAGCGTCCAGCCCGCGCGTGTTCCCCGGGCTTGCAGGGATGTTCCTTCGCCGCCCGAGCTTGGACTCTGTTTCTAGCTCCAAGGCTATCATAACTACTTCCAAAGCCAACTCGACTTTCGATATTGACTCGAAAATCGCCATCGACCCGAACGCGCGCGACGCCCATGGCCTCACGCCCCTGCACTGGGCGGCGCGCGGCTCGCACGCATGGGCGAACATCCGTGCGTTTATTCGCGCCGGAGCGGATCCCAACGCGCGGGACTCGTTCTCGGAGTTGGACTCCGCGCCGGGAAAGGAGAAGGAGAAGGGGAGGGGAGAGGGGGCAGGGCAGGGGTGGACGCCGCTGCACTACGCAGCGCGGTACGGCACGCCCGGGATCGTGCGGCGTTTGGTCAAAGCGGGTGCGGATCCATATGTGAAGGATCGCAGCGGGCGGACTCCGTTGGCGGTGGGCGCGTTCTCGGGCTCGTACCAGGGCATCAAGTATCTCCTCGAGGCGGGGGTCGACGTTGCCGATGATACCATAGAAGTGAGCTCTCGCGCCATTTTCATTTCCATTTCCATTTCCATTTCCATTTCCGAGACGCTCTCTCCGACCGACGGATGGTGCTTTTTTTTGGTAGATTCTGCGCGAGCCGCTTGCGATTAACCGGGACGATAAAGATAATCTGATCGAGGAGCTCCAGCGTCTGATGATGTTCTTCACAAAGGCAAGCCTCGTCTTTCTATTTCCTCATAGCGTACCATTGCCAGCGGATAGTGTATGCCTAGGTATCAATAACTAATCCCATCTTCTTACATTCACCAAACAGGATCTGTCCGCCCTGCCCCCCGTCCGGCGCCAGCTCCAGACGATGCTTTTGACCGATCTCTACGACATCACGAAGGACTACTCGCTCCAGAAGCTCAGCCGGTACGAGATCCAGCGCCGCCAGTGGTTTGCGCAGGGCGGATTCGGCGATGTCTTCCGCGGGACGTTCCTCGGGCGCGGCGACGTCGTGTTCAAGAGGCTACATTCGTACGACACGGGGTTGAACAAGAAGGTGCGTGTGCTCCCTCGTGTTTTTCCTCTTCATAGTTGCAGAGCTGCGGAGCTGACATGTAATCGACTGAAAGCGGGCTTTATACGAAGCGTCGTTGTGGGGGCGGCTGGAGCACAAGAATATCCTGCCGCTGCTGGGGATATCGCCCTTCAAGGGTGTTTTTCATCTGGTGTCGCCGTTTATGAAGGGCGGAAATGCCATGGACTTCGTACAGCGGAACCCGGGTGCCAATCGATTGCAGCTGGTGCGACAACTTGAGCATTCAATCCTTCATGGGCTAACGCAATCTTCTATCTCCCCCTAGCTCTTGCAAGCGGCCCAGGGACTCGAATACATGCACACGCGATCGCCGCCCATCATACACGGTGATCTCAAAGGGGTGAGCAACTATGGATCTTCTTTATTTCTTACCACACAATTCATATCGCTCCCTCCAGGACAACATTCTCGTATCTGACGACGGCATCGCCTATCTCTCCGACTTTGGGCTCTCCCGCCCGCTGGCGGACGTCAAGCCTGGTGAGATATTCGGCAGCGCGGGGAGTCTCCTCGCGTCGGGCGCAAGCGCGGGCGGGATGACCACCGGCGGCAATTTCAGGTACCTCTCGCCGGAGCTGCTCCTCGGGGAAGGCTCAAAGTCGCTCGCGTCGGATGTGTATTCGTTTGGGAGGGTGATACTCGAGGTGGGCGAGCCTATTAACACTCGTTCGTTCGTTTGACACGAGGCTGAACGCGCTGGATACTTGCAGATCCTTACAGGTCAGGTGCCGTTTGCAGACTTGACATCAGACCTCGAGATCATCACGCGCATTGTTGAGAGCACACACGAGCGTCCCGACCCTTTGGTGTACGAGGATGTGGACGACAGTATGTGGGCGCTGCTCTTGCGGTGCTGGAGCTTTGATCCTGCGCATAGACCGCACATATCCGAGATTGTCGACTATCTCGCATTTGTGTGTGCATCTCCTCGCACGGGGAAGAGTGGGAGCGGGAACGCTGGGACCCCCGAGACGGGTGGTTCGAAGTGGTCGTTTATTTCCCAGAACAACATCCGGGACGAGCGGAGAGTGCTTGAAGAAACTGGCGGAGCGGATATCTCCGAGTACCAGATCGAACCCCAATCTGCGCAGAGCACCGGCCCTGCGGGCGGGGCTGCTGTGGGAGTGCGGCCCCACGAACGGCATGATCACTTCTTCCGGAAGCTTTGGGGCAAGCTCAAACTATGGGGGGAGCAGGAGAGACTACGCATCGCGTGGCGGTAAAGACACTCCAGGCTGATGATTAATTTAGGATATTCGCCGACCTTCGGGCCTTGGGCATGGATAGTGCATGTATGCGCTATCTTGTATTTCCAAATCGACGTATTGCGACAGCACGCTGCGTATCTAACTCTTTTTCTGTGGATCTACCAAATATTGATCGACAAAATCCACTGCTCCTTGAGCGGCAATTCCACTCCAATCTCCGCGAGGTGCAAGTCTGCCTCCAGCTGCCTGACGAGACTCTGTGCGGGCTCAGGGTCATAAAGCTTTGTTCCGAGTGTAGTGAAGGTCGTTCCGTCTGCGCGATGGAGTCGAAAAGGGTCGAGTCAACATATGGAATCTCGCTGGGTTGGTCCCAAAGGTAAGCAACTCACAGTTCCCACAGCCCGGCCTCTCAGCGCCTTCTCTGGATTTAGAGTGAACAATCAAGACGTCTTCCACCCCGTCGTCGCCGCCTCTATAGGTGAATTCATCGTCGTCCACGATTGTGTAACGAAATGCACCATCGAACTTCTTGGCCTCTACGATCTTCATCAAGTAGTCGTCGAGCTCATCTCGATCGATCTTCTCGTCCGCGTCCTTCTCCGACTGCTTCGCGGGCTTGGGCTGCTCCTCTTGCTCGACGGTCTCAGATTCGGATTTCGCATCGGTGATGGCGGGATCGTGCTTGCGGAGGCAGCGGAGGAGGGTCACGAGTTGTTCCCTGGGGATATGGAATCCCCAACTGAACTCGGCGTTGCTGCACATTCCCATGGCGAATACTTGGCGGTCGATGGGTAAGTGGATAAAGTAGGTGGCGAGTTGGAGGAGGCACCAGGAGGTGGGGGCCGAATCTGGTATGTTTATATACCAGGGATACAAATAAATAAATAAAACAACACTCATGTTTTAGAGTACCCTTAGATCCCGAGTCGGTGCCGTCGCTTTGACGTCACAAAACTAGGCCTTCTCGCCGCCAACTTGTTCAGAGGTGACCCGTACCACGAACTTGATCCCGAGGCCTTAAGACCCAGAGGATGCGGAGCCAAAATCGCTGAATGACTCGCGGAGATGTGCTGGAGCTTTGATCCCGTGCGCAGACCACGCAGATCCCGAGATCCCGGTGGTCACTTCCTCTGCAGCAGGAGAACGCCTGGGACGAGCGAAGGGTGTTTGAAGAGGCTGGCAGAGCGCATGTCGGGTCGAACCGCACGTCACCGATTCTGCGGAGCTGCGATGGAAGTACGACCCCGCGAATGGCACGAGAGCTCTTCTGGAGTCTTTAAATTAAGCTCAGATTACGGGGAGAGCGAGAGAGACTGCTCGATGCGTTGTAGTAAGAATACTCCAGCTCAATTCAACACATTTGCGGTGCAGACCTTTAGTCCCTGAGCATGGATGGTGCATGTATACGCTATTGCTCGTACATCCTGTATTATCGAATCAACGTGCCGCGACAGTATGCTGCGTATCTAACCCTTCTCCGTGGGTCTACCCAATGCTGATCGATAGAAGCCACTCCTCTTTAACGGGCAATTTCATCCCAATTTCCGCGAGATGCAAGTCTACCTCCAGCTGCCTAATGAGACGCTGCGCGGGCTTAGGGTTATAAAGCTTTTTTCCGAGTGCGGTGAAGCTCGTTCCGTCTGGGTGATGAAGTCGGAAAGAGTCAAATCGGCACAGCAGGTACTCACAGTTCTCCCTGCCTGGCCTGTCAGCATATTTTTTGGACTTGGTATGAATGATCAAGACCTCTCCCACCGCGCCGCCTCCGTCGTACCCTTCATTATCGTCCACGATCTCGTAACTAAACGCACCATCAAATTTTTTGGCCTGTACGATCTGCGTTAAGTAGGTTTCGAGTTCCTCTTGATCAATTCCCTCGTCCTCTTCCTCCGAGCCGTCCTCGTCCTCATCGCCTCCGTCTCGGTTTCGGTCTCGGTCTCCATCTTCGCCTTCGCTCTTATCCTCTTCTTGCTCTTCTTGCTCTTCTTCCTCGTCGCCTTCGGCATCCGCCATGCGAGGGCGCTTCGCGGGCCTGGGCTGCTCTTCTTTCTCTGCGGACTCGGATTCGGACTTCGCATTGGTGATAGGATCGTGCTTGCGGAGGCAGTGGAGGAGGACCACAAGTTGTTCCTTAGGAATATGGAATCCCCAGCTGAACTCGGCGCCGCTAGACGTTCCCATGGTGAACAGCTGGCGATCGACAGACAAGCGGACAAGTAAAAGCTGGTGGTGAGTTGGTGGCGAGTCGGAGGGAGCACCAAGTAAGTACTTGGGTAGCGGGGGTTGAATCTGGCATAACACGGATGTAAGCGATACCGCCGCGTTGATGTCATGACTCAGCGCTTACTCTGGAGCTTCTGGATTTATATATGAGACGTGTCCGGACGGCCTTTTAATATTATAAGGCCTAGACGACGCGGAGTCGAAATTGCTGAACGACTCACGAGGATGTGGACGGCGGGAGGCGAGCAGCTGCTCTTCTGCTCTTGCTGTGTGGGGGACGAATCTCGCGAGCCAAATGCTATCCCCAGCTTAACGCCCTCGTACTCGCTTTTTGGACAATGAACAGTGCACAAGGGCTGAGGAGCGCTGAGACACAGCTATACTCCTGAACTTGTCGACTTTCACTTTTCGATTTCAAATTTTCTCATGCTGTGTGCACCACCTTTGGAGTCTGGCTCTTTTGTCCTCGTTAAAGTGCTGTCTTCCGGCAACCGCAAAGCGAAGCCTTGCCCAAACCACAAAATTATAACATTTTGAAGGCAGATCTAGCCCTGGTAGCGTTAGCGTCACGGTCAAGAGTATCCACACTAGCATACAACCGTGGTCTTTAAAGGCCTGAATGCGTGAGATTCTTGAGCGCCCAGCAGCCATCTCGCTTTCCCAGAAAAATCTCTATGTGGCCTCTTACCTCTGTGCCCAAGGAATGGACAACTGTGGTTGAGGGGAAACGGACTTGCCAGGCCAGTTTGGTCCACGCAGCCACGAAGCAATTTTTGCTATTAGACGAGGCCACACCCAGCGACAACGGGTATCTCAGCGCCAGCGGTAAGCCATTGAACACCCAGCCTTACTCGGTGTTACTTGTACTGATACAATGGCACTTCTACAAATTCGCCAGCCACCGACATAGTGCAGCACATTCAAAATGAAGATGAGGGCTGGACCGCGACCAACGTTCTACGAGCGTACACGCGAAGGGCTATCACGGCGCACGAGAAAAATAACTGTCTCACAGAAAGTGGGCCATTCCTTTGCTAGCTCTTTCGCCAAATCAAGTCTTACGCGGTCATGCATTCTAGTTTTGTTTACCCAAGCATTTGTTGAGGCCGAGGAGCTTGACAGAGAATTTCAGGCTACAAAAAAAGTCAGAGGCCCCCTGCATGGCGTGCCCATGACCGTTAAAGATATCTGTGCGAGTGTTCGTCTGCCTGCCTCTCTATTTCACCTTCTCACGAGCCCCGCCATGTATAGTCGACGTTAAAGGGTTTGATAGTACCATTGGTTTTACCTCGTGAGTCACCTTCTCACTACGTGAGTTGCCTTTGACCTTGATGGCGCGTCTTTCATTTTAGCTTTGCAAATAAACCTGCGGATGACGATGCTTATGTGCGTAACCACCAGATTCCTGCTAATCGTCCCCGACCCCCCCTCATACATCTGCCATATCATGAAATAGCTCATCAAGCTCATCCGTCAATCTGGCGGCATAATATTTGCCAAAACCAGTCTCCCTCAAGCCGTGTTCTCGATCGAATGTGCAAATCCGCTCTGGGGTCGTACTCTCAACCCGTGGAGCACCGCGCATACGAGCGGAGGCAGCAGCGGAGGAGAAGCTGTGTTACTTGCCTCCGACGCTTCAGCAATGGGCTGGGGAAACGATATGGGAGGTAGTCTCCGCATACCAGCTCACTTTAGCGGCGCGTACACTCTCAAACCGGGCACCTACAGGATCACAGGTCAGGGGCGTACGAGTAAGTCCTGCGCAACATCGATTATCCTACGGACACGGTCTGAATCTCCGTCGTGAAAGTGCCTGTCCCTGGGATGCCAGGAATAGTGGATAGCATCGGGCCCATGGGTAGATCTGTTGGTGACATTGAGCTGGCATGCAAGGTAGCTTTCGGCAAAAGCCCTCCCGGTCCGTTCGCTATAGCTCCTCTGCCCTACCGCGATGTCACACTCCCCGCCAAATTGCGCGTTGGGTACTATATTTCTGGTGAGTCCACCCACTTTTCATATCGACCCTGGACAAGAGATGATAGGCGTGTCGCGTAGATGACTTTGTTCAGACTTCCCCGGCCTGTCAGCGCGCAGTCCTCGAGACAGTTGCAGCCTTGAGGGAACAGGGGCACGAATGTATCAAGTTTATGCCGCCTAGGCGTGAGAGCTCCTTTGGTTGTCTCAATCGTTGAGCGCTTCGCATCTTAGCTATTGATTTTTACAGTGTGGAAAACACTGGCCCTCTTCTTCGAGGCCACCTCTGCCGATGGTTATGAAACCCTGCTTTCGTATCTCGGACATGATCCATTGGTGAGGACACACTTTTGAGAGCCAGCGTCGTGTATAGTTTACCATCTCATATACTTTCAGGACCCAAGTCTTACCATTATGAAATACTTGCCCAAGCTGCCAGGTTAGTTGCCAGTCCGAGCTGATCTCGCCGTCCCACTGGTTGACGAGTTCAGCCTAGAATTACCCCGGATATCTATTGCTTGGGCTGTAGGAGCTTTCATGGGCGACATGATCTTCCCCGACTTCATAAAAGTCACGAAAAAAAGGCCCGTAGGTGAACTGTGGAAGAGTTTACATGGCCTCACAAAATATCACAGCGAGTTCCAAAAGGAGGTAAGGATACTGGAAATCTTTCATTTGCGTGGGGCACACGGCAGGAGCTTTGGCCGCGCTGTCATAGGTCTGGGACGCCAACGAATTTGATGTCATCCTTGCGCCCGGGCTTGCATCACCTGCGATTCCACACGCGTGAGTACAATTTACTTATCTCTTTGACTACCACCTCTCAAGGACTTGTGATTACTTGGATCCCTGCCAGATCAAGCAAGGACATCGCTCCGCTCGCGGGTGCGACGATTGTGTACAACGTCTTGGACATTCCCGTTGGGACCATCCCCGTTTCGCGCGTCGATCCCACAAAAGACCAGCTCACGGACGAATGGCGCGCAACATGCGTCAACCACGGTTCGAGTCTCCTGCAGAGTAAGTTGTACGATGGTCCGGATGCGCCTTATAACCCCGACAAGATGAAGGGGCTCCCTGTCGGCGTACAGATTGTGGGAAAGGCGTGGGAAGAGGAGAAGGTCGTGGCTGTTATGCATCTTGTTGATAAGGCGCTTGGGCCGAGAGGGTTCGGTCCTGGACATGGCGCCAGGTGACTGTTGCGCTTGGTTACAGTAGGGCTAGTGTATGTCCAAGCGCTGCTCAGGAGGACATCTAGTTCCTCTCAAGGTTTGACCGAGTACGGAGTAGTACTGATGACCGTCTGAAGTCATGAGCGGAGATACATCTTATGAGTTCCAGCGAGCTGGCTGACAAGAGATGCTAGATGGCATTCTCGAGGCTAGCACTTGGTGAGAATAGACATAAGGGTGTCCTTTTCCTTGGGGTCGACCGAAGGCGCGTAGTCGTGTTTCACCTCTATCCATGCCTTTCTATACGTGCATTCTACTCGAGGACGTTAATTCGTGATATTTGCATAATAGGCATCATATCATCAAACACTCACGGAATGATGTCAATGGGGGGAGCGGGTCCTTGTCTCCTTTAGAACGGTTAACCTTGGTCTTCAAGAAAAAAACAGGGGTTCAAGGCCAATTTGGGCGGCCGAACAGGCTGATGAACATACTGTACCAGCGACCAGCTGAGGTCGGACGAGGTCGTTGGCGAATGCCTCTCTCTCTTTCGTCGTCCAGTCTCTTGCACCAGATAACCGGGCTTCCTTAAGCTGGGAACACAAGAGATCAGCGGTGGAATTGCACATCGCGTATCAAATTCACAAACCGGCGCCTGTGCCCCGAGAGCGCTTCAGCGGCAGGCCTTGGATGCGAAAGATAACGCGTACAATATTGAGTGATCTCTCTTCTGTCCAAGCTGCGTTATCATACGAAGCAGACATTGATTTTGATGATGAAATTATGTCGGCTGTGTACAGAGAAGGATGTAGACACGAATCCAGTTTCCGGACATCGCTGCGCCCTTATTCATCGGGTCACTGTCTAGGCTATGGTGATCGCCAAAAGCCACTGCTCCTTCACAGGCAGCTCCATCCCAATCTCCGCAAGATGCAGGTCTACCTCCAGCTGTCTGACGAGTTCTTGCGCTTGTTGAGCGTCGTACAGTAGCTCCGGTCCGAGTCCCATGACGGTCGTCCCATCTAAACGATGAAGTCGGAAAGGGTGGCGTTAGCGATGCAGGTGACATCTTGTTTGATTCGTCTCGCAGGAAAATACTTACAGCTCTCCCTGCCCGGCCTCTCAGCATATGTTATGGATTCGGCATGAAAGATTATGATTTCTTCCACCGCGCCACCTCCGCCATACTCGGCTTCGCTGACGACTCTGAACTCAAACGCACCACCAAACTTTTTGTCCTCTAGGACCTGGCACATGTAAGCGTCGAGTTCTTCCGGATCAATCCATTCATCCTCGTCTTCCTCAGGCTGCTCCTCTTGCTCGGTTTCAGATTCGGGCTTCGAGTTGGCAGGATCATGCTTGCGAAGGCAACGGATGAGGGCCGCGATTCGGTCTCCGGGAATACAGAACCCCCAGCTGAGCTCGGCGTCATTGGACTGTCCCATATATAGTGAATAGCAAGTAATCGACAATCGGTGTGTAGGTTGGTAGGGAATCGGTGGCCGGCGAGGGAGGTGGGGGCCGGATTTAGTATGTATATATACCAGAGTCACTTATGTAAGCTTTTGGTTGCGACATTCACTGCGTCGAGGGGTTTTCTCCTTGGGGGCGGTGCAGGTTCAAGTCGGATGTTGGGTCACACCGGCTCGAAAGAGCCGAGTCGCTGACGTTAGTTGGCCCTTGCACAGCTTGTAATTGATTATCTACTCGCAAATGCAAATCACTCAGCTCGGTCGTAAGTGAGATCAGGCTCGAATTGAATACCAGTTCGTAGGGCTCGAGTATCTGACGTGTAAGTGCCCCAAGTAGGCTGAACTCATTAACCTACTTGAGTCTACTCGTGCGTGCCAGCGCGGAGCGCTGGCACGCACGTACTCGCGGCCAAAATTTCAAAGTTAAAAGCTGCAGGCTTTCGTCTTTACCACCATCATCGCGGTCCCCCTCGATCACACCCTCCCTCCCTCTCCTCGACGCACGCCCCACGCTTAGACACCTACCATATGCATGGCAATGTAGCGAGTAGACGTTTGAGTACGATATTCGTTCTCATTCTCGCAGACTTGGGTACTATGTGAAACTCACTATCATTGATACTTCGCAGAAAGCCTATCACCCAACAAAAACCTCGCACGACGCTGATATGTTGCATCAGATGCAAGCGGCCTGTGCGCAGCTAAGAGAAACCGCCCTGGCTCGCGACGCGGTGGAGCGTCTCCTCGCCCACACACGGTACCATCGAGCAGCGCTACAACGATAGTAAGTACTCTCACGAACATCTCACGAAGAATTCACTGCTTTGATAAGTCTGAATTCGTTTAACCCGACGCTCCTATTACAGATCTGGCCACTCACGCACCACCAAATGGCATCCTCAGGACGGTACACAGAAATTGCGCGAGTTTCATTTCACAGACCACCTAAGTGACGACAGTTCATTGATGCCATGTTGTATTCAGAATGTCCACAGTGTTGTATCCAGCGCGATCGAGCATACCCGGACGGTAAGCGAGCAGCGCACGGTGCAGACCCAGCCCCACCCGTTGACCTCGTCTGCCCGGAAGATCTCGCATTCCCTTATGTACCTCACCACTTGTATGCCTCCTCTCTCTTATTTCTTTCCTCGCACCTATGCCTCACAAACGCGCTTCTCCGATAGGAATTTCATTACATCTGAAATCGTAAAGAACTCCCTAAACGCTGTGATGCGCAACCAGCCTCCGGAGTCCCGTACGCGCCGTCCGGATCTACAGCTGCAGACCTCGTAGCCCCGCTCTACAAGGCCATCCCCCTCCATGCGACCTTCTAGGACGACTATATCGTCCATGGTCGACGGACCTTGAACTCCGCGCAAACCAACTTCGCAGCATGCTCGAATATCACATGATTGCCAGGGTCGCTCGAATTCGGGCAGCTGCGCAAGATTCGGCTTCAGACCCGTCGCCACCATGTACAGCGTAGTGTTTGTTGGCGACGCTCGCGTAGACATGCGATTTTTTAACCACGCCGCGTGGTTGACGGCCTCAGCCCATACGTTCCGGGTAGACGGGAGTACTCGCCTGGATGGCACGGGCTGCCCACTTCCAGAGGCACCAGACTGGCCCGTTCCTATTCAAGAAAGTGAGTAGCCTACTCCCGACACAAAACCAATTGCATATATTGATCTGGTTGTCCGATGCTACACAGCTCAGGCGCGATATTCTGCTCAAACCTTGCTCCCTGCGATGTGTGCATCATCTGGGCGTACCAAATCTGAAGTTGTTCCGGTGAGAATTGGGGCATTCCAAGGGGCGGGGCGCCGGCGTTCGGGAGGAGGAAGGAGAACATGGTGATGACGACTTAGAGAAACTGGTCGATCGCGTCGAGCTCGTGCAATGTATAACTATTATTACATAATAAAAATTCGATCCCAGACTAGCATCGATCGTGATCGGAGATTTAAAAAGGGGAGCGGTGCGCGGTGGGATTCCCCTCGGACCGAGGGTGCGAGTAGGTTCAACTAGATAACCTGTTTGAACATACTATGACATGAAACAGCTCGCGTGCTGGCTACTGCAAATAGCCTGTACTTAGGTCAGCTGGTCGACGCGTCGAGCAGCATGACATTTACCAGCATTTACACCCGACTCGAAGCCGGACCATCCCGACTGCTCCCAGGCCAACCAGCTTTGAGTTGGCAACCTGTTTCAACCTGCACCGCCCCCAAGGAGAAAACCCCTCGACGCGGTGATTGCAATATCTAATATTATCTTCAAAGTAGGTCCCGAGTGTGTCTCGGGTGGTGGTCTTAGGATCGCCCGCCGATGACTATTAGGATGAGGTCGATTCTCTATCGGCATGCAACGCGTTGGAATATTCAGGACGCCGCGTCGTACGTGGTCAGCCTTGGCGAGCTCGGCGGCACTATCTGCATTGGTGGGTTTGGGCCCCCTCTGCTGGCACCCGTATGGTAGTCTGCCACGTTCAAGGTTGGGTAATGGCTACTGGAAGTGCGGGGTATATCGCTCATACGCAACATCGATGGTAAAGTCCCAGGGCTAGAAATCTGTATCCCATAATCTACACGGTTAACTAGAGGTCGAGTGGTTAGAAGGTCCGTGTGGACCAATGTTTGAGTGGGGCTTCCAAGGGAAAAGCTCCATGCATACACAAAACGTAAGCACAAAAATCAAGACTTTTCTCTATCGACACGAAAAGTGCTGACGATCATAGCAGTTGCCTGGCGCCCATGACGTTGGGGGTGCAGGATAGAGCTCGCGTAGGAGAGTGGTGCACCTGATTTACGTGTAAAGTGGCATACTTTTGATTTTTGATCGTGTCCCGGTTCTCCGTATGTTTAGACTGTCTAACCCACAATATTGACGCCTAAAAGCCACTGCTCTTTAACCGGCAAATCCATCCCAATTTCCGCAAGATGCAAATCAATCTCCAGTTGCCTGAGGAGATCTTGATTCTGCCCTGGGCTGTACAGCTCTGTTCCGATTCCCGCGACGGACGAACCAACTGCACAGCGAGTTAGCATACAGCATTTGGCCTGGATGGTCTCACAGATACTCACAAAGCCCCCCATACCTTTCGGCAGAGTACGAAGACTCAGTGTGGGCGATCACGACCTCTTCCACACCGCCGCCTTCGGCGTACCTGCCGGATCCACCGAATACTCCATATCCTTCAATCACGTCGCTCATGCACCTGAATCTGAAGGCGCGATTGTACTTTTCGTCGTCCAAAACCCGCGACAAGTACTCGTCGAGCTCCTTTTCGTTGACGTAGTCGTCCTCGTAGTCGTCCTCATCTTCGTCGTCATCATCCTCTTTATCCTCCTCTTCGCTTTTATCCTCCTTTTCTTCTTCGTCTTTGTCCTCGGCCCCCTCGACGCGAGGGCGCTTCGCGGGCTTAGGCTGTTCCTCTTGCTCTGTCTTGGATTTGGGCTTCGCCTTGACTCGGTAGTGCTTGCGGAGGCAACGGAAGAGGCGCGCCAGCCGGTCTTTGGGGATGCAGAATCCCCAGCTAAGCTCCGCTTCGCTGTACCATCCCATTGCGGGTAGTTCTCAGCGATTGTGTGCGTTGGTGGATAAGTGTGTGGCAATTCGAATCGGAGGAGGCGGAGACTGAACTTGGCGCGCATATACTTATAAAGTTATATCAGGGATACTTGGGTAAGCTTTCGGCGCATTATATAAGTTTGGCCTCGACTGGGATAAAAAATGCTACGACAAGGCGGATCCTCAGAGAGACGTTTAGAAAAATGACAAATATTCATTGTAGGGCAATTTGAGGGGCGAGCAGGCTCAGCGCCTGTTCCACATACGGTGGGGATATGAGGCCTAGCTAGGCTATCTAACCCACGTTGACGGCCAAAAGCCACTGCTCAGTTACCGGCAATTTCATTCCAATCTCCGCAAGATGCAAATCAACCTCCAGCTGCCTGACGAGGTCTTGGTTTTCCTCGGGGTTATAGAGCTTTTTTCCAATTACGGTGACGCACGAGCCAACTACACGGTGGAATATGCAAAGGGGAGGTTAGCGCGTAGCAAATTGCTTGATTTGGGTTACAAATACTCACACGTCCCACCCCACCTGTCAGCGGTGTACCTGGACTCGGTGTGCGCGATCAGAATCGCTTTTGAACTCTCGGGTTCGTCGTATTCTGTATATCCTGCGAACGCCTCCGGATCGTCGCCCATGCGTCTGAGTCTGAACGCGCCATCGTACTTTTCGGCGTTCAGGACCTGCCACAAGTACTGCTCGAGCTCGCCTTCCTCGGCGTCGCCATCATCATAGTTGTCGTCGTCATCGTCGTCGTCGTCATCGTCGTTGTCCTCATCATCCTCGTCTCCATCTTTATCCTCATCCCCTTTTTCTTCTTTGTCTTTGGCCTTCTCGACGCGAGGGCGTTTCGCGGGCCTGGGCTGTTCCTCTTGCTCTGTCTCCGAGTCAGATTCGGGTTTCGCCTTGTCGGAATAGTGCTTGCGGAGGCAGCGGACGAGGCGCGTGAGCCGTTTTTTAGGGATGATGAATCCCCAGCTAAGTTCCGCTTCGCTACACTGTCCCATAGCGAGTAGTTTTTCGGCGGTTGGTGTGTGTGAGGCGGAAGAGCTATAGTATGTGGCAACTTGAATCGGAAGAGACGGAGACTGAACTTGCGCGATAACAATGCGCGTATATATATATCAGGGATGCTTATGTAAGCTTTCGATGCTTTGGCCTGGCGCAACCTGAGACAAAAAATGCTATACATGCGGCAAGGTGGATCAGCGAAGAATTGCAGATCGAGAAATGTTTTGAAAGAGGACAGAGATTCATTACAGGACAACTTGAGGGACGAGCAGTTTTAGCGCTCGTTTCTACATGCAGTGGAGATAGGAGGACGATAGAGAGGCGAGCAAAAGAATAGGGTGTAGGAGGATAACCAGAGTAAGTAAATGGCGTGCTAAAACGTGAGTGGGTAAAAATGCAGTTATGACATCCTTCAGACGCATTGATGATATGATGAGAGACGAGAGACGTAAGTGGAAGAAAGACGCAAATGAAGAAAAATGAAAAAAGGGAGAAGCAAAGGAGGGATATGCACAAAAGAAAGAACAACTAGGAAAGTCCACTATCAGCTTCACAAGATAATTGAAAGTAAGCGGTATGGAGTAAAAGCGCGACGGAGAAAAGAGAAAAAGGAGAAGCGTGAAAATTACTGCTGCATTCCAAACGGAGGTCCTTGTGTTGCCCTCCTGACCATCTGTAATAGTGGGCGAATCACGGGCTGAGTACGTGAGGAACTTGAGAGGAGATATGAGATAGCACAGACCTCTTTCGCCCACTTGAGCACCTTCTTCGTATCCGGTGACGTCCAGCGGTGCTTCGCTTTCAAAGCAGTGACAATCCACTCCGACAGCAACAAGTCCCGGAGCTCGCCGTTCGGGAATGTCTCCGCCAAGTCGCCAATGAGACCAACGCCGAGTTTGAGAACAGCCTCGGACCGGTCTTCATCCGCAAGCGTGCGATGGAGGAGATCGAGGATCGAGGGCACATAAGGCAAGAGAAGCTGGCCCTTCTGGCCGGTCTTCATTCCGGATACAATACCGACGTAGGCTTCGATGATTCCTTCCCGCAATTGCTGGACGTAATCCACCAATTCAAAGTCAATCTGATAAAGGAAATGCAGAGTCAGTATCCCGCTTGGGCCGCGAGGAAAAGAAAAGCTCTACACCCACCGGATCGGGGTTGATCTCTCCAGCTTGCCTAAGAACAGACATGGTTCCATCCATATATGCCTCAAAGGATCCTCCAATGGCGAGTGCGATATCACCCAAGCATGGCAGGATCGCGATCTTCACGTTACGACCGACAGCCATGTTCTGGAGATTTTCGAACAGGGCCCCCATGAAGCCATTACAATATTGAGCGCAGCCTTCTCCCAATGCGCGGCAGACATCGCCGACAACACCGATTGTGACAGTGCACAGTTGGACATCCTCGGTTGCCTTCAAAGCAGGGTAGAGGAATTCCAAGAACGCGGGTAGATATGGCTGGAAATCTTGTTCTAGGGCTACGGAAGCGAATGGAGAGTTAGTTCCAAGAATGCATATACGGGGGCACTATAATGCCCATACCTGATGCCATGGTACCAGCAACCAGGAAAGCATCCTCCAATACGGTGGTTTGCTTCCCGGCGCATCGAACGAGCTGGAGCAAGTCGGTCATGATACGATCAGCCAATGGCTTGATCTCACGGCCAAGTTTGCGGATAACGCTCTGTGATGAGACCATAAGTGTCAGTTGCTTCGGACAGACACAAGCAAATCAGCCACGACTAACGATCAAAATGCTGCAGAAGTTCCCTTGGAGTTCGTTCCAGTTGGTCCTGTCATCGACACCAAGAATTTGGTTCTGCCGCAAAACTAATTTTAACGATCGGGATAAGACAAAAAAACCCGTGACTCACGTGCATGGCCAAGAGTTGCTCCTGGCGCCCGAGGATGGCAAGTACGACTTGCGAGATGGTAGACAAGCTATCACCCGCTGCGTGCGAAATGAACGTTGATATCGCTTCGTATGCAGATGTGCGATGGTTCGATTCGTTATCAGGTCTATCGTACGAGAGAGACGAATAAGTCGATAAATCGCAAATGGGTACAGAAAAAACGTACTGTTCAGTCACGCGCATCAACCCTTGTAAAATGCCCTCGTAGTACAGCGATAGGGGGTTGGTTGGCTGTATCGGGTCCTCGTCGCTTCCCAGATTATCTGCAAGATTCTTGAGTGCCCACGAGCAGTTCGCCACAATCCTAGGGGAGTCTTGCAGTCCAGTCACAAGGGCAGTAACCAGAGGGTGCAGGTGAACGTCGAGCTTGAGTGTACTGGCGAGGATATCGCAGATTCGACCGAGTGTCCAGGCAGTGGTATCTTTCACCAGCACATTTTCGTCAGTCATCATCGGAATCAAGATGGGGAGCGCTTGGTGGATGAGTGGTTGAAGGACTTGGGCGTCTGGACCATCGAGAATCGATCCAAAGGCCATTACGGCAGCTTCGCGCTGGTGCCAGTCTTGTGCCTTAATGTGCGCCTCGATGAAAGGAATGACAGATTGGACAATCACGTCGTTGACGGCTTGTGCGAGCAGAGTAAGGCATGTCCCGGCCGCCATAGATACGTTCCACTCGTCCTCATCAGCGTCTTCCTCTTGCCTAGTGAGTAGTTGGAGGATGACAGGCAGAATTTCGGGCAAGGCAACTTTAGCAAAGTCCTTGCTCTCGCGCTCGGGAAGTTCACCGTAGTCATACGCCTAAGAACGGTGGGTTGAACAAGAGGGATACGGACAACAAGGAATGATACGCACATCTGCGGCTTCAATCGCGAGCTGCATCTCCTCTTCACAGACCGTTGACCAGAATTCAATGGCTTGAAGGACGACATGATCGTCGGTGTGCTTCATGCCAAGAACAGTAAGCTACGAGAAAAGGGTATTTAGGGTGAGCGCCACATCTTGGTAAAATGGAGACGGCATGACGTACACCGAACAAAGCACGCTCCATGTAGAAGCCCATCTTATCATAGTACAAGCCCATAATTCTTACTAGACACTCAAATGAAGCTACTTGCACGGGCACCGAAGCATTTTGAGTAGCTTCGCAGATCACCTGCATGAGGTAGTTCCGTTCTCCCTATGGAATTTATGAGCATTGAAAGCAGGAAACGAGAATATAATACACCTACCTCACGCTCAAAGTTTTCTCGCACGAATTCCAGAGAGTTATAGAGCGCATTCATCGCAGCAAGGTTGACTTCAGGGTTTTGTTCTTCTTTACGTGCGCCTTGCACAACGGCAGTCAGGATTTCATTGGAGCGAGCGCTTAACACCTCAGGTTTCTGATATGAATTAACCAGTAGGGATGAGCGTCACTCCGATTAACTCAAGAGGAAGAAATCAACTCACGATCGACTCGCAGATAAATCCAATGGTAGATAGAGTGGCGATTCTCAAGCCACTATTTTCCTGGTTGTTGACTAGCCCCAGAAGAGTTTGGATAAGGTCCTCCCATTGACCGACAGGAAGCTCAACGGTAGCTATAGCAGCCACAACTTGCGCGGCAAAGACACCAGCCTTGGAGTTGGGAGAGCCAAGAGTCATCAGAGTATGTTGCTTGATTTGCATTTTAAGGTCATCTGGGAGTGCGAGCCATCGCTGGGAATATCCTTGCTGGCGAGTAGCATCCTGTGAGAGTACACAAATGTTGAGACTTGGCAGAATTGATAACGATGGCAGAGTTGTTGATGACGACGCGCACCCTAGCAGACAGCGAGTTTTTGAGCGCCACACTGGCGGCATTGCGAACGTGAATTGGGCTCTGCTCATTGGCGAGCTCTTGAGCGAGGGTCATTACATAGCCGGCCTATAAAAGAGGAAGGCCGTGGCCGTTGAGAATGGAGCGATCGGTGGCCAACTGGCTGAATAGATAGGCGCGACGTACGTAGTTCTCTCGTGCAGCGGACTCGAGCTGCTCTGTCGCGGCCTGACGCGTGGTTGCGTCTTCGCGGGGTCACAAAAAGAGTTCAGACTGCGGCTGATGTCGAAAATAGAGCGGTGATCGAACATACCGGGGGAGAGCGAGTTGGTGAGGAGTTCGCTTGCGTTCATGATGAGCTGGGTCTAAGGTAGAAGCGGATCGTGAATAGGGCGACGATGCGGGGGGCAGAAAGGAAGGGGGTGGAGGGGGTGCCGTGGACGATGGTGGGCGTGGTGGTGGTGGAGATGGACGAAGGGGCGAGGGCTCCAGGTCGCGCGCGCGATGTTTTTTGCCTCGTCGAGGGGGCAGCCTAGATTTCTAGCAAAAAAACGACCTTTTTCCCGCACTTTTCTCCAAACCAGGAGATCCCCGCGGTTTTTGGCACAGAAAGTTGTCCTATTTTTTAGCGCGAAATCGCGTGACGCTATCTTTACGTCGTGAAGATAAGATCGTGAAATACAAGGAGGAAAGGTGAAAGGAAGGCGGAACGAAGGCGCGATTGTGCGATTGCCACAAAGGGCCACCCGCTGCTCTCGCATCACCACCATCATCTCAGGCCTTTTTACTTTTTGCTCTTTAAGCCTCAAGTTTCAGCAACCAGAATCCAGCAAAGTATGGCTGATCGCGTAAGTCGTGCTGCATAGAACGCGTAGACACGACCCAGAGATCCCACTCCAACAAAGACCATTTGTCTCTAGGGTCGCGGTGCTCCCAGAGGTGCTCCCAGAGGTCGAGGTCGCGGCGGGGGCTCCGGGCCTCCAATGGGAGGCAGCGGCCCAACACTCGATAAACCTAAGCGAGAAGCGATCCTCGACCTGGGCAAATATCTAAACGAAAAGATACGCGTTAAATTCACTGGCGGACGCGAAGGTACTTGCAGTCGCCGCCGCCGAGCTTTCGACGGTTATTCACACTCGCTTTTCTCAGTGGTCGGCGTTTTAAAGGGGTACGACCAGCTGCTAAATCTCGTGCTCGACAACGTGGAGGAAACATTGCAGCGTACGTCGCACCCCAGCTGAATCTATATGCTCCACTCTTATAGTGAGATCTTGAAATTCTATAGCACCCTTGCCTCCAACTCGCCAGCTTGGTCTCACCGTTCTTCGTGGTCCGACAATCACCGTTCTCAGCCCGGTAGACGGCTCAGAGGAGATCGAAAATCCATTCACAAGCGACGGTCAATAAACTGGTCTCCAGATCCTTCCATATCGGCCTATTGCTCTCACATCTCCTCGATCACTTCTCGATCCAATATTTCGTGCTGCGAAACTTGCCAAATCTTATCAAACGGGGTGTATGACTCGGCTTCTGATTGTGGACTGTCAGCCTCAAGCATATCTACAGGTAACAGACACGGCGTGTAAGAAATGAGAGGCCGTAAGAACCGTGACAAAGCTTTGAGAGTGATCGAGCTCGAAAAATGCATGAACCTCGGAGCCGACATGAATATGATTCTGAACATCGAGACATGAACGGAGTTGGAATGGCATGAGTGGCACGATGGCCAATGAACGAGAGGAGTGAAATTACAAAACGATGGATGTGGACAAGGAACGAGAAGCTGATAGACCCAGCTCCAAAGTAGTGAGAGTGAGAGGTGAAAGCCACTAAAACATCGTAAAAAAAAGGTTGTGATATCCGCGCAAGTTTTCAAACGTTTTCTGTTACTCAGCATTAATATTCCTCGTGACCTCGTGTAAAGCACCTGTGCCCTCCTGATCCGCCGACGAACTCGTGCACACGAACAGCAGCACCCCTACCCAAGCCCTGCCAGAATTGAGTCACACCGCCCGTCATTCTGAGATCCCCGTGTTCGCCAGAGCATCTTCGAGCTCCGACAAAGACGGTGGTGGTAAGTCAGATAATCCTGCCATGGGCCCCTCTGCAAAACTTGATATTGACGCTTTTCCACTTTTCAGGTGTTCAGGGAAAGATCCGTCCGCGGTGCTCGGGGCAGGGTCGATCACGGGTGAAGGAGGCAATGCCACCTTATACGGTGCATCATCCATGATCTGGGCCGCGGCCTCGCTCTGATCAAGCATGGGTATCTCCTGGATGCCGCCTCCGCTCGGAGCGGTGAGCTCGAGCACACCGCTAGCAACAGCGCCCCCATCCGGCGCAATCTCCGTCGATATCAAAGTAGAAGCAGTGACCAGTGGATGTCGAGCAGTAACAGGTGCATGACCAGGCGTGGAGCCGTGAGCAAGAGTAGGCAAACAGACACGAGCAGGAGACGGCAGAGTCGGTTGGACAGCTGGCATAGGTGTCCTCGAAATGTACGACGACGGCGTCGAAAGCGGTAGTGGCGTCTTCGAAGGGGACGGCGCTGCAGATAGTCCCTTACCGAGTAGTCGTGGGGAGTTTAGCGTCATCGTCGCCGGTGGACCCACATTAGCATCAACATCTACAGCCTTTTCCTGGCCGTGCACCCCCGGCGTTGTCGTATCCGACCCTGCCATAGCTGCCCCCAACTCGCTCAATGCTGGCGAGCCCGGGGTAAACTGCAGCGATGATGGTCGCGCACGATGCCGTGGGGGCATGTTCGTATGCTTGACATGGGCCACTGGTGGCGGAAGCTCAAATTCTCGCCATACCGGGGACCCAGCGGCCGACTGCGACTTTTGCCGATGGTGTGGCTGGGAATGGCCGGGCATGTGCGACTGCCGTTCAGGTGAGCCATAAAAATGGCCACGAGTAGGTGATGTTGAAACGGACTGGGAGTAGTATCCCGGGAACGCCTGTGTTTGCGAACGAGGCTGGAAGTTATGATTATGCGTGGGGAAGTTGTGATTACGAAACGGATGCTGGCGTGATGTTTGTGAGTTCCCAAAATATGGGGGTTGGGCGGGAAAGTCTACCGGAACTGCATAGCTTGAAGTGGGCGATACATCAGGCTGGAGAGACGCAGTGCTCATGGCCGGCGAATAAGCCAGCGGCGATGGCGGCAGCGGCAGCGCCCAGGGTTTCAAAGGAGAAGTAGAGGATGGAGACACGGAAAATGTTGATCTTGGCTGCCCAGTCGATCGGCGAGACGATCCACCGCTTGTGGGCGGTGTTGGAAGATCGGGCCCCATGTCCTGCTTCGAGTATCCATATCCACCAGGAGAATCCCCAAATTCAGACTTGGATCCTCTTGAGCAAGGCCGTCCGCGATGGACCGCGTACCCAGGAAAGATCCTGTTTGAGCGCTTGGGTCCTTGATCTCGCTCCGATGTTGGAGTGATGCCACCGAAGAAATGCGGTGTCACGGGCGTTTTTTCGAGGTTCGTGGGTATAGGGGTATAAGGCGATGCAAAGTAGCTCGGTGCACTCGGCCTTCGACTGGAGAAGCGATGAGGCGTGTAAGGCTCGTCGGGGTATTCGGTATCTTGGATGATTTCAGACTGTGCGTCGTCATCCGTGAGGATTTCGCTGTTGCTGGATTCGGAGTACGAGGGTGACTCCTGGCGAGCCTCGGTGGCTTGGGTAGCCAACGTCAGGCCCAGGCCCAGCGTACACTCGTAGGTGTCTTGGTCCGATGGTGGCGCATCTGGTGGCGGCGGCGACGTCCACTGGCCACGGCGAGGGGCCATGTGCTCGGGCGGTGGCCCATGACGTTCGACAACTTCCTCCTGGCTGTTGTTTCGGTGGTGGGTCTGTGACAGCAACCGCGGCGGGGGCGATAATCTGTCAACAGGAGCGCCCTTATTCGGACGGAGAGAACTGCTGCCTATTGTGTACGGCATTTGCGCAGGTAACCTGGGCGGCGGGGGTGCGAATGAACGGGTGGGGGTGGCTCGTACGAGCTCCTCGTCACGTTCTTCGCATAGCTGAGCGAGAGCATTGATAGCTCGCTCTGGTCGGGTAGCAAGTATTCTTGAGGCGCGCATAAATTCGCCTCGGATCTAATAAATGATAAGCACCTAGCACGCGCAAGGCAGATACCTGGGACTTACAGTGTACAGCCCATCTTTTGTTACAGTTCGAGCCACATTATAATTAGTTTCAAAGGGATCCTACACACAGTTAGGCAAGCTCAGCCAATATTCTAAAGCAAGCCCTGATAATGGCACCTACCTCAATACATAAGCGATTTCGATCGCGGGACGTCTCGCTGTAGCGGCTGCCGTCAAACTGGGGAATCGACCAGAAGTGAGTATAAAGGGCCAGTAGTTGCGTCACGAAAAGAACCTACATCGTTCAGCCAGCCTTTACTCTCTTTCTTCAGCAAACCCGCCCGAATAGAAGCAACTCCCGTGTTATACGAGAAGTCTCGTGAATAATATTTAAAAAAATCTATTAACCTGCCAGGTGCAATACCGCCGAATAAGGGAGAGGTCCGGAGCAAACAGCAATACAAAGCTTACAATTCCGCAACACTCTGCGTATTCGAAGAACGCCATCTCTGCCTAAGAAGCTCGATATCATCAAAGAACCTGTGAAGAAAGACTTTCTTCAGCGCCATGCCGAAAAGGGGAGAAAGGGCTTAAACTTACCAAATGTTATGTTCACCAAAATGCATGTCCTCCTGCGTGAAAAGACCTTGAGACGCTGAGGATATATTCAATGAACTGGGCATCACTCACATGCGATATTGGACGAAGAGGCGGAATTTGTTGTAGATTTGGTAATACTGGTGGGTTCTTGACATGGACCAAGAAATATATAACAAGAAGGACGTATCCATAGGAACTCAGTGTCCCCCGATACGGCGAGTTGATTTTTCTATCAAATAGGAGAGATGATTAAAATTAGACCATATCGCTTGCAGGCGGAGCTCACCTCCGTTTACTCCATACTTTGACTGACGGCCAACATCATTGAGATCAGAAAGATGCCAATCACGTGAGAGCCGGATTATACATACGGAAGAGCACCATGGTCCGAACTCGCGTCGGATCGACTGATGCGTAGCTCAGTAACAGCCTGGTATTCTCCAAAGCAAGCCTGTTCTCGAACCCAATATCGCAAGCAATTCCATAGGGTAGCCCTTGCGAAGGCCCTAGTGATAGCTTGATGATAGGTATCCGCGCGTATGGCAAGGGCTTGACGTGAAACTTGGTTTCTATTGAATAGATGCAAGCGTGAATGAGGGCGTGGCACACTGAGTAAGAGTACGACGATGAGATGTACCCCGCTCTAGCAGATCACCCAACATCGTGACCAAGTCCGATGCCGCCAGCGGCGGCTGGTCCGAGTCTATTAAGCAACACAAATCCATATCTACAAGGTAGAAAGGGCCGCGAATCAATCAGTCTCGCCACCAAGAGCGAAAAGCGAGCAAATAGCGCACGTACCCGAATTTCGCAGGCTAAACCCGTTAGCAGTGCTCCCAAACGACAACAGCCTGCTCTCTGGCTCGATGGTTCGCGTGAGCTTTTCTAATAGCTTTCGGACGTCTTCCTTGATAGCCATTTCCTCAGCAGTGGGCAAAAGTTGAATAACAAAGTCGAAAAGACATTGGCTCAATTCGGACAAGAACAGGTTCCTACGGTGAAAGGGAAGTAGAAGGCCACCGCCTGAGATACGCCGAAGCTGAGATACAACGAAGGAGCAGGCTCTAACCTGCTCATATGTCGTCGTTGAGAAGGCTGCATCATGCTGCTTGCGTTTGCGAAGAGATTGGGGGGTTGATGAGCGCCCAAGATGATTCCTCCTGCGACCTGGAAGGCGGTAGACATAAGATAGATGGTCTGAAGCTGTGGTGGGGGCAACGGCGACGGTGTGGCGGCGAGAGCAGTGGGACCGGAGATGGCTGGGATGAGACTAGGACGATGGGAGCACGCTCGAGGTCCGAGCAATCCGAGGGTCGGTTGACCGTTGGGACGCGGTTTATTGGCGCGAAATCAACATCACCTGTAATGCACAAATACACGCAAAGCGTCCAATAAGTATTCTCAGGGAATCCGTGTCATAATTTGCGGCACAGCGACGAACACATCGCCGCGTTTCTACTCGCCTCCCGGCGTCACAAAGGGGCTTGTTTTGTAGCAGAAAGGAGCACACGCAAAGGTACAGGTACATTGGTCGTACAACAACAGGTCAAGGTCAAGGAACGATGGACAGCAAGCAAAATCACGCCCCCAAGCCCCAGCGTCATCGAGATCTCCTCGCCAATTCACTGGAGTCACGAGGCAGGAAAGAAAACACGCGTCAAGCCACGGCGCCACGCCTGGGAAAAAGATCAGAGGATGTGACTTACCCAAAGGCCGCGTCGATGCACGACTTGACTTCCTTGTAGCTCACCACGAGACAGTTCCGCTCGTCTCTCGAGACCAGCATGATGCGTTCATCAACACCCGCGTCCAACTGAGATCGCCGGCCAATTCAATCGATCGATTCGAAGATCGCGAATAGTCAGATGAAAACTCCGAGCTTCCGACTGGCTTTCCCACAGGCAAAAAGATCTACGGTTCTCACCTTGTTCAAACACGTGAGAACGTGCGTCAGGTTCAGCACAGGGTTGCCTGCTTCGTCTACCTGATGGAAGACGTAGTCTCGGAAGAGCTTGATGATATACCGGTCGCCCGTATCTGACCACTGGGGCTCGTGATTGAATCTAGTTCCACCCGTGAGCATGTCAGTGCCACCTTCCATGTGTCATCCATACCCGCGGTTCGCGCTCACTCAGGTCTCTCGTTGATGAAGCCAAACTTGCACAACAATCGCACAAGCCTCCCATTCTCCAGTTCCCCCATCAGCTCTCCTTCCAACTGGTCCGCATATCTGCTCAAAAGGTTAGACAATACCACTACCTTAAAACTTAACTGACTCCACGCACACTTGGGCGGCACCCAGCTGTGCGGCCAATTTTGCACCGAACTTTTCAAAGATGTGATCGACGTTCTGGATGAAACAAATCACACCACTCAGTCGCGAACAACCTGACGGTAACAGGAGAGGGGGAGAGAGGTACCTTATTTGGGTTCGGTTTTGATATCAAGAACAAGGCCAGGTTCTTGAGATCGCCAGAATAATGGCGCGCAATAATTTCCAGCGATTTGGGAAGGTTGTTCATCGCCGACGGATTGTTACAGCAAAGGGCAAACAGTAATTTGCCAAACGACACCAGGTCCTCTTGCTATCCAAAAATAAGTCAAAAATTAAATGCTGCACAGCTTAAAATTAAGGTGAACCGCAACCGAGGTACCTGATATGCCTCAACGCTTTGCCGTGGGTCATATGAGACGACGTCAAGGATACCGCAGCAATTGATTCGGATCCTAAAGGTCGCGATGACGAGTGTCAAAGGGGTTAAAGCACAACATCATGATTATCCCACCTGTTCTTTCCGGTGACGAGAACTTTGCTTGCATCCAAAGTTCGGATGGCAAGATGATGTGCATGGATCTCCTTCATACCCGAAGCAATTTGCGAGACGTAAGACCAGATAACCTGTTCCTCAATGTGTGGTTGGCTGCCAGGATTGTGGTGCGACCTCCCCGTCCGCGAACTTGGCGCGGGCTTGTGGACAAAGTGAACCGAAGCCAGAGTCTGTGCATTTGGATGGTAATCATGCGCGAATACGAGGGCTATAGTTCAATGAAGATCAGTCACCGGCTTCAAGGATAGCGCCCTATGGGTTGGGAGCTCGTACAATGGTCGTTGAATGCTCGGGTTGTGAAGGCTTCTCGGAGAGCTACCACATTGGGATGGTGGATTTTATTCCAGCTCTCAACAGTACTAAACGCAATTTCGTGCATTAGTCGGAAACCTGTAAAAGAGATAAATGGTAAGGACACAATGGTAACAAAAACAATCGGAAATAGAGACTATCCTTCAATCCGGCGGAGTGTAACAGGCGATCCATCAATTTTACTCGTGGCCTTGTACACAGAACTTGCCCACCCGCCGAACCATTTTCTCCTTTCTGGTCCTCCAGGTTCTAGAGGATATAAAGAATGATAAACATGGACCTCGTCTGGCAATCCCAAGCCAGCAGGAGCAGTCGTAGAAATAGCTTCAGATCGTTTTTGTAGCTCCTCTCGAAGATGATCTGACATGAAGAAACGGGGGGCATTGGACCGGGGTTGCGCAGAGGGGTTCCGAACGTATGGCAGGGGGGTATAGTAATGATAATTCAACTAAATGTGCTGTGAGCAATTCGTCCGGACTATCGGACAGAGATTGGTATCTTACCGGCTGGCGGGTAAACGATGTTTGTGCATGGGGATAAAAGGACTGCCCCTGATCTTGGTACTCATTTTGTACCATCACAGGCGCTTGATACATTGATTGATTCATCTAAAACGAGATTAGTAAATCAAAGAAAGGCATGCAATCGTTGTTGGTATCCACCTGCATTGAGTCCATTGCTTCCTGGATTTGATCGATTGGGTACATATGTTCACCATGCGAGCTAGTCGGCGATGGGCCATCGTTCGCCATCAGACTCGGCTCGGGAGATGACCTAAATGGGGCAGGTAGTCAACATCTCTTTCACGCGGTAAAAACATAAAAGTTGTACGATTTGCCTGTGGACTCGCTCGACGCAATTTCAGACACCATGGCAGCTTTGGGCACAAATACGGGTGCGTTCACATTGACCGGGAGTGTGCCCATTAGCGCGGTGGGAGATTGGGTTCGTGACCTTGTGGTACAACTCAGTGCGCAGAATTGGCGTACGATAGATGGTAAACCTACTCGGGCTGATATTCCGAATTCTCGTCATCTTTCTGGACACCAAGGTCAGCGCGCTTCGTGTTGAAAACCAGGTATGTTGATAAGGTCAACTCACGGAAGGGTGATAATACACACAGCCTTTATCCTCGTATTTACAAGACCTGCGAGTTTATCAATAAGCTCAATGCTAGCACATGGACTAGTGGCGTTGCAAACCCATAAATTAGAATATTCCGGCAATGCCGCTGCTGCGAAGTGTCTGTAAAATTTTCAAACTTATCACTCTTTATTCCCATATTATAGGATGCCCAGGCTCGCCTTTTTTCTGCGGGGATCTGGGTGCCTTGTCTTGACGAGGGGGCGGGGAAGCTGACGGCGCCACTATCGGAATTGCAGCGGACCTCGCATGTACAAAAGGTGTTGCCATTGATAATATTTACTGCAATGGCATTCCACCCAGAACTGTGGTTCAATGGAACAACCGCCGCGGAGCAGGGGCGTGAAGATCAATGTGCGTCGAGTATCAATTCAAGTATAAAGCGTCTGCGTCGCCCAAAGTTGAGAAAGAATACGTGGAGAACGTTGGGGACGACGAGGACTCGGACTTGCAAGCGAGCCCCAGATTCTGATCGGAGCTACTAGGTTTGTCAGCATCAGCGCTTTGCATCCGGTTACAATATCTGAGCAGTCTCCGATTGCACTCCGATTGGGTTTGAATTTCCGACAAAAAAATCACAGCATGTATCCGATCAATCCATGTTGAGAAGCGGAAACAGAACATCAAGAGATGGCCAGGTCTATCGCCTCGCTGGCCCAGACTTTGCCTTCGGGAATACTAGTGGAATCTTCAGCCTCGCCTTTCTATTTTCACGAGCTTCGGCCAGCGACATCTTAAGCCGTTCTCTCTCTGCTTTTGAGTAGGTCTCCACCGTGCATCCTGAAAAATCAGGTTCAGATGAGAGGCCAAATGATGAAGTTAACACCTTACCCAATGCCTTGAACAGTTGGCTAATCCTTATAATGAAGGGGTAGATTTTGTTTGTAAAGGACAATCAAGGTGTTAAGACGCAAGGACGTACTGGGTCTGGGGCATCTGGAGATCCGCTGCAATAACCGCGATCTCGGTTGCATAGTCATCCAATTTCAGGCATAGCGCAAACATATGTGTCAAGAGCCTCGTTCGACTGTCCTCGGTCATAGTCGACCTTTTGATAGAAGTTAGAATGATAAACAGGAGCAGTAACGTAGGGCCTTACTTTGCTGAGCCTCGAGACGTCTCAGTAAATCTTGCAAGTAGCCCATCCAGAATGATACTAGGAACTCTTTCCAGCTTTTTCTGTAATGCGGCCTTATCGCCAACCCTAGCATCCTTGAACGCCAGCATTGAGGATATGAAAAATACTAATTTTCTGAAAAGGCCAATTGACCGAATGAATGAGCATACGGTATTTGGAGATATTGAAGAACGTACAGTTTTTTCTTGCTTGGTTTTTTAGCGGCAAGAATCTTCTCTAGGTGGGCATTAAGCCATTTGGACCTCCAATAGGGTAAGACATTGCGTTCACGGGATATTAGGCTGGAAACGGGTGCTGCATCTAATTCGTTTTCGAGTGCTATATCGTTAATGTTGTACACCTACGCGAGGATTGTGAGCGATAGCAATGCACGATCAAACGGGCACCGACCTCTGATGGTGTTTGAGCTGCTATGTTGACTGGGGGAATAGGTCGGTGCGAATCAACAGTAGCCTTTGCTTGCTCTAATCGAAATAAGAAGACCGTGATGTATTTTCACTCAGGAGGCGGCGGGATGGCATACCTTGTGTAGGCAGAGAAACCGTGTTTGCGTCAATACTGTCCTGCAGATGGCCTACGACACCTTCCATGGCGGATACATCAACCTTGTTACGCTCAGCAGCACGGATAGCAGCTTTGGCCTTCTTCGTTCCAAACGTTTCACCGAGCGCGTTTCTCGCCTGGAGGCGTTGAAGATTCGATACTGCTGCAGGATTCGTTGCTTTGAGAGATTTAACTTCACGGGCCATTACATAGGCAGGAGCGTGCCGAAGAACGACCGAGTTGGTAGACCTGTCATATACGCCAATCATGTATCTAAATGCACATTAGCCTTGGCTTTCACAGGCATATCTTGGAACCATGAATGACTCACTGACAAGAGTATGCAGCTTCCTTTGAGCTGGGCTGGTGATCGCTGCTAACGAATGCAACAGTGTCTGTCTGACCTGCGAGGATTGTAGTTTGTTTCGTCAAATCCACAGGCTCTTGAGGCGCAGTAGCATCCCGATAGCATTGGAAAGGGGTCTCCGTGGGAGGTTGGACAGAGGGAAAGCTTGCTGTAACGAATTGACGGCGCTCGTGAGTTCAGTGGAACGGTTTACTGTTGATATTGACCGCACCGATGACTGGCCCAATTTGTGATTTTCTGTGCTCTGCCACGCTGATTTTGAGAGTACCGCTGCCAGCGCTCTCTGCGCCGCGTTTGCGCTTTTTTGAGGCGTCCATCGAAGATGGGAGATGAGAGCAAAGTGTTGCGCCCGGCTGCACGCGCAGCGAGCGCGCCTATTAGTATTAGAAAACTTGTAGGATCAAGCCACCACTAGCGCGTCTCAAGGCCTGAGGTTTTCTATCGCGATCTGGCCGTGTCTTTCTCTGCGGTCGGCCCTGGGCAACGTTCAAGGAAATTAGTTATACCCTTTCCGCTGGACACGCTGCACGTGCTTGGGCCTCTGTCTCAAAACGCAGGACACGCTGAGAGCCTGACTCGGTGTCGGCAAACATGGCAGCCAAGTCGTCCAGAGCGGCTCAACTTATTGGACCGCCCACTCTTATAGGCCACCTGCCTCGTTCAGAAGAGCAGGCGCTCGAAACCTTTGAGGCCATCCCCGACTGCATCTATCAATCGAATGCCATAGGACGAAACCCTCAGCAGGAGGATGAATCAGGCTGCGACTGCACTTATGATCCTGGTCAGTCGTCCCACGCACTTTTTCGTCGCCATCCCATCTCAATCTATAAGCCCAGCAACGCCCCAAAGCGCTTGTGGATATGGTTCAAACTGTATAAACAGGCTGACGATGATGGAGTGTCTCGACTCTGAGTGCAAAGCCCGTTCCCACTGCCAGAACCAGAGGTGACTACGTACGACTAGATAGACACTCATAGCCTCTCCAACCTCTCCCCCTCCCCTTAGATTTCAGCGAAAGCAATATGCGAATATTGAGGTCGTACTGACAGAAAAGAAAGGGTTTGGTCTTCGTGCAGGAGCAGACTTGGAACCGTCAGTCTCAGCTTGCAACATCTGACGTGGCGCAATGTTCACACATCATGTCGCACAGGGAGACCTTCGTATACGAGTATGTCGGTGAGGTCGTCACAGAGCGCTCATTCATGAAGCGCATGGCTGCGTATGCCAAGGAGGGTATCAAGCATTTCTACTTTATGATGCTTCAAAAGGGCGAGGTATGCACATTGGGCCACATATGGAGGCTGATCCTCTTTAACGACAACTCTCTCAAGTTTATCGACGCGACAAAAAAGGGCGGAATCGGTCGCTTTGCAAATCATAGCTGCAATCCAAATTGCTACGTTTCGAAATGGTTTGTGGGTAAGAAAGTCCGAATGGGGATATTCGCCAAACGTCGAATCTTGCAAGGAGAAGAATTGACGTTCAACTACAATGTGGACCGATATGGGTATGTCCCTTGGAATTCCCCAGATTGAGCGTACTCATAGTAGCATTCGCACTCGCAGACATGACGCACAAATTTGTTACTGTGGCGAACCAAACTGCATCGGCGTTATTGGTGGCAAAACCCAGACAGATGTGGGCATTATGGATGATTTCTACGTCGAGGGTCTGTTCTTTGCTTCAGATCACGCCATACCGGGAGCTGACCCACAACCTACACAAGCCCTCGATATCAGCGACGATGAAGCCCAAATGATGCGCGAGCAGAAGGCCAAGCGCAAGAAAAACAAGAAATCCGATGACGAATATATGGTAAAGTCATCCATATCTTTCTTTTGCAGGTACTAAGCCGACTGTCTTTTAGCCATCAATGAAGCCCGTAACGGAACAGGGGGCGCCCACCGTTGTCAGCGCCTTGGTCCGGCTTCGCCTCGCAGAGAAACCCACGCTACTCCGACAAATGATGACCCGTGTCACGGTGCGTTCCATTTCTCCTTTGGCCCACATCCATCAGCATCTCACCGTCGCGGTTCTCAAAGATTACCAAAGACCCGAATGTGATCAAAGAACTATTTCGACTTCGGGTTTTTGGGGCATTATGTGGTATTGTCAAAATCCGCGAAAATAAAGCAGACGTTGAACTAATGAAGCTGGTACGCTCTCCATTTACTTTCCACATGGGGCTTGATACTATACGAGCATAATGCAGACCATCAAAGCTTTCCTCGCGCTACCACCCGTCACGAAGCTCAAGATAGAGGGCATGCAAGTGAGCGAAGAAATAAGATCGTTACTCGAGTCAGACGATTCCGAGTTGCAGCTTTCTGCACAAGAGGTAAATGCGCGAACGTATCTATGTATCTGAGCTTAGCTTACCCTCGTGCCGCCAGCTCCTAGACAAATGGGACACGATGGAAGCCGGCTACAGGATCCCCAAGGCTAAAAAACGCGAAGTTGGTACTTATACGAGATTATCTCACGAATGAGACTTGACTATTCCAGACACATCTTAGATTACACCAGAATCTGACCATGATTCCGACCTCGACGGCCACAACTCCAAGGAGTGGAAACGAACCAGGCGAGATCACATCGAAGATGTTCCGAGTAGTCCTGACGGTCTGCCTCCGGGCTCCGGAAATCCATTTTTCATCAAACCTCGCGGCTTCGCTCCTGTCGCAAAGCAGACGTCTGTGCCCCAAAAACCGCCATCTCCCCCACCGCCGACACCCGTCGCTAAGCCCGCGGGTGCATCGAAGGCCGAGCTAGATGCTATCATCGCGGCAGCACTGGCGGAAACGGAAGCGAAGATGGCGGAAGCCCGGGCCAAGGAGGCAGCCATAGAGGCCGAGGCAGCCAAGGCAGCTCAGAAAAAGGCTCGAAAGGCTCGCAAGGAGGCCGCCCCCAAGGTCGATCGAGACAAGCGGATGACCAAGCTTGTGGGCGAGCTGGTCGTCAAGTATATGTCTCGATTCAAATCGGAGCTAAGCCACGATCAGTTCAAAAAATATGCAAAAGAGGTAGGGAGTCCGACGTATCTCTCTGACCCGTCGCTTTCCTGATGCGCTCTTGAACTCTGATAGTTAACGTCCATAATCGTCGAAAAAGAAAAGAAATCGTCAAGTTATCAAACTCTGAAGCTGGACAAGCTCGGGGATGATAAAAAGAAGAAAATGAAGATATTTATTAAAGAATATATCGACAGTGAGTGGGCTTCGCGGCGCGTTCTTCTTGATCTTGCCCACCCCTTTTGACCACAATGTTCTACTACAGAGGTGCTTAAGAAGATCCGTCAGAAGAAAGGGCAATCCTCGACCCCACGCTCGGTTTCCAGCACGATCAAAGACCCTGACGCTATGGATTTCCAGTCTAATGGAACACCGGATAATGACCACGGAGATATGAGCATGATGGTCAACGAGATGTTTGGTGATGACGAATACGACGGCGAGGGGGACGAGGAGGAGGACGGGGATGGGGATCAGCTGATGGTGACGGTCCCAGCAACAAGAACTCCTACGGGTGACCCACGGTCGCGGAGTGGGTCGAGTCGATCTCAATCTCAAGAACAGTCCGGGGCTGGAAGTTTTAGTCAAACCATGGTATCATAGCATCTTATAACCCCCTTATGCCTTGTATACAGGCTGAGCTTAATCATCTTTTTGTCCCTTGTTGCTTTTTCGGTCACATTGTTTCATTGTATACTTCATCACGTACATACAGCGTGCATTATTCCTATATTTGTCGTTAAATAGAGCAAGCTGTGGGGTGGAACATAGACGAGAAGTGTGACATGAACAGGAGACGAGGGAATATTGGTGGTATACAATCAATGTCGAATAAATATACAACTTGGGCGGCCAAGTACATCAATACCGCCGCTTAGTCCTGGACGGGGGGAGACAGTCTAGCGGATCTTCACCCTCGCTCTCAACATCCAGAGGGAGGCCGACTTTGGGGGACCAACACATGTCCAGAGATGAATTAAACCGTTTAGCATTGATCGCGGATAACTTCTTAGTGGTGCCCTCGACGGGCGCACTCTTCTCTCCAGCCGACGCAGACTTAGACCCAGTGGATGTGTTCGACTTCAAGCAGATATTCCGGTAAGAAAATAGTCAAAGATGTAGCGAATACTCGAGCATACCTTGTCTACTAGAACCTCTGGAAGTGAGTCGTCTTCTCCGCCCGAATCATCCGATGTCGATGTATCCTTTTTCTTAGCGGTCTTGCGCTTACTCGTGATCTGAGTCTTCGCCTTTGTCTTTGTATTTGTCCGAGAAGCTTTCACCTCCTTGGGAGCCACTGAGGGTTCGTTGTTCTCGTCACAGTCAGACGTGGGGCGTGCCGCTGTACGATATACAGAATGTCGAGTCAGATATGAGTGAGCGCGATAGGCAGCGCGAGGCCTGTTTTACCTTTCCGACGTTTCTTCACGGCACCTTTCGTCGGTGGCTTGCTATCAGCGTTGGCGTCTTCTGCAATAGCGGCCTTCTGCTTAGAAGAGGACGGACGCTCGGCCTCCTCATCTGACGCGGGGTCGGCGGCTACCACGATTTTGCGAGCGCGCTTGCTTACAGGTGCACTTTCCGCTGAGCAATAGGCACTGGAGTTGGCACGGTGACCTCCATTGGAAAACACATGTTAACTCACAAGGTGGCTTCTCCGAGTCGTTGGTCGGCACGCGTTTCTGTTTAGCAGGTTTAATAGATTTCAACTCTGAATCTGGGCCCGGCGGATTAGGATCGTCCCCGTCGGCAGGTTTGGCTGGTTGACCGATCCGTGGCCGAGGCTTAGGGCGAGTCTTAGCTTGGGAAGGTTCTGAAATATCTGGAGGTTCAAAAGCGGACGCAAGGTAAGCGAAGGGGTCGACACGGTAAGATTTCCCAGAGAGTGCAAACCTTGAGCTTTATCGTCTAAAGCAGGGGCCGCTTTGGTATTACTAGCTACAGCCTTCTCGAGCGGCTTTTTGCCTCGCTTCGGAGCGTCGCTGGTTTCATCAGGCTCGGGGATAGATGGGGTGGAGTCGTCGGTAGCAGCGTGTTTTCGACGCTTTGGACTAGGTTCAGCACCCAGAGGACCTTCAGTATTATCTGCGCAACGTCCGTAAGTAAGATTAAGACTAGCTGGTGAATTAAAGTACGCACCCTGCGCATCTCCGCTCTCTTCATGGCCTGAGGCTGGTAAACGCTTCCGCTTCGGTGACGGCTGGCTCTGCTAGGAGATGATATTGCCATGATTAAATTCTTGTATCTGCAATAAAATCGACGAATGGGTAGGTTATACCTTGGCTTTCTTGGGTAGCACTGTTTCGACCTCATCTTCATCATCCGCTACCAGTGCCTTCTCTGACTTCGCAGTCTTTTTCCGTGCCTTTTTTGCGGGGCTGGAGGGACCTGCTGTTGCCGCTGCTGCTGCCTCCTTAGCGGCACCCCGCTTTTTTGGCGCCTTGGCCGACTTTGTGGGTTTATCTGCCTCTTTATCAGGAGCTGATGGCGTGGGCTCCTTGCGTTTCCGTGAAGCCGTTTTCTTCGGCTGCTGCACTTCCTCCTCGTCTTCGCCATCCTGCCCAGCCGCCTGTTTTCTCCGTGACTTTGACGCCGGCGTCTTCGATGCCCCACGAGGTTTACGAGCCTGCTTTTTAGAGGGTGTCGGAGGCGCTTGAGACCCCGCAGCCTCTTCGTTCTCATCGATATCAGGCAGCGGCATGATAACAGATTTCAAAGGCGATGGTTTGGCGGGCGAATAGCGACCTGAATTCGGCCTGGCGAGCAAAAGATCGACTAACGCATTGGAGGTGGACGGAACGAACATCCTGATGAAGACTTAAAGTCAATATGTCATCAAAATCACCAAGAAAAGAGCGTTTGACGCACCCGCCTCGTTCTCTCCTCCTAGATTGCTGTCTTTCGAGCCGACGAGCCTCCCAAGCTTCCTTTCCTATAGCTGGCGCACTTGGCGCGGCAGGGAGTTCGCCTTCCGTGGTTGGGACCGGCGCTGCCATCATTCGCAACGCGTCGTGAAGCACCTGTGCGCGAGAACCGAGATGTGATGGAGGCGAAGCTTTCAAGTTGGGTCTCGCCGTTCGTGGCGACGCCGGGAGCGTTGGACCTGGCGCCAGTATGCCACGGTGCGGACGCGTGACGGTCACGTGCTCTGATCTAAGCGCGCCAAACACGGTGACATGAGCGTGCGCCGGATCCGATTCCGATGAATCCGATCTTGACTTAGAGCTCAAAGGAACCGCCTTATCACCTCCTCCCATTTTGCCCCCGGAATATCTTTTCCTACCTTGAATTACCATGGTTCGCGGTAGCGGTAAATTCAAGACGAAACGCGGTGGCGGGCGATCGTTCTCCAAGAATCTTACGGTGGGCGAGGACGGCATAGCGGTCGGTACCGCGCGGGATAAATGGTGCGCGCCTTCAGCATACATCCTTATCGCTAAATTTTTATTTCCCTTCTTACTTTTGTGACATAGGCGGTCAAAGAAAGAGGACGTTGACGAAGAGGACGAAGAATCGGAGGAGGAAGAGGAAGAAGAGGAAGAGGAGAGTGAGGAAGAAGAAGCCCCTGCAGGCTCGACCAGCGTAGACAACGCGCTCAGCCGCGCAGAGCGAAAAGCCCTGAAGAAGAAATCAGGTGCCAAAGAGAAGAAAAAGGCGGGTGATGGTTCGGAAGGCGAGGACGAGGACGATGATCTCGTGAATCCGAATCGCGCTGGGGTGAAGAACCTTGGCTTGTCTGACTTGAACGAGCCGAGGGAGCTCAGTCGCCGGGAGAAGTGAGTAGTCTTCAAGGACCAAAGCTTACGCAATATCTCTATTTCTCTGACGCGATCATTGTCCCATAGAGAGCAGAAAGAGAAGCAGGAAGCTAAAGAGCGTTACTGGAAGGTGAGTTCCTTGCGAGCCTATTCACTTTTAAGCTTGCAACCCAGCCAAACTGTTGACTCTGCTTAGCTGCACGTTCAAGGCAAGACGGAGCAGGCAAAGACCGATCTTGCCCGCCTCGCAAAGATTCGCAAAGAGCGCGAAGAGGCGCAAGCCAAGCGTAAAGCAGAGACAGACGGTTAGCCCATTACTTTCATGATTCCGCCCATCCCAGCAGCTGAGCACGCACATTCTTATTCCTATAGCCAAAGCCGCGGAGCTGGAAGCGAAGAAAGAGACTGGAAGACGCTGAAAGTGCCAAATCTCCTGTTGGCGTTGTAAAGTACCCCCTGCTATCAATCTACGCAATTGATTATTTTGTATCAAAACCTCGACCCGAACCACTGAGTAAGAGTTTGAGAGATTGAAATAAATACTCTACTGTGATAGTCTTGTCAATCTATGTATGTATATGGCTGCACCAAAATCCAAGCCGAGAAAAAAAAGCATATCCTATCACCTGGCAGTACTAGTACCACTACGCCCCATCATAGCCCTAGCCTTCTGGATCTCCTCATCCCGCGGATAATTCCTCTCGCCTACCCACTCTTTGATCCACGCCACCAACTTGCCATGCCCCCCAGCCCCGCCACCACGGCTCTCCGCAATCGGCGCCGGCGCGCCCACCTCTGCAAAAGCCACCAACGCCAGCGCCAGCGTCCGTCGCGTCGGCCATATCTTCAGCGCGCGCATCCACGCAAGGGCGAGCGGGATCTCCGCGGCGCTGTCATGCGCCGCGAGGAGCCCGATGTACTCGTGAAAGGACCGCGCGGAGGGCGCGAGGAAATGGTATGACCCCAGCGCGGGGTGCGACGTCGGTAGCGGAAACGAGTGTGGCGGAATGTCCTCCAGATTCGACTTTGGAGCTGGGGCCGAACGACGGCGGAAAAACATGTCAATTATACCATCATCCCCCGCGGAAGCGGGTGACCTGACATCCCGCAACTCGGGCCAGTTCCCAAAGACGACGTCCCGGAAGATTTCTCGCGCAGTGATCCACGCAGGCTGCTCCCCCCACGACCCAATCCTTCTGCGCCCCTCTTCCTCTGCCAACATCACTCGGATCCTCCGCCCCAGGTCCGCCTGCGGTGGACCCGAGCCAGAGCCCGATCGCGCAACCACGGACCGAGTTTGCTGCGAAGAGCCAATACGCTTGAACGGATTCCGAAACCCAAGCAAAGCAAGCGTCTCGCGAATACCCTGCGCCTGCTCGAGCAGACTCGCCCACGACGCCGTCTCTAACACGATGGACAGCACAAACTCGTTCGGTCGCACGCCGTACACGGGTACCATGCCCTCCCACAACGCGTACACCACATCCGCACGCCCCGCGCGCCGGAGCTGCTGCATGAGCGCGCCGATAGTCGCAGCGTCGACCTGGATCTTGGTCCCTCCATTCACGGCCGTCCCCCGGCGGGACCCCTTGCTGTTGGTCGTGGGCGATACCACGTAGTCGTCTCCGTAATGCATATGCGCGTGCCGCTCGAACAGCGTCCACGCCTGTTCAATATCACCAGCCTCCCCCAGCGCCCGAATGCCCACCGTGAGCAACTGGTTGTCCATCACCACGCCCCTGCCCTTGCCCTTCTCCCCGCCTACAATAAACTCGTCCCAGACCATCTTCGCCGCTCCTGGCAGCCCGCGGCCCAGGAACCCGCTCATAACCGCCGTATACGCTACCTGGTTCAGCTGGATCTGCGGGCCGATGATGTCTCTGAGCGCGATTATGACTTTCTCGGGTTCGATCGACGGCGTCTGCGCGAGGAGACCGAGGATGTCGGCCCAGCGCCGGTGCTGGCTGTGGGCCAAGCGGGTGGGCGACGAGGACGGGGAAGACGGGGACAAATACAGGGACGAGGATGGGGACGGTGCAATACTGCTCTCCCTCAAACGCTCCAGGTACTGTACGACAGTAGAAAGCGACGGCGAGCCGCCAACGCGGACGCGCAACTTGAGATACTCCGTATCGAACCGCGTAAAACTCGGCTCCGACTTTGAATCTGGCGCAGTGGTGGAGGTAGATAGGGAGGGGGAGGGGCGCCGACGGAGCGCTTTGAGATTATGCAGTGCCCCGCGCGCGAGGCTGTTCCTCCCAGCGCGGATCGCAAGCATAAACGACGCCTTATGGTGCCCCGCCTCAGCGGGGAACCTCTCCTTGCGCATCCGCGCCCGTAGTATCGTCGCCAAGCGAACGTCGAGCACATCCCGCCGCGTGAGTAGCGCGTACGTATTGCGGTCCAGCCGTACCCGCCTCCTTGCCATCTCCTCCACAATCCGGAATATCTGGAGTCGCCGCTCGTTGGAACGCCTGAGCGCCGCCACCTCCCGAAGCACCTCGTTGTAATGGAGCACAGAGGGGCTGAACGCGGGGAGGGAGAGAAAGAGCGAGACGGCGTGCCGAACTGTGGACACGACGTGGTTCTGTGCGAGGGTGTTGAGCGCGAGCAGAGCGTAGCGGTATTGGAGGGGGCCTTGCGCGTATGGGATTTGGGACGCGGAAAGGGAGAAGGCGAGGAGTGCGTGCGCGGGTGTGTGGATTTTCGTGACTATGAGATGGAGAGCGAGCCAGTGGGGGATGGGAGGGGGCTTGGTCTGTAAAGAATGGTCGACGAGCACGGGCGACTGAGACTGAGGTTGGGATTGCCAAGCAGCGGACGAGAGGACGGTGTGGTCGCCCAGCACGGCAAACGCACTACTCATATCAGACGCGACGATAGCGTTCCGCCAGCGTAAAAAGTCTAGCGCAGACACAGCATGTCTATCCAGCGCGCGCTCCAGCTTGCGCTGCTCCTCGGGGCTGGAAGCGAGCTCCGCGAGCGTCCATACCGGCCTTTGAGGATAGCACGGGCTGGCGAAATTCTGAGTGATATTCTTGATATGTTGGCGGTAGTTGAACGAATTGTGGAGAAAGTTTGTGAGCTCTTTCTTTGAGCGGTCGCCCTGGCCAGTGCGTGTCGCTGTCAGTGGAAGTTCGCGCGCGCTATCACTAGTACTGTTTTTAGCGCGAGTGGTGGGCCTTGGTCCTGTGAAGCGGCCCTCCTTGGAGCCGATAGTGGTGGCGGGGCGTGTTGAGAGGCGGGAGCGTGCAATCAGGCCGGTGAAAGATGGAGGGCGGGGGAGTGGGCAGTTCAAAATTCGATGATACATATGCCGGATTTATCGACATCGTCTGCGGTAAGGGACGATATAGCGCAAGATAATATTGATGGGACTTTTAGCGCAAGCAAACAGACCTTGAGCTTGAGGTATTTAGCGCATTAGAGTACTTGGACCGCGCGAGAGTGGTGGTTGACGCTTGGTCCTGACCAACGCAAGCTGAAGTTGAAGCGCTCGCCGCTGAAGTTCACACGACGCGACTTGGTCAGGCCTGTTTCAACTTGCTCTGTTCCCTCAACTTTTCCTCTGCCACGCGCCAATCCAGTGCCAGCAGTTGTTGCCAGCATCGTCTCCTGCAGTTTAACAGCCTTCCTGGGGTGCACTTGGCTGCAGCGCCTTCTGCGGCTCAGAGCCAGTCGCTTCCTCTCACTGTCAGCCGCGTCACGGTGTTCAGGGGATGCCCTCTAGTTCTCCAAAAGTAACAGCTTTTGCTCGTACTGTCGCCCTTTGCTTTGCTCTGCCGCATACCAGTGGCGGAAGGTGCGCCTTTAAGCTTGGGGCTTGAACGTTCGGCACTTGGTACTTATAACACTTGCACTATTAATGATTCTGCAGCTGCGAGATAGTTGTAAGCATATGGTGTACATCCAATGGGGACATGAATCTCAAATCTTATTCGTAGAGATGACATTAGTTGCGTTGAAGGACCTCTGCCTCAGCGCTCAACTCCAGTCCCCTGGCCTCCCTACCCCGACCCAAAAATCCGAAACAAAATGCTTGTCATAAACGACAGCACAACGTGTCAATGGCGACGATCATCATCAGCGACGCACCCCAATTGATCCATCCAGATCGTGCCATCCACGCCGTCAGCACATGCGAATCGTGAATGTGATTCTCACAGCGCGCAAGCGCGACTTCCAAGCGTCGCACTACCTCAGTCGCCGTCGGCCTTGATTTGGGGTTTCTCTGCCAGCAATCGCGCGCGAGCTTCCAAACCTCGTCGTTGAGACCTCGGGCGATGATATCATCGCCCTTTGGCCTTTGCGGGTGCTCGCCTTGCGAGACTTTGGAATAAATTAAGAAATCTGCCCCGATTTCGAAGAATGGCTTCTGACCGGTCGTGAGCTAGTTTGATGGGCATTACCTAGGAGGTAAGTATGATGAATGGGGAACGATGAAAGAGGGGACTACTTGCCTCGAGGATCAAACGCCCGAAGGAGAACATATCAGACATAGTTGATCGACATGCGTCGTTATCGACCAGGAGCTCTGGGGCTTTCCACCTGACGTGGCCCCCATTGTGCCACGAGTTCGAATAACACTCTGGATGCGACTTCCCCTCCACTATCGACAACCCAAAATCAGCAATGCACGCGTCACCGAAGGCGGATATAAGGATATTATTCTGCAATCACCAAAAGATATGTGTGAAGGGAAGGATGTGCATGGTTGAGCATTACTCACAGCACATATGTCCCCGTGTACGGCGCTCAGACCGTGGAGGTACTCGAGCCCTTCCGCAACTTGAAGAAGCTACAAATTCGAACTTGAGATACATAACCACTTGCAGCAATGAGAAACAAAATACATACCACTCTCAAACAATTCATGCCTGGATGTTTTTTTGCGTACACCCGGGCATTACCATTCTGCATATAGGGAGACACCATGTAGGTCTTGTCACCCTGGGTATAGAGACCGATGAAGCGAAGAATGCTTGGGTGGTTGAAGCCTTTCCATACTTGAACTTCGCGGTAGAGCCGCTTCGGGAGGAAAATTTAGCGCCCCGGTTAATGGCGGAAGTGATAAGTTAGAAATCGGCAAGAACGCACCCGTTTTCCATGGTCGACCAGTGCACTACCGCGCAGTCCATGGCTGCTCTCGTTGAGCTCGACCCTTTTGTCGTCCCAAAGGACTTTGAGAGCGACAGGGAACCGCCCTAGAAACACGCCCCCGATGCACATGCCGTATCCACCTCGTCCTATGTCGTTGTCGAGCTCGATGGAGACCTCATGCGATGAAAGTTTGTCATTGCGGGGATAAACCTTGGTGTATTCCCACAACCTCCCGAGCTGCTCGATGTAATGTTCCCGTGACGAAGGCTCGGAGTTGAGCATTTTCTAGAAATACGTGATAAACACAGATCCAGTGGGCGGAATGTAGGGCCAAACGCACCTTCCGCACCCTGGTCACCATATTCGTGATGCGGATGATGGGATTTCTAAATGGCCGTGGCGAAGGGGGCCTCTAGTAAGTGCGGAGATACATACATGTACAGGCATATGTCAGTACTTAACGCCACCCCGGCCAATAGAGTGGATGGGACGAACCTTCGGTGCCTCCACAGCCGACTGTGAGCAGCTAGCTGAAGCACCCCAATGAGAAAAAAGATAGCTCAATATGACTATCGATACCCTCGTGACCATGCACACAAATACGACGAGTAAATTGCGTCTCTCCACCCTCTCGATCCGTAGCTGCGGACGCTGAGGGGAGGATCGGTATGAATAGCTGATACATGGGCAGCAGAATAAAAGACGCACGCTACGCGCCTCGCAATCTCTCTCCTTGCGGCCGCACGCGTGGCGGAGGTGGCCGCCTTACTTCTCGCCATCGATTTTAGGTGCTCAAGGAGGGAGTCCTAGGGCGGGTGGAGAAGATAGTTGGCACGGCGGAGTTGGGAGACTTGCGCATGGTTTGCTCACCACCCTCAAGCTGGGCTTGGGTGCAACATCCGGCCTTTTTCTTTTGAGTGGCATGAAGGTGAGGAGGGGAGTTTGCAAGGAAAAACATCGTTGCTGTTCGTTTGTTAAATCAGCAAACGCGTTCGAGTTAATAGCGCATACACACAGGCAAGAGGAAATTATACTCACGTATGTATGTAAGCTATAACGAACCACTTGTGGATCGATATCGGCGATGAATCGATAGGGTAATCGACACTGTACCGCTCCGCTTTTGAGCACTGCATAGAATTCCCGGCGGAAGGCAGGTTTCCTGATGGAACGTCGATACTCGTCTATGGCAGCTACTTTTCGGTCGCTATGTTTCCCGGTGGAACGTAGCAGCTACTTTTCGAGCACGAGAATTCCTAGGGGAAGGTAGCCCTTACTTTTCGGGCGCCAGGCTTCCCAGTAGAACGTCTATAGCAGCTACCTATGTTTCCCGGTGGAACGCAGCAGTCACTTTTCGAACACAGGATTCACGCAGGTTTCCCAGTGGAAGTCTGAAGCTTTAAGCTGCGGCAATCTATTACGGTGCGCATTAATATTACGCCTGCCAGCCGCTTCAACGTCATCGTACGGATATGCATCGTTATTCGTTAATGCTAGTTGTAGCAGCCGAGCAACGCAGAATTCCCAGTAGAAGTCTGGACTCTGGAGCACAACGAGCGCTTTTCAAACGAGGCTGGGTAATTGAGTACTCTGGCTACGTGATCTCTGGACCGGAACTCCACCATCTTGTCGTTTGCAAGTAGATCTGATCGGTCATCTGCGATCCACGCCGCACAGCGCAACCTCGTCCATATCCAAAGGCTATCCTCCCACTGTCCTCCCTTTGTGCTGTCCGGGCTCTTGAATTTACCTTCGGATGAAAAACTAGATGTCTTGTGCTCGTACTAGTGGTTCTGCGACTGCGGAACCCCATTTTCCCTTCCTCGAGAAATTTCCCCGCGATGGGAAAGCTCGTGAAATTGACATGCTTCTTGCTTCACATAAAGGCTTTGGGACATTGACAATGGGTAGCACTCTGCGAGGTGACCATGAGTGCGAAGTGCTCACCTTGGACTAGTTTGCTCCTGCTGGCAATGATTAAAAGTTGTAAAAGGGGTAACTGCTGTCGCAGCTATATGGTATGCATATGATGAGGAAATATACAGTTGAAATCCTACATATAGGGTGACATTGGGTACGAAGGGATATCTAAGTACCTCAGTATACACGATACATAAACGTTATAATCCAAGGAGCCCGCTAGTCTCCCTATCCCAAGTTGAAAATCAGAAACAAAAGAATGGTGGAGCTTGGAGACATGTCACAAACGACGGTACAACGCATCAATGGCAACGATCGTCATCAGCGACGCACCCCAGTTGATCCATCCGGACCGTACCATCCAGGCTGTCAATGCAGGCGAATCGTGGATGTGGTCCTCACAGCGCGCGAGCGTGACTCCCAGGCGTCGCACTACCTCGGCCGCCGTGGGCCTTGACTTGGGGTTCATCCGCCAGCAGTCGCGCGCGAGCTTCCAGACCTCGTCGTTGAGGCCTCGGGCGATGATATCATCACCCTTTGGCCTTTGTGGGTATTCGCCTTTCGCGACTTTGGAATAGATCAAGACATCTGCCTTGATTTCGGAAAATGGCTTTTGACCGGTCGTGAGCTAGTTTGATGAGCATCACCTCGAAAATAAGTATGATGAATAGGGGATGTCAAAAGAGGGAGCTACTTGCCTCGAGGATCAAACGCCCGAAAGAGAAGATATCAGACATAGTTGATCGGCATGCGTCGTTATCGACCAGGAGCTCTGGGGCTTTCCACCTGACGTGGCCCCCATTGTGCCACGAGCTCGAATAGCACTCTGGATGCGACTTCCCCTTCACTACCGACAACCCAAAATCGGCAATGCGCGCGTCACCGGAGGCAGATATGAGGATGTTATTCTGCAGTTGCCAAACGTATGTGTGAAAAGAAGGGGGTCCGGAATTAGACATCACCTACGGCGCATATGTCCCCGTGTACGGCGTTGAGACCGTGGAGGTACTCAAGCCCTTCCGCGACTTGAAGGAGCTACACACTTGGGCTTGAGAGACAGGACCACTTCGCAGCAGCAAAAAAACACGTACAATTCTCAAACAATTCATTCCTGGATGCTTCCTGGCGTACTCCCGGGCATTGCCGTTCTGCATATAGGGGGACACCATGTAGGTCTTGTCGCCCTCGACGTAGAGACCGATAAAGGGAAGGATACGTGTGTGGTTAAGGTCTTTCCATATCTCGACTTCGCGGTAGAGGCGCTTCGGGAGAAGAATATGGCGCCTAGGTTAGCAACGACGACGGTGGAGGTGTTAGGCCAGAGATGAGCAAGAACGAACCCGCTTTCCATGGTCGACTACTGTTGGTGTTCCACTACGCTGTCCATTGCTGCACTCGTCGGATTCAATCTCCTTGGGGTCCCAAAGGAGTTTGAGAGCAACAGGAAATCGCCCCAGAAACGTACCCCCGATACACATGCCATACCCGCCTCGCCCTATGTTGTTGTCGGGGTCGATCGAGACCTCAAAGGACGAAAGAATATCATTCCGGGGATAGATCTTAGTATGCTCCCACACTCTTGCGAGCTCCTCCATATAATGCCCGCGTAATAAAGGTTCAGAGTCTAACATTCTCTGAGAATGAAGTAGATAATAAACATAAAACCGGTGAGCGGAATGAAGAATCAAACGCACCTTGCGCATTCTAGCGATCATATTCGAGATACGGATGATAGGGTTCTTAAGTAGGCGCAGCGGAAGAGGCCTCTAGATAATAAATATATATTCAGGTACATCTCAGTAACGCTATCTCAGCTCAGTAGGGCGAACGGCACGGACCTTTTTCGCCTTCACATTCGACTTTGAGAAGTTGGTCAGGGCTCCCCAATGAGAAAAGAGATAGCACAGTATGATCATTGATATCCTCATAACCAGGCATATAAAGATGGCGAAGAGATTGTGTCTCTCTGCCCTCTCCATCCGTAGCTGCTGAATGCTAAGAGGAGCTCGATCAGTATGAATAGCTGGTGTATGAATAGCGGCATTGGAAGAAAGACGCACGCTACGCGCCTCGCAATATCTCTTCTGGCGGCTGCACGCGCGGCAGCGGTAGCTGCCTTGTTTCTTACCACCGATGCCCCCCATATGTCACGAATTTTTTGGGTGTATCGTTCCGACTGGGCCGGCAATAAGGTGCGAGAAATCAAGGACATCCAAGCAGGACTGGCGCTCGCGGAGCCTTCGAGTGAGGATGTACGATCTAATCGTGCATGGTGTTCGCCATAATGATTAAGGGGTCTAGCATGGGCTAATTGCTAGAGTAAGAATCGATAGAAGGTATTGCAGGAAGCCTTGAGGATGCACCAATTTGCAGCCAAATGCGCGCTTCAAAATTCAAAGATAAAAATATGAATTGGGCGAACCAGGCCTGCCGAGAGCTTACCGACTAACCAGGTCCGGGTTGGAGCGTCTTTGGGCTGACCTGGCAAAAATATGGTATAGTGAGTGTGATAAGGCTGCAGCTGAAGAATAGCTGTGAGCTACGCACTGTTCAGCAGCTCATAAAAAGTCTGGTTTTGAGCAGGCGTAGAAAACGCTGTTGACCCTCTGGGTGTGGTGAGGTCTAGACGACAAGGGTGTGAAAGGAAGAAGGCATGGTTCCACGCGCATTTCATCACCTTCAGCAATGGAAAATGCAAGTTCAGATAGTAGCTCTTCTGCTGAGCGAGGGGGTAGGGGCGCATGCATGGGAAAATCTTCTACGTGCTTCCAGAACTGGTACTCAAGCTGTGATTCTAAAGATCGGCGTCAATAGGCGAAATCGAAGATATGGGGAACCCCGCTTACTCAGATGGGCTTCCGAGTGAACTTGAAGGTGGAGATAGTCCGTACTGCATTCAGTGAGCCATCCAACAGTGCGCTCCTCGCGGCTGGCAACATAATAATTGCAGGTTTTGGATGCGGGGTCCGGTTCCAAAACAATCTCGGCGCTCGAAGGGAGCTTGATGCCCTGGTCTTTGATCAGGGCGCCAACTTGAAAGCACCAATTCTCTACTTCCACTTTGATGTCTGGCTGCATCAGGTCGGCGTTGACAAGAATCCGCCACACGGTGTGGTACCAGTAGATATTTCCTTCGGGGTGAATGAACCTTGTCCAAAGGCCACCATCAAGACTAGTGATAGATTCGTGAGCGAAAACTGCATATTGTCAATGTTTGCATGTAAATCACAATTCCGCGTGTTCATATCTCACGATCAACGCTCACCAAATGGAAGAGCATCTGGCGCTTTGCTAAAATCAGAATCAGATGATATGTACAAACTCGCTTATAGGTAGAACACACACATCTGGCTATTAGTATTATAGCGTTGACTCCAGGCTGGAACCATCGGGCATAAGTCTCCAGGGAAGCTCATCATGGGTACGCGCAATCACGCGCTCGGGAGGCAGATCCTCAAGTTCTGAACAAAAGAGATCGCCGCAGGTGGGTTGAGTTCTCGGTGAGTACAATGTAGCGCGGCTTGAGCGGCATATGCCTTATATAAACCCTCGGATGACGTAAGATCTCGCTTCGGGTTGAACCAAGGCGTCCAAATTTGGTATTTTCTTTTTCAATTTATGCAGACATAGATAAATACGCATTTATGGTTTGGAAGCCAATTGTCGATCACTATCAGTACTGCACGGCTACAAGACTGGCGAGGTAAGCTCATTGCACTAGTACTGGACGGTGTGACACGAGATATATAACGGCGAGTATGCATCTACACGACGGAGCGCCGTTTCCACCTCAAGTCACCACTCAATACCCTCCAATATATGCTCACGGACAGGCGAAGCGCACACATAAAAGTCCAGTACATTCTGAGTAGATTCGCGAATGAAATTCCCCCAAATTAGTCAGTGAAATCAAGAATGTGAAGAAGCCGGGGCTTTGGTAGCGTGGTTTGTCGTGTCGAGCTGGAGCGGACTTGAATGTTTGAGTATGACTGCAGATAGACAAAAGATCTTCGTCAGCTGAGAGTATGACAAAGAGGTGAGCAGAAAGAGAGGAGAGAGGGTGGTGTCAGATAAAAATTTCTACTATCGAATTTCCCAGGAAATCAACATCGTTGTGAGGCTCTGTTGTCCCTATACAATCGTTCATCACGCTACCGTCGCCAACGCCGAAGGGTATATATCTCGCGCGCGAGAGGGGGAGAATGGAAGATTATTCACCTGATCAAGTCGCTAAATGAGCAGAACGCCTGGCTCAGACCAGCGAAAGCGTCGATGATGTGAAAGAAGGCGATCGCCTTTGCTACAAAAAAGTCAATATACGCCCCGGAAAAAGAGGCATAATCAAATGGGCCTGATCAATAACCTGGACAGATATCCTTGATAAATTGATGCATATATACTTGCAGCGACCGCCGAGTCAGCTGGAAACCTTTAAAGCCGGGCCCCGGAAAAGGTGGCATGATGCTGGGTGCGGGGGGCGTATACGTTTGGGTGTGGGACGCGGGTACGGGCCACAGTGTGAAAATGGGTGTGCGCGCTTGCTATAGCGCGTAGACCTCTAGATGGGCAAGCGGAGGCGTGGGTTGGAGAGATCGGGCGAGAGAATCTATTGCGGATCTCGAAAGGAGAGATGAGAGATGGAGATGAGGAAAAAAGAGGCGAGTCCCGAGAAGCTCAGGTACTTAGCTTCTGGTAGCTTCCGCATGTGACAATGTCACGGAGCCCGTCATGCAGATCACGTGTCGGACGCCCCATTAACAACGTTGTGGACCGCGTCGACAAGGCTTGCAATATTGATTTAAGTACCGAAGCGCTCACACACTCGTTGCGCCGCCAGGTACATAGCTACAGCTCGGACCTGGCCATCGACTGCGTCAAGCGGACAGCCACGCGCGCTTAGCGCTTATCGATATATCGCCGAGGGTCGCCGATTGAGGACCAATGGCAATCACTTCCGCCACTTGACGCCAGCTGGGATCCCGGGCCTTGCAGCGTCTGATAGTACACACGACCCTTGCCGTATTCCTGGTCCGTCTCCTCTTCCACCCAAAGCAGCTAGGGTTTACAAGTGGAATCTTATTGTCGGTGTGTCGTGAACGCAGCCATCCACACAACCGTGACCGTTTCCCAGGTTGTACCCCAGCCCGTGCCGCGTACTCCCGTGGGAGGTCACCTTTTTAGCTGCTCTCGCCGCCGCTTGCACTCGCCTTCTAACCATTAAATTTTGTTTTTCCCCGTTTCCAGGGCCGTGGCAAGGCTTCAACGATCCCCTCAGCAGGCGTGGACAGCCACCACCATCCTCCGCGTCCAGGTCGGGTTCGACAGCCCATTTGCCCAGCGCCTCAAACACGCCTTGGAACAGCATCGGCAATATGTGCGACGACGCCTTCGCACTACCCGTACTCCCTCGGCCACTCGCTCTCGCCCCCTCGTTATTGCGAACCTATGGCCCTGCTCCTGCGGTCCTATGCTCCTGCTTTCTCGTAGATCGCCCCCTGCTCGTGTTGTTTTGCGGTCTCGCAGTTTCGCAACCTCAGCATGCCTACCCGCATCTTCGCCCTACTATGCGGCCCGTTTCAACCGACTGCCACATATCACGATATCGAGTCTCCTGCTAAAAAGGCATACTTAGGCCCGTGCCATGAGGTAGTGGCCGGGACCCAAGTAAGCTCATTTGGCAGGAGACTCAGGTGAAACCGAAAAGAAAAAAAACCTTCGGAGCTCCGGAAGTCGGGGTCGACTTCCACGCTTGCAACAGTCACATGTCCATGAACTTTAGGTGTACAGCATATACAGGATGTAAACATTATCCAAGGATCCGTGGACCAGCCCGCTGACTCCCTGACGCCATGGTGTTCCAGTTCAAAACCCCAAAACAAATAAAATGGTGGAGTCTGGAGGCTCGTCATAAACGACGGCACAATGTATCAATGGCGACGATCATCAACAGCGGCGCACCCCATCTGATCCATCTAGATCGTACTATCCATGCCGTCTGCGTGTGCGAATTATGAATGCGATTCTCACAGCGCGCGAGCGCGGTTTTCAGGCGCTGCACTGCCTCGGTCGCTGTCGGCCTCGACCTGGGGTTTTTCTGCCAGCAGTCCTGTGCGAGCTTCCAGACCTCGTCGTTGAGGCCTCGGGCTATAACATCGTCGCCCCTCGGCCTCTGTGGGTGGTCGCCTCGCCAGACTTTGAGCATAACTATAAACTCGTTCTTGATTTCGGGAAATGGCTTTTGGCCGGTCGTGAGCTGGTTTGATGAGCCGTAACCAGTGCTTTAGAATCAGCATGATATATGGGGGACGTCGAAAGAGAAGCAACTTGCCTCGAGGATCAAGCGTCCGAAGGAGAACATGTCAGACATGGTTGACCTGCACGGGTCGGACTCAGCCATGAGCTCTGGGGCTTTCCATCTGGCGTTGCCCCCATTGTGCCACGAGCTCGAATAGTCCTCTGGATGCGACTTCCCCTCCACTAGCGACAAACCAAAATCCGCAATGTACGCGTCACCAGAGGCAGATACGAGGATGTTGTTCTACAAGTGCCAAACCGTAAGTATGGAATAAGCCAGTGCAGGATTAAAATTTGTTCACCCCGCATATGTCGCCGTGCACGGCGTTCAGACCATGAAGGTACTCAAGCCCTTCCGCGACTTGAAGAAGCTACAAATTCGAACGAGGGTTACAAAACCACTTCACAGTAGTAATAAAGAGTGCGTACCACTCGCAAAAAATTCACGCCTGGGTGATTCCTTGTGTACTCGCAAGCATTGCCGTTCTGCATATAGGGAGATACCATATAGGTCTTGTCGCCCTCGGTGTAGAGACCGATGAAGCGAAGGATACGTGGGTGATTGAAAACTTCCCATACTTGAATTTCGCGGTTGAGGCGCTTCGGGAGAAGAATTTGGCACCCTGGTTGGTTAATGATGAAGATAGCGGAAACGATAGGCTAGAGATAAGAACATACCCGTTGCCCATGGTCGACGAGCGCACCATCGTTAGACTTATCTCCCTCGACGTCCCAAAGGAATTTGAGCGCAACAGGAAACCGCCCCAGGAACGTGCCCCCAACGCACATGCCATATCCGCCCCGCCCTACGTCATTGCCGGGGTCGACTGAGACCTCGTAAGACGTCAGATTACTGTTGCGGGGATAGATCCCATTGCGCTCCCACAACCTCGCCAGCTGCTCAATCCAATGCCCGCGTGACGATGGTTCAGATTCAAGCATTTGCTAAGGGCAAAACAGATGAAAAACACAAGTCATGGGAACAAAATGAAATGAAATGAAATATACCTTCCGCATTCTTTCCACCATGCCGGAGATACAAGCGGTGGGGCTCTTGAATCGGCGTGGCGGAGGGGGCCTCTAGAAAATGAGGATACATAGAGGCGCATGTCAGTAAGGCCATCCCGGCCCAGTAGAGTGAGTGGGGCGGACCTTCGGTACCTCCACAATCGACCGTGAACAGCTGGCTGAAGCATCTTGATGAGAAAAAAGATAGCTCCATGTGATCATCGATGCCCTCATGACCATGCACACAAAAACGGCGAGAAGATTGCATTTCTCCGCTCTTTCTATCCGTAGCTGCTGGGCGCTGAGAGGAGGATCGGTTTGAATAACTGATGCGTGAGCAGCAGCAATAAAGGACGCACGCTATACGCCTCGCGATCTCTCTCCTTGCGACTGTACGCGCGACGGTGGTGGTCGCCATATTTCTTGCTATTGATTTTAGATGCTCAAGGAGAGGGTCCTAGGGTAGGTGGAAAAGGTATTTGCACGGCGGAGTCGGGAGGCTTGCGCGCGGTTTACTCACCACTCTCAGGCTGAGATTAGGTGCGACGTCCGACCTTTTTCTTTTGAGTAGCATGAAGGTGAGGGGAGGAGCTTTCAAGGAGAGATACTATCGCTGCTCGTTTGTTAAATTAGTAAAACGCGGTAAGCTTGGTGGCGACACACGGGCCAGGGGAAGTCACGCGCATGTATGTAGGCCATAATTAAGCCATTCTTGGAGCGGTGATGAAACTCGAGGGCAATGCACAGTTCTGCTTTGTGAGCACTAGAATTCCCGGGGGTCCCAGCACTGAAATTTGCTGCGGCCACCAGGCTTGTAGACCCAAGAGTACCGTTGTCACCCGTTGGATAACTGGGCAGCCAGGTGGCTGGTGTTAATTCGGAGCTGTCGGGAGCGAGTCACGGGATCCCGCCGCCGCCTAATTCAGGCCACGTAATCCAGAGCGGCCATATATAGTGGTCGGATTCGTTGAAATCGCAGTCCCGCCACTATTTCGAGGCGCCTTCCGGCCTAATGTGTGTGCACGAGCAAAACACACCACCGCGCCGTAGTGTCGCTTGAAAGGTACCCTCCGCTCCACTTTCCAGATATAGACCGCAGTTTCTGTGTATAAAAACGCTGAAAAACGCTGAGTCATCTTTTTAGCAATCATCGTCTGCGCTTTCTTACATCACGCACAACGACCGCCGCTCACCGAAGGACTTGACTAACAAGCTGCAATGGTCATGTACATAGAGTGCGCATTTGGCGACGCAGCCGCGACGGGAATGCTTTCCAGGCCAGCCTCCAGGTCAAGTGGCAAGACGCGCAAGCGCTGCCCGATATGGCGACTTGGTCTGGTCTGACTCGGAATACTGCGCGGTGGAAAATTATCCACTGTGACTCCTGATCGATAATCATGTTTGCACATATTTCACCGCATGTTAAGTAGCATCTATTATGTAGTATCTATTGCTTAAGCCGGCTCGATCGCAGCTGTATGTTGTCGCCACCCTTTGTTCTCCCGCACCACGTTGCATTTTCGCAGTCCCCGCACCGATGTAGCGCACCACAAGCGGTGACCTTAGAAAGCTTTGGCTCACATGTCGAGGCAGATAGACGATACCCGATTGAAGTCAAGAACACTACCGGAGGCCGTGTGAGCCTTAAAGCTTAAACATTAAGGAATGGTGGAGGGAGACGCCTGGTCTCCCAGATCTTCGCATCAGTAAGCCAAGCCCTCTGACTATGTACTAGTGTTGCCGCCGAAGTTCCGACACGGACCGCATCCGCCATGGTCATGCTTCGTATGGGGGGTGCCGGATGTCGAGTCTAGTCGGATGGCAACGGAAGATTGGTGACACTTTCTTCCAGAAGGAGAGGCCTCTGGTAAAGCGCGTTGCAGGTGAAGCACTGAGGCCTGGGGCTAGAGCCTTGCGCTTTATCTCCATCTCCATCCATTCCCACATGTTGCCGAAGTAGATACACCCACGTTTGGCCCACTCCCTTCCTCTCATTAGATCCCCCTACCTCCATTGGATCCCTTTCCGAACACTCTTCCCTCACCTCTCATTCTATACCCCCAGCGCGACTCCCGCTTACTCGACCGTCCGTGCGGATGGGAGGGGTAATCGCACAATCTCGCAGTAGGGCCCGAAGAGGGCCTTAGTGTCGAAGGATGCCAGCCACGGGTGCGGGGTGGGCGAAGGTTCGGGAAGCCTGTCATCCCGGGGAAAGGCGGCGTTTAGAGACTGTATGTGGCGCGACGACACCAGGAGATATGGGTAGGGTGCACATCTTTTGAAAGGAGTATTTCGCCTCCATGCCCAGTAAAAAGCAGCTCAGGTCAAGGTGCGTTGTGTTGCATTGGGTTGCATACACTGCATGAAAGTGCATACTGTCGCATTGCTACGAAAGCAGCGCGAGCAAGTAGATGACATAATCATCTAAGATCTCGTCATCTAGGCTGTATTCGGCTAGTTAGACACTTGCATCCGGCAGTTACGAGCGACTTGGGGTCATCTTGAAGTCGCCATCCTTCTAAGCTCTTTCCACCACCAGCTCACTCCGCATCCACTGCGCTGACGAACGAGGCCGAATCAAGAAACTACGGCGCGCGAGAGGGCAAGGAAGAGAGCCCCACATAGCTCATATAATATTTATTCATTAGGTATTTATTCTCTCCACCTCGTTCGTAACCTCGACAGCCCGTGCTGCATCTTGCGCCAATGGACTTTTTGGGAAAAAAGCCCCCCACCGTCCCATCGTGTCCCTCAAGGCATAACTCTCCCAGAGCGGCGGCGGATATTGTCAAGGAAGAGGAAGACGAACAGCACCGAGGATCTTGCGCGCCCAGCACCAGCTCGGCCTCACTCTCTTGTCCACGCGCGCTGGTGCCCAAAGTTGAGTCGTCCCTCCCGCCGTTGCCGTTCAGCAGCTCGCCCTTGGCGAGCAGTGTCGCCAGCAGTGGCCCCGAGGTACCCACACCCCCTCACGTCAGGCGACCCAGGTCTCAAGCTCCCCATGCTCGACAGCAACATGCGTGCCCTCTCACACATAAGCTCGCGGAACCGGTCCTATTCATGGGAAGGCCTCGTGGACGAGGTATCATCATCGCCCCTGCCGACGCCCCCCACGCGCAACGTCAACTTCGCCCCGTCATCCTCCACGCCCGCGATACCAAAATATTCCCCTGGGCGGACTGATATTTGTTCATAGGCTCGGGCTACGCTGACAGTCCCCGTCTCGATGCCAATGCCCACACCCGCACTCGTATTGGCACCTGCATTTGTACTCTCGCTTACACCCGCACCAGTCGGCCTCGCAGCCCAAAAAACTAAGAGGTATCAAAGTGGCGTCATGTATGCTCCGGTGTCCATAGCTAGATAGTTATTTGTACTTAGAATGTGCAATGAATAATGGATTTTAATAGCATATAATAATAAGAACAATAGCTGTTGATTGCGGTGTGGTAGTGCAGTTTAATGCAACAGAAGAGACGACGCTGCGCGTGTTATGAAACTTAATGCGCAGAGACATGTTATCATGGGACAGTCTTATTAACTAATGCAAAAAAATTCGTGCCAAGACTGCAGATCTGTCTGTTACAGCGCACCTTGCATTCTAACGCAACCTAACGGAATTCGTTCTTTACTGGGCTCCATGGACAACAGCGCATTATGCATCATCCGACTCGGGCTTTAATGCCCAGGGATATTCACTCCCGAGGCCGAGAGACGGTCCGTGATGGATTGGATACCACGAGGTTGTACATCGATCCTTGCGCCCCATCGACTCTCCCGCAGCGAGCGCGCAGGTGAGGCTGGCCAACAGGATCAATCCGAGGCCTCCCGCAGTAATACTGTGGGTCGTCGTGTCGAGTGTGAGATGGACCTTGAGCATTCGGGTATAGCGGGGAAGGATAAGAGATACTAGTCAGCTGAGAGCACGATAAAAACACGAGGAGGCAGGGAAGAGAAGGGGTGTGTCAGATAAAAATTTCTACTATCGAATTTCCCAGGAAAATCAACATCGTCCCGAGGGGCTCTGTTGTCCCTATATAACTGTTCATCACGCTACCACCGTCGTTCCGGCGCTGGCACCAGCACGGAGGGGCATATATCCCGTGCACGCGGGAGGAGAGAATGGATGATTATTCACCTGGCCAATTCGCCAAACGAGGGGGCAAAGCGTCTCGATCAAATCAGACGCTGTGCGCGCGGAAGCACGGATAACAAAGAAGATGATCGTATTTTCTACAAAGAAAAAAGGTTAATAAACGACTCTGGGGCATGAAAGAGAGGAATATGACCAAATGGACCTGATCAACAATCTTGACAACAGCCTTGCCAGGTATCTCTGACAAATCGATATTTGCCCGAGATATTTGCAGCGACTCCCGAGTCTGGAAGCTTTGAAGGCAGAAATATTCGGTGGTGCTGCCACAGGCGGTGCCCGGCCGTGTGCGTTGGGGTGCGGGACGCGTGCACGGATCAGGGTGCCCTTCTGGCTAAGGGGGGTGGGCGTGTCGAAGACATACGGTAGGAGGACATTAAACTGAGGACGAGCGCGACCTGTGGATATGTAAACAGGGGGAAGAAGAGGTCTAGAGACGAGGGGACTGGGATGAGAAAAAAAAGTAGCGAAAAAAGCTCAAGAAGCTCCCGCACGTGACGATGTCACGGATTCTGTCACGCAGGTCACGTGTCGGATACCCAGGGTTGCGGGCCGCGTCACGCGCGCGCGTCGAGGCTCGCGCTGAGCAAAATAACGACGCGCTAGCTATGCGCTCGCGTGCTCGCTGTTCCCAGTACTGTCGACGCCATCTCATGCCCATGGAAGCGACATCGGGCCTGGGTGAGGAGCGGACCGCCACACATGTGCTTATCGCCGAGAGTCAACTACATATTGCTTCCGCTGGGATCCACATAGTGCTTTTCTGCGATCATCATTGCCACTCGACGCCCGCTGGATAGAGCTGGGATTCCGGGCCTGGCAGCGCCCGGTACTAGTGCACGACCCTTGCCATATTCCCAATCCGTCTCCCCTTCCCACCCCAAGCAGCTAGCCGGTTTGCAAGTGGAGCCACTGTGTATTGGTGCGTCGTGAATGCAGCCATCTGGCTCACTCTGATCCAACGATACCAGCTACCTCCAAGCCGTATACTCGTGCAGCATGGCGACCTCTCATCCAATTGTCTACTCGGAGGAGCCCGAGTCTGTCCTCCCCGATCTTGCAAATCTTGCCGTGCACTCTGAGGACAACGATAGCGACGCGCCATCCACCCCCGACTCTGACCATCCAGAAAGCACTCCCGGTAACCCCATTCCTCTCGTTCTTTGCATACTCAAGGTATTCACGTCTCTTTCATCGACATCAGACGGCCGAACTCCAGTCATCGTAAGCCCCTTTCCCACTCTCCTCACACAACTATATTGACATCTACCCAGATACACCCCCAAAGTCAACCCGGCCTCGTCCTCACTGACGGGTCCCTCCCCGCTGACGAATCCCTCATCCAAGACGTTGCCCACATCACAGAGCTCGCCAACCCGCACGACGTGCTCCCCACCTTCAATCAGTTTACTTCTCGCGGCATCTTCTTCTCCCGCACCGCGTCTCCTCCTTCATCTCCTCTGAGCTCCCCTCCTCTTTCGCGTCCCCCCCTTTCTTCTTCTTCCTCCTCCTCATCGGGATCGAGGTCGGGATCGCCCCAGCGCAACATACTTCCCAAGCTCGTGACATCGTGGAATAACATGATTTCGCGCGCTGTCCCTTCTACCTCCCAAAGTCCGTCTCCTTACTCTTATTCTCAGCCCCCCCACCCCTTTTGACATACAACTCCTGTGCACTGTGCCTCAGGAACGCCCAGAAAGAAGGCTCTCCTCGTGCGTGCATTTTTTATCCTAATTCTCAGTTCGATAGTACTTGTATTCGATCTCATAACCCCATTCTCACTCCCTCTCCCAATATCACAACGACAACCCTATATAGATTGGCATCCAATACAAGAACTGCACATGGCCCGCCGACCTCGTCGCCCCTACGCCCGCCGACCCCACTCCCAGCATGTCCCTCGATAGCCCGCACCACGATGCCAAGCGCGTCAAGGAGATGCTCGAGCGTGCGTACACTCCTCTTCTCTTCCTATGCCTGTCTTATGACGCAATACGAACTTGGTGTACTGGTATAAATGTATAGTCAGGGGGTACGACGACATCCGAGTGCTGCTGGACGACCCCGCGCTCGAAGCCAAGTTCCAGCCGACGAAAAAACGCATCGTACGTCTCTCCCCTCTTCTCTTCACAATACTTATCCTTTTCTTCTTCCGTCTTTTTTTAAATACTGATATCCGCTTTCTCTTCACCTCTCTGTTCTTTAAATTCGCATTCGCATTTGTGCGGGTCCAGATCAAAGGGATGAACTGGCTCGTGCGGGGGGCGCAATCGGGAGACAAGCTCTTTTTCTACTGTGGGTACCCTATGTCTTGGCCGCTCGAGCCTGTCTTATTTTCATTCACATCCCTATCATCACTTTCGTGTGAATGCTGAGCGCTGACTATTGAATGCTGCTGACTTGACGCGAAAACACGCGTAGTTGCAGGGCACGGCTGGCAAATACCCGATTTGAACGGCGACGAGGATGATGGCTGGGACGAAGGTGCGTCTGCCTCTTTCTTCATATCAACATCTCCATTCCTCATCCTTTGAGCTTTACTCTGCATCTTCGGTCTGCTAACAACTATTCGCAACTATCAAAACATGTACCTGACGACCTAAAAATATAATATCCATCCATGTCTGCACATTGTCTGCCTGCTAGTTATCCTCCCGATTGACTTTGTACAGCTGCACGAAGCTGAGAAGGGGTCGGGTGTTATTGTTGATGATGTGCGTATCATTTCCTTCTTTCCTTCCCTCCTCTTTTCTGTCAGCTGCCTGGTCTTTTGACCTTGGAAACATCAAAATATTAACATTGGCAGGCGCCCCTTTCTGACTCTTTTCACTTCACTCTCTTGGATGGGGTGTATAGGACATCCACGATATGCTCGTGACGAGCCTTCCCGCCGGATGCCAGTTAACGGTTAGACTCGATTTTGACTTGGCGGCGCGTCGTGTGGAACTGACGACCTTTTCGTATAATGTCTAGGCTATTTCTGATGTGTGTATAATTGTGGCAGTATATGTGGTTGCTAATACTAAACGATTATTCCTGTTTAATTGGTAATTCATACAGTGCTGCCATTCTGGCACCAACCTTGGTACGTCCGCCTCACACTGGCGAATTAACACGTACTTCCCGCCGTTTTGGTGCTCATATATCATACCTGTTTTGCGCCTTGTCTTCCCCGTATGACTACTAGACCTCCGCCACGGATACACGGCAAGTCATCCCCATCTCTCCTCCGGCGGGCTTGCCTGATCTCTAACCTTCTCCCTCTCCCTTTCTTCCCTTCTTCCTCTTCTTTCTTTTTACGAATCGGAATCAGTACGACCACGAGACGAAGAAGGTCGTCCCGACGAACCGGATCCGGTCGCCCATATCGCCCATCTCGGAGACGTTTGCGAATACTATGAATAACGCTCGTGTGTTCGCCGCCAGCCCCGTTACAGGTTCTAATCCCACCAATCCCAACTATCGCTCGAGTATAGAGGCCAACGCCGATTCTAGATCCGGGGGCGCCGCCAGTGCCAGCGCCGGTGCCCAGGGTGCCATCAAAACAAAGTTCTCCGTCGAGCGATCGGGCTCGCTCTCGCTCGATGGGACGTTGACGCGCCGGCCCACGGTGACGAGCGCGACCTCGCGGTTTTTGCCGCCTAGGAGGCAGAGTACTGCTATGCCTAAACCTATTCTTGGACACGTGGTGCGTATGTCGTATATGGACGTTTTGGGTTTACTCTGCTCTCTCCGGTTCTCCCCGTTTTCCCATTCTGGTCATCGTCCCCTTCCTGCGCACCACTAACGGATCGCGGGCTTCCGAATTTTCGCAGATCTCATGGTCGGCGTGCCAAGATGCGGAGCTCGCGCAAGAGACGGTGAGCGGGGGTGGGATCATGACGTCTGTGTTCAAGAAATACATGGATAAGCCGGCGGCGCAGTATACATATAAGGACCTTTTGGAGAAAATATCGCGAGTTCATTTGTGTGTGCTTAAGTATGATATTGTTGCTGATCCCTTCTTTCTTTTCCCATTTCTCAAGACTGGACCTCCAGAGAAAGATTGAACGCGCGCGCAAGGCTCAACGGGCGCAGGGGTGGCCGGAGGAGGCTTTGACGCCCCATCAGGTTCCTCAGGCGAGTTCTAGATGCTCCTTTGTATGAATTGAATAGCTCAAACATGACTTACCCTTCTCTTGATCAATTATCAGTTGTACTGCTCGCATCAGTTGGTGAGTCGCGGTATTCATCTCCTTGACTTTAATTTAAATGAGACTGAAATACCTGCCTTATATTATAGGATATAGATACTCATTTTATCATGTGACATGACACGGACATATCTTACGATAACCCTCGGAAGGAGGATCGATCTAGTATGTAGTTGGACTGTTGCACTACTTATGATACCACTTCATTTGTTGCATGTATCATCGCCCCTGTTTCGCAATCTGTATGTCTCTCCTTTCGTTCCTCGCCTTGGAACACACTGTCTGTACGCACCTCCAACGATACATACCCATATCCGAGTTCGATGACGCTGAAACGGCGGGAGGTTGAGTTGGAGGCGGGAGCAATAAACGCCATAATATAAATCGCGGCCTCCAGATCTGCTTCCGGGATCGTAAAAGGCACTTTTTCGAGTCACCCATCGCATCGCCGCGCGCTGCAACGCTCACGCTTGAAAACGCCCGCGCCCGCTCAGTCTTACCGCCAAGAGCATACCAGGACGAAATATCAACCATCGCTGCCCAGCATGGCTCAAAAGAACGGGGTATCAGAGATCGAGATCGACGTCGCGAGCCTCACCCCGCTCTCCCCAGAGGTCATCTCGAAACAAGTCAGTCCGAACTTCCATCGGTTGCTCTCGATCGACTCATTCATACTTTTATTTATTTCGTGGTATTTCTTAGGCGACGATAAACTTGGGTGGGTGTTATTTCTGTTATTTTCCATTGCAGGGTCTAGCGGAATACGGCGAATCTGCCTATGAAATATCTAGATGCTGAATTTGCGAAAATCGTGATTGTGCAGGGACGATCGGACATGTCGCACACGGAAAATCGACGGTGGTGAAAGCTATCTCTGGCGTGCACACCGTGCGGTTTAAGAACGAGCTCGAGAGGAATATTACTATCAAGCTTGGATATGCGAATGCCAAGGTGGGCAGCACACTCCTCTCTGTGATCGTGCAACGAGCGGGAGCTGGAATTGGTTGGTGCTCACTATGGTGATTGTGCGTCGAATAGATATACAAGTGCGAGAATGAGGCGTGCCCGCGGCCGGGGTGCTACCGCTCGTATAGATCGGATAAAGAGGACAACCCGGCTTGCGAGCGGCCTGGGTGCGGGGGTCGGATGAAGTTATTAAGGTGCTTAATATTGTCCGTTGTACCCGCAACAAACGTCTCACATGCTCAAATAGACACGTCTCCTTCGTCGATGTACGTCCACTTCGCACCGCATCCCTACGATTTTACTCCCTAACCTTGAATTCACAAGTGCCCCGGGCACGACATTCTCATGGCCACCATGCTCAACGGTGCCGCGGTCATGGATGCCGCGCTCCTCTTGATCGCCGGCAACGAATCGTGCCCCCAGCCACAAACGTCAGAGCACTTGGCCGCCGTGGAGATCATGAAGCTGCAGCACATTATCATCCTCCAAAATAAAGTTGACTTGATCCGTGAACAAGCTGCCGAAGAGCATCAAAAGAGCATCGCCGCCTTCGTCAAGGGTGCGCCGATGCTCCACCCCCTCCAATGCCAGGCCTCGGCTGAATGACGCGTTTTTTTTGTGAATGTTGTAGGCACCGTTGCGGAATCATCACCCATTGTCCCGATTTCGGCGCAGCTCAAGTATAATATTGACGCCGTCAACGAGTATATCGTCAAGCGGATCCCCATCCCTGTGCGGGACTTTACGTCCGAGCCGCGCCTTATCGTCATCCGGTCGTTCGACGTCAACAAGCCTGGTGCTGAAGTCGACGAACTTAAGGGTGGCGTCGCCGGTGGTAGTATCCTCACCGGCGTGCTGCGGGTCTGTCATTCGCTCACGCATTCTACGTTAAGACTGCGTCTCATTCTCGATTCTTTCCCCTGCATTTTCAGATCGGCCAAGAAATCGAAGTCCGACCGGGTATCGTGACGAAGGATAACGAGGGGCGCGTGCAGTGCAAGCCCATTTTCAGCCGGATACTGACTCTGCTCGCCGAAGCCAACGAGCTCAAGTTCGCCGTGCCCGGCGGCCTCATCGGTGTCGGCACCCGTATCGATCCTACCCTCTGCAGAGCAGATCGACTCGTTGGACAGGTGTTGGGCTCCGTCGGGACGCTCCCAAAGATTTATACCGGTACGCCACTGTGTTTCCGAGTTAGATTGCAGATGTGTCTAACCGCCGGCCGTAATGGTATTTGAAAGAACTCGAAATCAGCCTTTTCCTTCTTCGCCGACTACTCGGAGTCAAGACTGATGATAAAAAACAGACCAAAGCATGCACACTCGCCCTCCACTCCTCGACACAGCGTCTCATTCTTCCCCGTTGATAGGTTCAAAAACTCGCCAAGAACGAGGTTTTGATGGTCAATATCGGCTCTACGTCTACCGGTGGTCGCGTTATGAGCGTCAAAGCCGATCTCGCAAAGATCCTCTTGACCTCCCCGGCGTGTACTGAGATTGGCGAGAAGGTCGCCCTGAGTCGCCGTATTGACAAGCATTGGGTGCGTATACACTTCAACCAAATATGCCCAAGATCTCATTCTGAACGACTTATTTAATCGCACCCGGCAATTCGCAGCGACTCGTTGGTACATATCTCATCAAAACTTACACCTACCCATTAGATGCTAACCATTTCGATTCGCAGGTTGGGGAAGTGTGCGTAGAGGCACAGTCCTCGAGGTCGATTAAACGGCGCATGATATTTAGGACGATATCTGTGTGTATGTATTCCTTGATACTTGCTATGCCATGGAACGCTGTACCGATTGCTCTGAGAGCGATGTGCGATTACAAATGAACGCGCTGTGATCATGAAGGCGGTATATAGTGCATACAGTGGGGATGAGTGGTGGTGATATGGTTATAGCCGTGGGGCAGCTGGGGGTAGTCAAACTATCAGGTCTAGTCCGTTTAGGTCGACACCCTCGAAGCTCCTGCTGATCAGCTTGCGCGACTTCTTCTCGCGCACCTGCAGGTAACTGTACCAGAGCTTGATCGCGTCCTTGCCGACAACAAAGAGCGATAATCCAACCAGGTTACGCCACCTTCAAAAAGGGGTATGCATCAGTTTTGTCTATACGACCGAAGGGATAGGTTCACGTCAATGAGAGCGAAACGTACCACACAGGGTCGACGTCCTCCCAGGTTCTATAAATCCCCATCCGCATGATATTATATGAGCGCGGTTTGATCCCAAGCGCCGTCCTCAGCAGCGGCGAGTTCCCGGATAGAAATTTCAAGACGCTTCCCATGACTTTCGATACCGTAGGCAGCAACAGGGTGCCAATGAAGAAGCGCCCCAGGGTCGTGCCCGATACGTGGACAACCTCCTCTTCCACTTGCTCAGGCTCCTCGAGCCGCAATGCCTCTTGTGCCTGGATCTGCGCGTGGGGAACGATGTTGTAACGGCGCCGGAAAATGTGCCCCGTAGGTCGCAGTTTGAACCCGAAGACGCGGCTGCGGACGGAGCGATACGCTGCACAGACAGATTTAGATGTATTGTGGGGGATGGCAAAGAGAGAGAGGTGTACCTCGTTGATATACGGACCGCAGGAAGGGAATCATCATGACAGTCATCGTCGGTGACGGGGGGTAGAAAGTTGGCGAGAGCTGGGTCAGCCCCCCAGAGCCGGCACCCATGAACCATGTGGGGACGTTCAACAATATGAATGGGATCCATCCGGTGGTTCGTGCGGCTAGGGGTGCGTTGATGCTGATGATAGCCCACGGAAGGAGGCTGAGGTTGGCCCAAGTGCTCCAGTCCCACTCTGCGATAGAGTCGCTGAGGATCATGTTGGCAAAATCGTTCCCCAAGAACGTGCGGAGGGCGTGAGCGCCATATAATGCTGAGCAGACGTGTATGCCATATGCGAAGGCTGCGATACGGTGATGAATATGCGCGCAAGATGGTAGGGTATGGTGCGGAACTACGGACCTCCGATTATGACATATTTTGCGCCAGTCGAATAGGCGGCATTCAAAAATCTCAAAACGATCAATGATCTGGTCTTATTGCTCTTGACAGTGTATTCGGTAGCACACTGGGGGCACTTGACGCTGTCTGAAGCATTTGAAGATTTGGTCGACATCCATTTTAGCAAGCACTGTTCCATCGAGGTAGGGATCAGCATCACGGGCATTAGTTCACGAGCAGAAGGCGCACCGACTCATGGGCGACGAGTGTGCATGCTGTGGAGAAGTGGCAATATTTCATAAGGTTATATAGCAGGAGTTAATAAGGGGATAGGAAGCTTACTGCAAGGATGAACCCATCTCCGTGGTGGGTTTGGTTGTTCGTCAATTCCGAACCTCTCCTCCTCCCGGCAAATCCTGTGCATTGTGGTGATCAGAAAATGCCAAGTGCTTCAGGAGGTGGACTATCAGCGCACCAACAAAGCTTCACCTATTTACCCCAGGTAAAAATTTATGAGAATAGGTATCGACACGCAAAATCAGATGGACTTGCACGAAGGTCATCTAGCGTTGGTGGACGATCGTGAGGCCAGTTGGATGACGCCGGGATGCTTGTAGGTGCGGATTCGTCGTGCAATTCAGCCATTAATAGTTTCTTGATAATTTGTAGACCTTGGTTGGGTTGCGAGCCGAGAGTGCCTTCCTCTTCGCTAATCTTGCGCGGGACGTTGGCGGGACGTGGTGGTGAGCGATGACAACAGCTCCTTGAGCACACGTATAACGTAAGCATGACATAGCCCCGTACTCAACGCCACCGGGCGGAGGGGGTATAACTTATACCGTTGCAGAAGGCGAGTAAACCTCAATCTTAGTGCTGAGGGAGCCCTGATCTTTAAAACACACATATGATACGTAGATAGTATCTAACAGAATGATAAAGGCTTGGGAAACGCTACAGACGCTGATTCATTAATGCCCAACCCCTGGGACACGACATGGGCTTCCTCTCCGAATAAATGAGATAAAGCTCTAATCTACGAGTTCCAAATCATCAGAATCAACACCATCAAATGACCTGCTCATCACGCTAACGTCCGTCAACTCCCTGTCTCGCATCTCCAGATAAACACGCGTGAGCTCGACAGCATCTCTGCTTACTACCCACAACGAAATGCCGATGAAGTTGCGCCACCTGTAAACAGAATGGATTAATAAAACGATCAGATCTGAAACAAGCATGCCCTGCTGAAAAATGGGTGTACCAAACGGGATCCATGTCTTCCCAAGATTTCTGAACCGAGCCAGCCGATCTGACACCCAAGATTATCTTCATCGCGGGCAAGTGCTCAGCAAACTTCTCCAGTACCATCCCCAGAAAATGAGCAATAAGCGGAAGCGTGATCGTGCTGATGAGGAACTGCGCGAAGGCAGAGAAAAATGCGCCGACGATTCGGAGCACCAGAGCCTCGAGCTGCAGCGCCGCAGGCTCGTTTGGCTCTTGAAGGACAGTAGGGAAGGGCTCGGGGGGAGGCTGAGGATGGATCGGGTCTTGGGCGTGAGGTCTTCTGAAGCTGAGTATGTATTTATTGAGATTGCGATGCCCTGCCGGTAAATAAATAAATAAAAAAAGATGCGAAGTGCATGATCAGCTTTGGGAATCTAACTCAGACCAGTGAAGATACACCAACGCGTCTTGTAAATCGACCGAATAAACGGTATCATAACCACCGTGAGTATCGGCGAAGGTGGAAATGCAGTCAACAAGCGCCTGGTCGTCTCGGTTGATTCCTCCAGTCTGGAAAAAATAGGGAGGGCCAGGAATACGAGCGGGGCGTAACCCATCCGATCCATTAAGCGCATCCCAGCAATGGCCCACGGGATAGCCGAAAGCTTGATCCACGTGAATGATGACCACCCCCCTATCGCATCACCGCCAACGATTTGCTCCGCCAATTCCCAACCAAAGAAGAGCCGTAGCGCATATGCTCCATATAACGCCGAGCAGATGAAAATTCCGAACCCAACCACTAATACGGCATAAGTAATGTAAGCTGTGGAAGTATTATAAAATCAAGGAAACATACCGAGAGCTGATGAACCACGGGCAAACGACACGGTAGCCGCATTCAGAGAATTCAAGAAAGCAAGGACTCGCGCTTTGGGGCGTATCAAGGTATATGGGGTAGCACATTGCGGGCACTTGGGCTCCTTCGTGGTCTTCATTGAGACCCATTCGAGTAAACACTACATAATTGTCGATCAGAGGCCAGTCAGCCGGAGAATCAAATTAGTTAAGACGACAGACCTGTTCGTGAGCTACGAGCGTGCATGCTAGAGAGAAAATAAGAGCCCAATTTACGTCAGTAAAAATAACATAAGCTAGGATTAGACATACCACAGGGATGGACCCATCGTCGAGGAGACTTTGGGTGGTCGTAGATAGTCTCTTCCTCTCTGCATATCCTAAGGAGGAAAAGGATACTCCAAGCCGTTACTTGAAGCTCTGGGCATGCCAATCCTGGATACCAATAAATATGGCACATGACGCACCAGCACGTTTTCACCTTCGAGCAGTGAACACGCAGAATCATATTATTTCCATTCAGAAAGCACAAAATAAAGATAGAATGAGCGCCACGCATTCAAACGAGCTCGGAAATAAGTCGCCAGCGTACCCGCAGATCCTCCAAAGTTGGTGGACGACCTCGTAGCCGTCTGCGGGTTTTAGACGGGGGGTCCTCACGGCCTTGTGGCCCATCCACTTCTGGGGCCCAAACTCGATCGTCAATGGACTGTGATTTCGACATGCTTGGTCCGTGTCTGAGAGCGTCAAAAACTAGAGGACTGGTCTGAGTTGTGAGCGGTGAGAAGGCGAATGAAAACAGTGGGAGGAGAGACAGCGCACTCACGTCCCAAATGAGTGGAACCCACTACTGCGCCACTTATTGGGACAAGACGGTGGATGGATCAAGCAAGAGTGATCGTAATTAAAAATACCCAGCGCTGCGTATCATAACTCGGATGGTATCGTGGTGCCACTGGCTGCTCGACAGAGCATACGTACGTACGTGAGAACCCACCATTCCGCTCGCTAGATGGCGGTTGGGAGCACATCGGAGACTCAACGTGCTCAGCGCGAGGCGGAGTGTGGGATACTTTTTTATTCGCACAAAGCTAACAGAAACTTCTTGGCGCCACGTTCAATCGATCGCAACTGGCGAGCAGCAAGATTAAACTCAATAAACGTTGAATTGGTGTGAGCTAAGGGGCTACGGTAGACAGCGAAGGAATTTACACCACAAGAAAAATCTGTGAATAAAGTGATGCAGCTAAAAGGGATTCACCACCTGGCGAGGGTGAGCATAATGAAGCAGAAGTGAAGAAAATTGGAAGCAAGATGGTGAGCAACGTGTTTTAAGCTTAGACGACGTCATAAGGAGGAGTCTGAGCCCTGTCGTTCGCAGCGATCTCCTTGACGTCGTCCCTGACGGGGGTCTTGCCTCTGGGACTGGCGCTCCTCCTCCTCCTGTCATCTCTATCCCTCTCTCCATCACGGCCACGTTCACGGCTACGGCTCCTTCTCCTTTCGTCACGCTCACCGCGATCGTCCCTCCTGGGGCTCCTGGAACGACGGCGAGTCTCGTCCTTTCCACCAACGTCCTTGCTGCTGCCGTTCTCCGCTCCCTTGTCGCGGCGGGGGCTGCGAGACCGACTGCTGCGCCGGCGTTCACGGGGAGGCGAGCGACGGTTGCTGCCCTTTTCGAAGCGCCAGACGGAGGAAGGAGGATTCTTCGCCCACTGTGATATGGAAACAATGAGGACGGATTCATAGCCAGCTATGTCAGCGGGTACTAACCTGAACACTCAAACGATAGCCCTCGAACTGACGTCCATGCCTATCAAAGTAAAACAGACGGAGTGAGATTGGATCAAGCAAGAGAAAGAAGCTGTACAAACATGTCGTAGTAAGCATCCTCGGCATCCCGCTCACTCCTGAATTCGATGAAAGCGTAACTGCGATGACGGGGAGATACCGAAGCGAGAGATTGAGCGATTCGTTTCGAGTTTCAAGGTTTCGAGAGGGGTTGAAAAATGGCGAACGCGGCTCGAAACAGGGTATCGACGAAGAACGTGGCGACTCGGGGAGGACTCGTTCACTCGGCTTAATTTTCTGGTCGCTTTTTCGCAACGAGCGCCGCACAAAAAGAGCGCGACGTGGTAGGATGAAAGTGGACTTACGGAGAGGATCCGTGGCTGTTGCGAGGCGCAGGGACGTCGCAGCGAACAAGACGACCAAAGCTGTAGACGATACGAAGAAGTGATGATGAGTCAAATATGTGACATTTGAGACAAAAAAAATGCGACGTACCGCTCGAACTCGTAGGCCAGGTCACGCGCGCGGGTGCTGGGGTGGAAGCCACTGACAAAAAGAATGCGAGGCATTTTCTATTTTACTCTCGATAGGAGATTTTTAGTATAATTTTCTGGTGCTGGTTTAGGGCACGGAGGGAGGACGTGGTGGTTCGGACGAGGGTGTTGGCCTTGTTGGCTGCCGTGTCATCCTGTTTGCCACCTGCTACCCGTCCGCGGTTCGCGCTCGAGCCATCCGCCGTCTGTGTCCATCCTCTCACACTGTGACTCACAGGCCTGTAGCCAGGCCAGTTCACGGGCAACACGGATTAATTCTGTTCTCCACAAGTACTGCTTTATTCAGGCGCTGTCAATTCGACGCACAAGTGTCTTGCATATCCATTGATCTTTATAGTTGCTTCAATATCCCTGCGTGCATGGGGGCCTTTCCTCTCGTGTATTCGATAGGCGTACGGGTAATAGCAGCGCGCCGCGTCGGCAGAGTCGCTCTTCACAGTCCATTTGGTTGAATGCGGAAAATGCGAGAGGGAGAGGCAAATCTATTGTAGTCAAATATTTATGGCGACGCGGGAAGGACTGCAAGCTCGTCTCGCCCTATGGGGTAGAAGAACGTCAATTGATGTGCATATAACGAAGAGAATCTCGATCATAGATGAATGTAATGCAAAAACACACCTTCGTAGAACTTCTGCAAGAAGGTTTGCGGCCGCTTCACCGGCTCTTTCAGCAAAATACCCAAGATGTGCGGCTCCTGCTGCCAGCAGTTCATTATCTCCTGGTAATCCTGTCTCCCCTTGTGCAGCAGCAAGTCGATCACGGAAAGGTCTTCCACATAGCGGTTCTTTTCAAACTGCTCTCGAATGCGTGCGCGGATGATCACAGGCGAGACGTTCAGGCCGTAGAGCGACACGATTTCGGGCGCCTGAAAGACCGCATATTAAGAGCTGAGTATGAGCTTTGGTGACCAAGAACGCTTACTGAACGATACCACTCTCGGTACAGCTGAATAGAGCGCTTTCGCGCCTGGAGGAAGCTAGAAGAGCTGCGACTTGACTGCGCGAGGCGAGACGGAATGGTCGTCATTACAACTATGGTGGTCAATTGTTCGTCTGGTGCAGTGGGAACTTGTGCGCGCGTTTGCTTCCGCTCGGCGGAAAATCAACTTCTCGTGGACGCGACCTGCACTCACCGCCAACCGTGTCGATAGTCCCCAAAGTTTCTGCTCCTTCAGGTTTGTAGTCCAGCTTATGATTGCGCATAGCTAGACTCACGCTCGAAGTTGCGACAGAATCCATACTTAATTTAACCGGGAATGCACCCTACTCTTGCGCTGGCAACGCGGTCTGTGTGGAAAGGTAGAGTCTGCAAAATGGCTAACGAATCCTGATAATAACACCCATTATCCTATCGTATCCCAGGCCCATTTTTTGTCGCGTTTCCTAATCTCCAACAAGCACGAGCGACAAATACAGCAATCAAGACAAGAGCACGGGCTTGCACAATTCTCCCAAATTTCGTCGGGTTCGTGGCATCTCATTGTCGCTATTCGCACTATATTCATTATCTTCAATTTGCACTATTAAGTATCAAATTCCAAGTGTATAACGGAAAGCAATACCTGCCTGTGACCGTAACAGAAGAGATGATTGGCCACAAGCTGGGTGAATTTTCACCAACACGGAAACGCTTCACATTCAGGTACGCACAATTCTATACTCTACCACAAGTGACTTATCTGCAACTTACTGGTATCATAGGCAAACAAAGAACAAGTAGAATATTATTCCAGCTATCATTGTTTTATTTCTTTTCGCATCATCAATCTACAACTGCACACGGACGTGATACCTTCGGGAGACACATGGAGGCCGGCACCTTTCTCGAGGAGTTCGCTCTCCCCAGCTTTACTGACTGCACTAGGTTATCCTTGACACCGGGCTGCGGTCGTACAATCTAGCTGCTTCGGATGGGGGTCTACCGTCCCGCACCCTCCGCCAAGATAGATTGATCTCCTCTCTCCGGAGCCCAAACCCGAACCCAAAGTCTGTGAACCACGGCGTCACCCAAAATTCTTCATTATACCGCCAGCTCGGGACTCATCGCATCTTCATGGCTATGATTACACAAGCTAGGCAGCAAACAGCTATTTCCTCAACGAGGTCGCCGTGGACTTCGGAGCGCTAGAATCGGTGTGTATCTTAATGGCTAGCCGCTACAGGGGATGCAAAATGGAGATATGAAGGGGGTTTCATGTGCCCTCTGGATGAATGGGTGAGCGGCGGCCTTCCCAGACCTCAAGAATGTTCCACCTCACCAGCTTATCGAATCCAGCCACAAGGGCACTCCTGGCAGGCTTATCACCTCTTGGCCAATTGCTAGGCGGCGTTAAACCTTGATATAGTAGCCAATGCTCGTAAACTGCGCGCTGACCACCGCAGAGCCGAACAGACGCTATTGATCGTATGGATGATCCGGGACCTTCAGGATATCAATCCATCTGATATTTCCCAGTATTCTTTATGCATTGGCGATACGACAGTGGCACTCTGAATCTAGCAGTCGGTCTTAGGACATTCGCACTGCAAACAAGCTTCTACCTAGCTGTGACAGCAAAGATCTCGTGAAATTGTATTCACCTTCATCGCACAAGTTGCTTTATATCAGATCTTTAATCGGAGTTGATCATCCTCATGCATCCAGCTCCCACAGAGTCTTCCTATGGAACGCGTCTGCGGATGGCAAGGGTGTCTCTCGTGCGGCTATCCGATTTCGATCATCACCTACTATCAAGCCATTTATGTCCCCAGGCGCTTAACACCCCTGGGGTTCTTGATTCCATGCGCTGGCCCTGGCTGGTGCGAAGGGTTGTGCAGCCAACAGTAATTTACGGCCTATCTCACCTAAAGGATAGAAACATTCTGTTCGGCTCAGACTGGTGTTTGTTCGGGTCTAGTGTGCTAACCTCGGGTTCAATATATCATTAGGTGTATCATAATGGCGAACCAAGACCGCAAGAAGCGCGCATTGGCGCGAGTTGTCCACGGTTGAATCGCTAGAGAGGGAGCCATAGGTCATCCGGACATGAGTACCCTTTTGCTTTCGGTCGCTTACTTGGCCGGCGGGCATGGGAAGGCAACGCCGCCTCTCTTACCCCAGTGCGCATTCATCAATGGATAGAAACGTATAAAAGAGTCACCTCCAAGCCTTTTCCCCCATAGTCTCATCTCTCTCACACATCTACTGGGACTATTACTTCCACCATCATGTCCTGGCCTTCAGCATACCCTGTTTTTGAGGTCGGCTCCAAGGATTCCGCTCTCGTTAGGTCCAACGAACAATGCGACCTGGTCTCCGAGGGCAACGACTACTCCTACAAGCTGTGGTTCAAGTCGCAGCCAGTGGATCGAAACTTTTGCTATCGCGTCGCCCAGCTGCAGCTCGTTACCGATTCTCACGACCAAGGCTGGATCAGTAAAGAGTCTGTGTACCTTGGGAGCTGGAGTTGGTTCGAAATTGTTATTTTGGCTGATGCCAATGCGACCGAGCCGAGGTTCAAAGGGAAGCGCGAGTTGAAATGGCGCAGCCACAACAACAGGATTGGAGTCAAGGAAAAGTCGAGGCATTTTGGTATCGTGTTCGACCGACGAGGGGACCTGCTTGACGATCTCGAGGTATGCTTAAATTTTGACTTAGTCGCTACATAGCTCGAGCTAGAGCTCAAATCCGTCTATTCAGATTGGAAACGTCATTGGAGTTCGACTTGTCACTCGATTCCATGGTTGGGCCAACTATGCGCACAGTGGCCGTATCGATGTCAAAGTCCTTGATCAAGGTAAGACGCCTCATACCATAACGCACAATCCATTTGATATAAATATAATTTGCAGACCTTTTCTCACCCCAATCATGGACCTTGGCCTCCCCCGAGACTCCAGGCTTTTCGTCGGATATTAAGAGTGGTGTCTACACTCTGCTCTCGACCAACGAATGCAATGTCATAGCCGAGAGCGACACCACGGCTTCCCAAATCTGGTTTACGACCCCGGTATGTGCACACGTCTGTTCACGGTACCACATAGCTCATGGCCATGTGCAGGTGCTCGACAAAGACGTTATCCAAAGAATTGAAGAAATCCAGCTTTTCACATACTCGTATGGTGTTGGCAAGAAAGAAGGCCCAACCAAAGGCTTTTGGAGCTGGTTCGACATTGTGGTTCTGGATTCCCCGGAAGCCACAACTCCGAGGGTTAAGAAAGACGGGTCGAGTCTAGTTTGGCCAAGTCACCAGAACGATCCAGCCCACACGGAATATGGCTACCGTGACGGTAGCGTGTTCAGACGTGAGCATCCGCTTTTCAGTTCGCTGGAGGTAAGTGCCCAATAAGATGCTACCGGCGCCCTAGCAGAGGCTGAAAGAGTTCTTACTGTCATGTCTATAGGTTGGGAACGTTATAGCCGTGCGCGTCTCCGCGCAATTCAAGGGTTGGGCAAGCCACTCCCGCTCCGGGCGACTTGTAGTACGGATCGCCAATAAGGGCCCGTCTTCTTAACGAAGTACTCAAAGGGACAAGCTCTCAACGCTGAGCAGTGCGCGGCGAATTTGTCGGACCTTTTTGGCTGTCTTTTTTGTGACGGTGGTTTCGTATGGCATTGGTCCAAATGTTACTCCTTTAAATAAATGTGATGCATCTAACTGTTCGGGCCCTTTAGAAATGGAGTTGAGCGGTCTTCTCATTGCTATTCAGCATTCATTCGAAGCTGTTTCGGGGCTTTACAGTCGTTTGCAAGTGGAATATTGAGTTTTTTTCAGCACGCGTAGTGGAAGCAAATTTCCTAGTTGGGAAGAACACAATGACGAGCCTGAAGCATGAATTTCACGGATACCCGCACTCACCATGCTCAAGCGCCAATAGCACCATAAAAATTCCAGTTACCAAATCATCGACTCCAGTCTGTTGTCAAGCATACGTGAGGAGAGTCTTCGGCATTCGCAGCCTCCAAAGTCACTGTCGCAATCGAATGTCGACTTTCTTTAGCGTCAACCTTATTACCCGCGCAACTAGCACGTAAATTAGGGAAGCCGATTCAAATCCCAGGTATGATAGCAAGTTGGCAAGGCAGCGAGATGTAGGTGTACGGGCGACGAGGGGCGCTGCGCAGTGAATTTCAGAATGTGGTGGTGAATGGAGGACGACAAGGCTCTTCCAAATTTGGTAATTTGCATCCGCGGCGTGCCAAATAAACAGCTGAACGCTGAAATTTGGAATCTCATTTCTTGTGCAGTCATCCACCATCGATTCATCAATTATTAATTCGTCCCCCACACAATTTTTGTCACATTAATGGGCCGACCCCGTAGGATGAGTCAGACCGGACAAAATCCAGTGATATGATTGGCTGAGAGGTCAGAGCCGACCCTTTTTGGCAGCACGGTCCTTTGGTCCGAAATGCTGTGCCAGGGCACGAGTGAAAACTACCTTATATGGTCCGACCATCTTGTGGGGTCACTCATTGCGTGGGGAATGACTGTACTCAACACCTCAGCTCCTACCGTCATGAGAGCCGAGGTGTGAGTATTTGATCCACGTTTCATCCCTTCACCTCTTTTCTCGCACTTCTTACCTGTACTTTTATGCGCCGCTTCATGTAGATACAATCGGAGCTCTTGCCATCACGAGATCACAATACATGCGCCGTTTGCGTTGCTTCAGCTCACAATAAATGACGGGGCATCTGGCTTTCTCCAATAGGTCGCATGCACTGGTGACGAACTGATGGCTCTCTGCCACTATTGCTTTGTAGTTCTCACTTGAAGGTAGCAATGCAGGTACACAGGTCGACAAAGGCCTCGATGCATTTATATTTGACTCTATCGCGCAAACTGCTTTATGCCACAGCTTTAGCCAGATATAAGCTTCCTCATATGTCCAGCTCCTAAAGACTAGTACTCGGCCTTATGGAATGCATTCGTGGATTAAAAGGGTGTATATATCTTCGGTCATTTTAGCATTGATTAACGCTGCCTACCATCAAGCAGACGCCCGATACTAAGGTTCGTAATTCTGTGCATTTATCATTGCTCTCGCGCAGGGTCACGCAGCCAATGACTCTACTTATTTCACCTAAAGGATAGAACCCCTCTATTCGGCCCATCGTCTGAGGTGCTTGTTCGGCCCTGGTGTGCTAATTTCGGGTTTAATCTACCACTATATACGGCCAACCAAGACCGTAACAGGCGCGTATTCTCGCTGGTAACTCAATGTCTTCGAACGTGTGGCGAAGGGGATCCTGGGTTACCCGGACGTGGGTGGCTTCTTGCTTTTTGCCGTTTACTTGGCTGGCGGCTATGGGGAGTCAACGCCGCTCGTCTTACCTCAAAGCGCACCTTCGTTGATTAGTACAAACGTATATAAGAGCCCCCTACAAGTCTCCTCTTCCACAATCTGATCACCCCTCACACAGTTATTGCATCCATCACCATGTCCTGGACTTCAGCATTCCCTGCTTTTAGCGCTGTCGGCTCGGAAAATTCTGCTTTCGCCGGCTCCGACAAAATATGCGAATTATACAGTTCCGATGACGATGCCTACTGCTATAAGCTGTGGTTCAAATCGGAGCCAGTGGATCGAAGCTTTTGCTATCGCGTCGCCCAGCTGCAGCTCGTTACCGATTCTCACGACCAAGGCTGGATTAGTGAAGAGTCTGTGTACCTTGGGAGCTGGAGTTGGTTCGAAGTTGTCATTTTGGCTGACGCCAATGCGACCGAGCCGAGGTTCAAAGGGAAGCGCGAGTTGAAATGGCGCAGCCACAACAACAGGATTGGAGTCCCGGATAAGTCGAGGCATTTTGGTATCGTCTTCGATCGACGTGGAGAGCTGCTTGACGACCTCGAGGTATGCTTAGATTTTGACTTAGTCGCTACATAGCTTGGACTGAAGCACAAACTCATCCATTTCAGGTTGGAAATGTCATTGGAGTTCGACTCTGCACCCGGTTCCCTGGTTGGTCTAATCATGCATATGAAGGCCGTATTGATGTCAAATTACTTAACGAAGGCAAGGCACTTTTCCCCATGGCAGTCAACCCATTTAACCCAAGCGATATTATGTAGACCTTTTCTCACCCCAGTCGTGGACCTTGGCTTCTCCCGCGACTCCAGGCTTTTCGCCGGAAATCAAAAATGGTGTTTACACTCTACTCCCAACCACTGAATGCAATGTTATAGCCAATGATGACGCCATGGCTTCCCGGATCTGGTTTACGACTCCGGTGTGTGCACGCGTCTAATTTGTGGTGCCACGCAGCTGACGGTCTTATTTTTCAGGTACTGGACGAATACGTTATTCAGAGAATTGAAGAACTCCAGCTTTACACGTACTCGTACGGTGTCGGCGTTAATGTCGACCCAAAGAAAGACTTTTGGAGCTGGTTCGACGTCATGATTCTGGACTCGCCTGAGGCCACATCCCCGAAGATCGTGGACGGGCTGAGTCTGGTTTGGTCAAGTCACCAGAATAAGCCAGAAGACGAAGATAATACCAATTATCAAGGGTATGTGTTCGGACGCGACGACCCACTTCTGCGCTTTCTGGAGGCAAGTGCTCATTAGTGTTGTTATAACAATGCTCTCGCAGAGACTCAAACGATTTATATCATGCCTATAGGTTGGAAACGTCATAGCCGTGCGCGTCTGCGCGAAATTTGCGGGCTGGGCGAACCACGCTCGTGATGGACAGCTTGTAGTGCGAATTGCCAACGGAGGTCCGCGGCTCTATCGATGTAGTTGTGAACCAAGCCGCTCATTGTTCGATCCCTCCTCTCAGGCGAGCGCGAACCCCCTCCCCCTTATCAGCTAGAAGATGCCAAGGAAAATACTCTCAGGCTGCAAGCTGCGATCAAAGAAAACTACAATGAGACACGTCCTGGTATCAATGTCCAGTCCCAGATGACGGCCCTTTTGTCGGATGAGCTCCGAGCAGATGAAAATCACGGCGATCCGGATCAGCGACCCCTTCGTCTGCTGTCTCTTGGTAAGTCTATCTCTCATATAGATCAAATCTTGAGAGAACTCACGAGTATTGATAGATGGTGGCGGCGTTCGCGGTATCTCCAGCCTTCACATCCTCAAGGAGATTATGTTGAAGGTTTCCAACGGTGATGCCTCCGCCAAACCATGCGACTACTTCGACATGATTGCCGGCACCAGCACCGGAGGGTTCGTTAACTTGCTGGCGCTTTTTGACCGGCCATTCCCCGCTGACTTTAACCTTAGGCTGATAGCGATCATGCTTGGGCGCCTCCAAATGACTGTGGATGAGTGTATCAAATCCTATAATGAGCTGGCGAAGGTGGTCTTTACGTCGGAGAATCACGAAGGGACCATTGCTCGCTATGACGGGAAGGTCTTGGCCGATTGCATCAAGAAGATTGTGAACCAGCGAACCCAAAATAGCGACGCCACCATGCTGGATGAACAGGGCAAGTGCAAAGTGTAAGCTATTATCCTCTTCGCCCCACAGTAATTTACTCATATGCCCGCTTCCCTAGTTTTGTGGTTGCCGTTCGTTCTGAAAGTGTCAATAACGAGGCCCCAGTCCACATACGCACATTCACCAACAAGAAAATGCCCACGCACTACTCCAACACCAATTGGAAGATTTGGCAGGCCGGTAGGGCGACCTCCGCGGCACCAACTTACTTTGATCAAATGGTTGTCGATGGCTATAACTATACGGACGGCGGCTTGGGGGCCAATAATCCCATTCTCGAGTAAGTGAAATACACCAGGATCGCGAACCTTGCCGCGCTAACAGCCGGGCGTCCACAGACTTCTGGCCGAAGTGAGCAGCGTATACGGGCCCCTTCGTCCCATCGGGTGCCTACTATCCATTGGCACAGGTATTGCACCCAACGTGTCATTGGGCGATCCGACGGACGGCCCTATTCGGGGCATTCTACATATCGGCCAGGCCGTCGCAGCCCTAGCGACCAACTGCGAGCGCACTCGCGACACCTTCGAAAGCGCATCCCTCCCATATCTTCCCAAGCAAGGCGAAGAAAAATATTGGCGATTCAACGTTGCGATAAGTACCAAAGACACGAAGCCCGGTATCCCGAACTATGAGTCAATCATTGAGCTCGACGACTACAAAAACATGGATGCTTTCGTGGAGAAAACGAAGGAGTATCTGAAGGGGCAGACTCTCGCCGTTGAGCAGTGCGCAGCGAAGCTACAGGGGAAGATTAACTAAGCTGCCTAGGCTCTTTGGACGTGGCAGCAAAATCGTAGATATCGCCAAGACCATGAGAGCCAGACGGATTGTTGTGGGTGTTTACCAACAGTTACACATCATCATGTGATCATGACGGTTCGATCATCGCCTCCGAATGGCATGAAGAATTCCAAACATAAGATTCGAATGATATAGAGATCAAGTAACTGACTCGGAGAATAATCTGAGAAGATAAAATGTCCGGGTGAAATGCATACAGCCGAAATATCAGTAGTCGTAAGTAGAATGAAATATCCTTGGGCAGCTCATACTTGCTGGGATGGCTCCGCAGGCTTTTCGGAAACTTCTGGCACGGCGGGTTCGCGATGGCCCACATATCCAATCTTCCGCATGAACATCACAGACAACAGCATCGCTACAGCGAATCGAAAAGAACGCAGTTATAAGAAGATGCTATCACCATCAGCCATGTAAATACGGTGACCTACCGGTCATTGAGAACGCGAAACCCAGCCATTGGGCCGCTTGATACCCTTTTAGAAGTGCCTCGGGTGGGCCCTGGGCCTCGACCTGGGTGATAGGATAACCAAGGATCTTCTGCGCCTTGCGCAAAGCTGTTCGATCGTAGAGAATAGTCGTCATTGTCAGCCCCATCGCACCGCCAACCTAAGAAAAAGAGTCACCAACACCAGGACGGTCAGGATCTCGGGCAAAATATCACGAAGGAGAAGGATGGCGGACCTGAATTACGATGTTATATATGCCTCCAGAGAAGCTCTGTTCCTGCGGGAAGGAGATTTTCGCGACGAAGAGCGAACCTGCTGCATACATGCTAAGAGAAATTCGGAGGCAACGTGTCAGTATATCCGGAGCTCCAAGACTGCACGCAGCCATGGATATCAAATAAAGGAGACTAACAAATCGAAGCCGGCGACGACTAAAATTGTTGCGGGGAACGAGTATGCCCAATATGGCGCAGAGGGACAATGATTGCGAAGAGAAGACACCCTATGCCTGTGGCGAGGCAGCCGAAAGCTAATAGCATGGATGCATTTGATGATTGTGAGCATGTGCCACGGAGTCACCTTCTTGGAAGGACTCAACTGATCAATACCACGCCAGGTAAGATGGCTGTGGTCAGATATACTAAGGCATTGAGCATAAGGCCGGTGACGATCATGGGAAGCATTCGGACCATCGCCAGAATCTTCATAACAGAGGTTTTAGCGCGCTTGTGCAAAAAATACCAGCCAAGTTACGACTCACGGGTGTCAAGCCCAGATACGGTTGACAGCTGTTGGGCAAAGTTAAATAATAAACAAATCAGACCAGCTGAGAGCGTTAAGGGATGACATACTAGAGCTGGAGGAGTAAGGCAGATCGGAGATAAGCTATTAGCTGGGCTGCAGAGATTTTTGATGCACTAACCACAACAAAAAACACCCAGCTCGTGAAAGCAGCCCATACCAGAAAGGCGATGAGCTGCATAATTGCAAATCGTCCTTGCTCGCGGTTCCATAGATTGAGCCGCATGAGAGGCGGACGAGTGGAGTTCTTTTGAACGCGGTGTTCCCAATAGATAAACGCGGCGAGAAAGTGGACCGAGAGTAAAAACAAGGCCAAAATGTCTGAAGACTAGTCTGAGGGTAAGCAAGGTCTGAGAGCAGACGGCATGTAAAAAACATCATACACAGCGTCTTCCACCTTTTAGGCGCTACCTGTCCTTGGCTGAGAATAAATAGCAGGAGTACAAGGGCGATGGTGACGAGGGTTGCGTCGATCCAACCTACCCTCTTGTCTGCCTCGGGATCCAGTACAACTGACTCGATAACGAATGTCGCTCCAAGAGCAGTTGCGGCGGCCAATGCCGCGTCAAGAATGTAGCACGCCATTTTATGCTATGATATACCATAAGCGTATATGGATTAGAGGACGATAAAAAAAATGTATGCGGTTTGCGCGGTGCTTACGACGCCAGTTGAACGAGAACACTACCGAGGATGACACCAATGGCGCCTCCAAGGGGTGCACCGGCCGAGAACGTAGCAAATGCTAGCGTTCATGCGCTGGAGGGCGGAAAAGAATGGGAAAGTATTCCGAGCTACCAGTGGAAAGCGTTAGAAGTTAACGTCTGCCAGCCAGAAAGGTAGAAGACAAACTGCTGCGGGGATGAGAGCCGCCGATCCTATCCCTTGGAATCCCCGCATGAGATCGATGGAGCTTTCGTTCTGAGCAAAACCGCAGCCAAGCGCCTATACGGCGTACCAGGCAGTCCCAAGGACAAAATCGAGCTTTCTTCCATAAAGATCGGCGAGCCGCCCAAATAACAACAGGAAGCATCCCTGTGCGGACGAGGGTTGAGATTACAAGAAGCTGAGACGAGGGCGGATTGGGGGTGAAGACGAACCGACGTAAGACCGTATGAGCTCATTATCCATTCCAACTTGGCATCCTCAATATGGAGGCTTTGGCCCAGCCGTGGTAGATTGGGAGAGAGTGCCAAGCTTCCGGCCGTCTAGGGCAAGACGGAAGCGGAGGTTAACGTGCTGCAATGCGTACAGTAATTTACATAACATACGTTGAGAATCATGCCAAGCGTGCAGACGACAACGAGCGCGATTGACCTCAGGGTGCTGTGAGGGGGATGCTCGACTTTCCCCTTAGCGGAAACCTACGAACGCGATAAAATCAAAGCGCCGTAAGCACTTGGCACGGCCCCCTTCGGTTCCAGGCGCGAACCTCGGGGCTCGCAGGCTCGACATTGTCGTAAGCGAGCGACGCATTGCTGGCGGACATCGTGAAGGTGATGGACGCTACAGCTGCGTCCAGCCCCAAGGACGTCTAGCTTCAAGCATGCGGCATGGATGCCTTTCGGGCGCCCCGGCTGGCGGTTTGTGTACATGTAGAGCGTACACCGCGTTGGTTTGAGCGGGCGGAGTGGGGTCTAAATCGAGCACCCCCGAGTCCTTTGCTGTATCCTCCGCTCCGCTCGAACCCGTCCAGTCCGATTTTTGCGGTTGCTTGGAACGCAGGGGGTTACATAAGCCATTCGTTGGCGCGCCTAGTCAAAGTCCGCTCTAGGGCAGGTCGCGCCACCATACGCATTTCGGACCCGAGACCGCGCACGCAGAGCCGTTGAGCCTCTGAGAGCCGCGAGTACTCGGTTTGGCTGGGAGTATTTGATTTCCAGTCGTTTTGTCCAGATTCTGGTTCGACGGGTGTCACGCGGCTGTGCCGGCTATCGGGTTTACAGCGCCATTCAGAACGACGCGGAATCTCAAAAAAAAAAAATCTGGGTGCCCCACAGGACCCTCAATACCATTACCCCTTTTAGAAGCACCAAACCAAGCACCTAGACCGCGCTTCCGAGCTCTAAGCTTACATAATGTGACGGACCTTGTCTCCGGGTCTGCGAGCTTGAGTCCGGATGCAAGTGCAATGAAGCAAATATCCACTAGTAGACCATGACTTGAGGGGGGATATTTCTAGCGTAGATATATACTCACAATTACTGCTGATTACATAATGTTTGGCCGATGACGGCCTTACCCTTTTTTTGCTACTCAACGCCAGAACTCGCGACAGCGATAACTTGCTCAAAAATAAGCATATCGCCGTGAATGAGGCACCGTTTTCATCCCTGTGATAACGCGGAGGGAATGGTATAGCTAATGTATAAGTATACTGTAATCTGAAAAAGTCAAAATTTTTGGGCCTCCACGACCGCGTGACAGCGTTGCTTTGTTTCATACACGAGATGTGGCCGATTTTTGTTGAGAAACACATTGTATACACTCTGTATAAGGGCTGGAAGGAGCGTTTGGGGAATGTGTGCAGATATTGGCGAAGAAAAAAAGAGATGACGAATGCAGGCCGCTGCGTTGTAACATTGTTGTGTCGCTCAAAATACCGTGTACCAATTGAATAACCACTGGAATTTGTCCTTGAGAGGCCTGAGGAGGGATGTCGAATGTAGTGAGTAAGCAAAATCTTTGAAGCAAAGAGAAACCAAGGTGAATGTTGGCACACCTGCATCCCACTTCACAGCACCCAGATACTCCCAGACTAGACACGCAAGCGCGTGCGCACTGACAAAAAAGAGCTGTCGTACAGGCTGGAACGTACTGGACAAGGATGCAATGGGGCTTGGGACGAGAGATATGGAGATAATAAAGGCATGGCGTTCTGACTAATGGAACGCAGGTAGAACATAATTGGTGGGCGTGGTGAGCTGGCATGATAAATAAGATGTGTTAGTAATGATAAAAAGCAAGTAGAGATGGTTTAGAATGTGACAGACACTTGCAAAGGCCATGAGGGGTGTGTGTGGGAAGGGATCGTGGCAGATCGCGGCCCGCAGTGGACCGATTGCATTTCAGGGTTGCCTCTGTCGGGTGTGCTGTGGAACAGGCATCAAGTATACAGCATGCTGGAAATAAACCCAGCTGCAGGGAGATGGGGTCGTGGGATGGTGAGTTGTGACTGTGAGTATAATTCGCGGCAAAGGTGCGCCGGCGCACCTGGATCGGAGCGTTCTGGGGCCAGACCTGTGTCCGACTCCAACGCTCTCGTTTGTACTCAACGTTTGCCACTTCAGTACCTCACGGTCCTCGCCGTCTCTGTCTATAATGTACACGCACGCAGAATGCTGGATCGTAGCTCGCATGTCGTGCTGCTCTGTCCCACATGAAGATATTCGCCGCTATACCGGCATGAGCCTTTGCACAATTGGCCGCATTGTCAACCTCTTCAAAACCACCAGTCTCCCATATGCCGACGAGTCAACTTACCAGCCACTTGGAAGGCCGTCTATCCTCACTGAAGAGAATATAGGGGTGAGTCACTCTAGATCTTGCTGTGGTTCATCATTTCATACTTGAATTACAGTATCTCCATGGCACACTCAAGCGCAGTCTGGATCTGTACATTGAAGAACTGGCCCAAGGTATCTACAAATCCTGCGGGACAAGTGTCAGTGAAACTACTGTATGGCGAGCCTTAAAGAAGGCTGGGTTTACAATGAAAAGAGTGAATGTCAACTGAGCGCCACAATTACCACCATCGCGCGTGCTGACCTCTTTTGACACAGATCACCCGCCAAGCTGCCGAGCGTAACGAGGTCTTGCACGCAAATTCCACTTACCATATGGCCTCGGAGTACGAGTCCAATCAGCTCGTATTCGTAGATGAGAGTGCATGTGATTGGCGCACAACGTTTCGCAATCAAGGATGGGCACTCAAAGGCGTGCGTGCTGTTCGGAAGACATATTTTGTTCGTGGCAATCGGTATGGTGTGTTTTGTGTTCATTTGGCTGTATCTTATGACTCTTGCCATATTTTAGCTATTCAATCCTCCCAGCACTCTCACTTGATGGTGTACTCTACATCGATATCGTCAAAGGCTCATTCAACTCGGACTCATTCTATTCCTTCATCGAAGGCCTCCTTGCCAATATGAATCCCTTTCCTGGTCCCAATTCCGTCATTGTCATGGATAATTGCAAGATCCACAAAGACCCAAAGATACTTGAGTTGATCTTGGCTGCGTACGCATTTTTTTTTTCATTGATATGTCTCGGCAATCACCTAACCTTTTCTATGGGGAAGTGGCATGCAATACGAGTTCCTCCCACCTTATAGCCCAGATTTCAACCCTATCAAACTTTTTTTCTCGACCTTGAAGGCCCTGATCAAGCAGAACGGTGTGCTCTTTCACGAGCTTGAAGCCCTTGGGAACCAGGTGGATCTGAAGGCGGAGGTGATTGAGTTACTATCTGACATGGTGTACGCTGTCTCCGCGCAAGATGCTTCGGGGTGGTTTAGCTGCTGCGGCTACCTTTAGACCTTTTTGTTTTACAACATTTACTGCTGTTCAATGCTCAATCGCGCACACAAAAATGCCAGAAAAGGTGGTAAGCAAGTATGTAAGTACATGGATGGGGTAGATGGGAGAAAGATGTAACAGTGTCCGCCGGCGATCGGTTTTCATGGAAGGATGAACAGTGGAAAAGGAAGAGAGATACAGGGAGCCTCTGACATGGCTAATATGACGCAACAAAGTGCGTGAATGATATGGGGAGAGTTGGGGAGATCGTGAGGAGAGCCGGAGAGACTGGAGCGCATCTAGGAGTTCCCAGTTAGTGATAGTAACGGCAAGATGCGTAGCTGGAGAACTAACCTCTAATTGCCTGCGGTCTGGAGCGTTATGAGATCAGCCTTTGCAAACCGAAGGATTGCGCTTGCAATGCCAAAGGAGAATTTTCCAGGTGCCACAGACTGTAGGTCGCTTACAGCAATATCACCTAGCTCATTGAGGCGAAAGAGTTCCAGATCATGGAAGGTCGGCACAAACTGGGCGAAATTTCGCCCATCTCTGTTTCGATCCTCTGTGTCTTTATCTATCTCATTTAGCCAGTCCGTGATCAAAGGGTAATCAGCAGGTTTGGTGGTGCTGGTAAAGCCAGCTGTGGAATGCTGGGGCATGATGTGTCCAGCTACTGCTGCATCCGGACTGTCACAAGATCTTGCAGAGTTGATATTGTGAGAGGGCTGGGCTGAAGGCCGGTTGCGTCTAGATGACAGCTGGATGGCTCGGTTTCTGACACCAGTGTTTGGGGGGAGTTGAACAAACGGATCATCATTGGGATCCAGCGGATAGGCATCTGTCGGCACGCCTTCATCAACCTATTGCACACAGTTAGGGTGAGACCAACGGACTGTCACGAAGATGCAATATGATAATTATAAAAGACCTACAGCTTTCCCGCCCAGTATTTGAGCTCAGCGTTGTTGAACTTGTGGTGCTCGCCATTTGGGAGGACATGACACGGCCTGTTTTTGCACTGGGCTCGTTGACACGCATGGCGTCGGTGAATGGTGATGAGCATAAGTGAAATCTGAGTATTGCGGTCATTCTGTGTGTCTGCATTTGTGTCAGCATCACCGACACTCGCCGAACAGCTGGGCGCCTGTGGCTTCAAGTTCTGTGGCATAATGATAGAGTGTTTGAGCGACTCGAACACATATAATGATCATTCCATAGAAAATTACTCACCGTAGGCCCAGTATTTTTTCCGCCTTTCTTACTGCCCATATTGGCCACTCTATTCTGCAGTACAATCTCGAGGTCCTTCCCTCCACCGTGCTTTGCCCTCTCACTCCGAATTGTATTGCGCAGCGATTGGATCAGCATTTTCCAATCGGACTCGTCAATCAGGGTGAGCCACTGCTTGCGATGCGGCGAGCCTATTGGTAAAATCTGGTAACCCAACGTGATATGCATGCTGTTCCAGGGCATGTGTTCAATGAGCCTTGGCCACACAACTGCCCATTCCACATTCTCGATGTCAAGGAGCATTTGCGAGTAGCTGACCTGGTCTTCCGAGTACGGATATTTGAACAAAACCGAGGTCACTGATGGAGTATCTGGTAGTGAGCGCCTGGGGCAATAACGAAGGTATCCAAAGATACATACACTCCACTTGCAGCGCTGCTGCTTTTGCCTGTGACGATTGTTTACGGCCCTTGGGCTGGCTGGGCTTTGGGGCCGCGGCCTTCTTCCCAGCAGTAGCACACTGCGGGGCCTCACTCTCGTCATCGCTACTACTCTCAGCATCTTCAATATCGAGCTCCTCGTACTCCTCCTCGTCAGCGCTAGCGACAGAACCTCCCATGGATTCATTCGACACAACGTCCTGCACGGCCACCATCACAGCATCCACGTGCAGCTCTTCAACGCTCTTGTGTTCGAGGTCTTGGGCAGCAATAACAGAGGGGGCACGGCGAGTGTTGGATTCAGAAGGTCTTGCAGCAATGGGGCGTGGGGCGGCATCCGATGTTGACATGCCCCGTGTACGCCCTGAACGGCGCGTTGGTGCAACGGGAGGAGCCTTAGGTGCGCAACCACGCGTGGGCTTCTCGACAGGTGCCGCATCTGTGGTGTCTGTAGTCTGCTCTGGTGTGGGAAGAGGCAGTTGGAGACTTGGCCGGTGGGCTTCATGCGCACGCTTGTTCCTCATAGTTCCCATTTTGATAGCAAGTATTTGGCGAGTCAGAGAAAAAATTGCAGAGACAAGAGGCAAGCAGAGAAGGCGGCGATGGAGTGTGATGCCAAGGTACTGATAAACTGATATGTGATCGGAGAACAGAAGATACCTAAGCAGAGCGAAGGTAAGAATCTTCCAGACACGAGAGAATTCGAGTGACTGTATTATACCTAAGCAGAGCGAAGGTAAGAACTATACATGATACATCGTAAGTCATAGCAATCATAAGAGTAGAGAATGACAATGAGCTTACTCTTCCAGACACGAGAGAATTCGAGTGACTGGAGAGCAGAGGCATATGATGAAGTCCTTATATCAGAGAAAATGAGAAGAGATGGATCAGATCGATAAGAGATGATGCAATATGGCGTGATCAGTAGATGACTGATGCCAAGCGAATGATGAGTGATCCACTCTAAGAATAGATGATAAGGAATGAATGGAACGCTAAGCGAACCGAATAATAAGGAGAGAGTCTCCATTAGGAAAGATGAATCCAGAAGGAGAAATGTTAGAAGCTATAGGCGTTAAGTCGTAAACTCAACAGGTACATCCTTTATACGATCAGACGGAGATGTTGCAAGCCACTGAACTCGGATCCAGCCGCGGTGAGAAGTTTGCCACCACGATCCCTATCCACGCCAGTTGGACACAGCACGGTCTTCTCGTGTGCCAGCGAAGCATTTTTACTCACCATTTTTCGGAATTTCCCAGTCATAATGGCGTCGCGGCAACTGCAAGTTGTAGTACAATATGAGTCTAGTACGTCCAGATTCCGTGAATCTCGCAGCGTGGTACTGACTTCAACTTTCCGTGCTCAAACTCGCCCAGGAATATGCCGTGGGCCTCCTGAAAATAACCAATTGTACGTGCTGTCCCTCATCAACACAGATTATGCTGCAGCCTATGATGCCAAGATCACGGCCAATAGCGTATGTGCGCGCCGTGCTCATTGTGGCATCTCCACTGTACCTTTATCCTGCTAATTATGTCCCACCTTCCACTAGTAAAGTCACTGTTAATTCCTCTCACCGCGAACAACGTTGGCGCCACTTGCCTACTTCAAAATATTGACGCTACCTCGGATCTCACATACGCGCACCATCGATGCCCATACCCTAATCAAATCCTCAAACCGCATGACCAGAGCCCTTCCTGGGATATGGGGGGACATATCTAGCACCATGGGCGGTCTGTAGCTCAAGATTTGGCTGTATACTCTCTGTCGCGCGCGCGGCGAGGCTGGCAAAATCGCGATTTTGGCTTGGGCCTAATCTGAATATTGATTATACCGAGCCCTGCGCACTATCGCGGGGATGAGAACGGTGCCTCATTTATGACAATACGGTCATTTTTGAGTAAGTTATCGCTGTCGCGAGTTTTGGCGTTGAGTAGAAAAAAAAAGAGTAAAGCCGTCATCGGCCAAACATTATGTAATCAGCAGTAATGCGGCCCAAATGTTTCAGAGAGCCCAAAACACCAAAACATAGCTGGGTAGAGGCTAGGGAGTGTAAGCAAAGTTTCTGCTTATGCAATCAGCTCGATGTCGGACCCAATAGCAAGACTCGTCTCATTATGTAAGGCCCAGCGCGCAGCCAGGTGCCCGGCCTCACCCCGCCACAAAAGGGAACGACACTGAGGGTCCTGTGGGGCACATCTTT
>KL198025.1:95728-137395 GCA_000697705.1 Botryobasidium botryosum FD-172 SS1 | reverse complement strand
TTTTTTTTTTTTTTTTTTTTTTTTTGGGTATTCCGCGTCGTTTTGAATGGCGCTATAAATGGGTTGTGTCGGGTTAGGCATAGCATACTCGCAGCCGCCGTCGCCGGCCAAGCCTCGGAACCAAAATCCGAGGCCGACGGCGCGTATTCTACTCAACGCCAGCGCAGCGCCTCGTGCGTTGCGTGCGTACGTCGTCTTACAGTATTTTAGCACCTTTTTATGTTTTATACAGTTTAATCAAGCCCATGCCCTTAGCGGCGATTTTGAGACTGTAGAAAGCACCGAGTGTAAACGCTTCACGTCCTTCCCTTCCAGTGGCACGCTGGTGTGCGGCTTTCTACGCTAGGATAGTATAGCACATCAGTAAAACTACACACTACTTAAAATCCACTTACACAGCTTTTTAAGGGATCCAAGTATATGAAAAGAGCATTAAGTATCTTTAAGCCCCTAAGCTCCCAGCTCACAGATTTTCCACCTGAGAAAAGTTATGTCAAGTGTCAAAGCAACTAAGTTTGGTTTATTTTTTTTCAAACAAAATACAGAGGTTGAGAATATTTTAGCTTTGGAGAGTCAAATTTCAACAATAAGCTCAAGTAGCTAAGTGGTGCAAAGCAAAATTTAAGAACTGTGTAGTTTTACTGATGCAGGGAGCGTAGTGCCAGAGGCAACGATTGGAAATATGGGACGGGGAGACAGGAGCGGCGGGGCGTATCTACTCATCAAGGAGACAAGTGAACTCGAACGAAACAAAGAGGGGGGGAAGAAGGGGGATCCAGTTGTTTGGAATACTTGGCACCACAGAAATGTAGTCCTTATAGTTATACAGCCTAATGTCGCTAGATTGAGTATAGCATTCTATCGCCCCCGCCACACCGGAGCCGCAGCTCACGATGCCCGCATTGGTATCGCCCTAACTCGCCTTGACGCGGAACAGATACGGTGCGAGCAAAGTACAGGCAAGCTGGCGTCCCACGGACGGCCCTAGATATTGGCCGCGGAAAACAGTAAGTATCGCCCGGGTATGGGATGGGGGTGCTCCCGCGCCTCTTTGGCATGACATCGCGTCGTATGCCATGGGCCTTAAGTTAAGACACGTCCGTTGCCATCCTGACGACACCTCGGAAAGAGTTCGTGCGTTTACAACAAGGCGATCCTCTGGAGCTTCGAGAATCCGATGTAGCCGCTTCGCAGAATTTAGAGCATGCAAATGCAACCGACTGTCCGTGGCCAACAGCACTAAGTAGCTTCTCCAATTGCAAGGAGAATTTCGGGCACAAGCATAAGAGCCAAGTCTATATAATGATTATCATTAGCTGGCGAAGACAAACGCCCACGTTATTTAGGTGCATACACCCGAAGTTATCATAAATTGAAACAACTCAAGGCAACCAGTGCTGCTGAGGTGTCTGTCCTTCAGGCCTCTGCAGCCTTTTCCGAGTCCTCCAGGCTCGCGTCTGGCTTGCGATGACCCACGTATCCAATCTTTCGTAAAAACGTCGCAGATAACAACATCGCTGCAGGCACATCGAAAAGACGAAGTCACAACACGATTCTATCAGACTCAATCAAATAATATGGTGACTTACCGCACAGTGCAAACGCACAACCCAGCCATTGGGCCGCTTGATACCCCTTTAGAAGCGCTTCATGCGGCCCCTCTGTCTCGACCTGGGTAACGGGGTGACCGAGGATCTTCTCTGCCTCGCGCAGAGCTGTTTGATCATAGAGGACGGTCGTAGCCGCCAGCCCAACCGCGCCGCCCACCTAAGTAAGAGTCAGGGATCAGATATCAGAGCGATTAAGATTTTTTGAATAAAAGAATGTGAAGGCACGGGATGGCAAACCTGAATGACGGTGTTATACACGCCTCCAGCGAAGCTCTGCTCGTGCGGTAAGGCAATTTTTGCAACAAAGAGTGACCCTGTTGCGTATGCGCTAAAGAGCCGATATGTAAGTACTAGACTTCGAGAGCCATAACTAAGACAACGAGGCAAGTATAAAGCAAAAGAGACTGACAAATCAACGCCGATAACGATCAGGATCGTTGCGGGGAATGAAAATGCCCAATATGGTGCAGAGGGGATGATCGTTGCGAAGAGAATACATCCCACAGCCGTGGCAAGACATCCAAAGCCTAGTGAACGCATTGGTAATATTCTGACTGTGAGCGATCGCAAGGACGCTGTCCTCTTGAGATGACTCAACTGATCAATATTACCCCAGGTATAAGGGAAGCGGCCAGGAACACTATGACGTTGAGCATAATGCCAGTGACGATCATAGGAAGCATTCGGACCATCGACAGAACCTCCATTACGAGATCTCAGCATCCCTGCGCCGAGAGGGTGAACCAAGTTGTGACTCACGGGTGTCAGCCCTAGATAAGTTTGATAGCTAATAAACAGCACCGGACCGTCAGCAAGTTGGATTATTTATGGATATAAAGGCATAACATACTACAGCTGAATGGGTGAGAAAGGTCAGAGGTGAGCTATCAGCTAAGCTGAAAAGGTTCCGTGCACTGACCACGACGAAGAACATCCAGCTCGTGAAAGCAGCCCATATCAGGAATCCGATTATTTGCATAACCGCAAAACGACCTTGTGCTCGCTTCCATAACTCCAGTCGCATCAGGGGCGCGCGAGTGGTATTGATTTGAATATGGTGCTCCCAGTAGATAAATACGCCGAGGAAGGTGATTGAGAGTATGAGCAAGACCAAAATGTCTGACGAGCCAAATCGTGGAGATGAGCGAGTATTAGGCGCTGCAGATATATGACGAAAGTCGTACATGGCGTCTTCCACCCTTTGGGTGCCAACTGTCCTTCACCGAGAACAAATAGCAGCAGAACGAGTGCCGCGGTGACGATGGTGGCGCCGATCCAGTCTACCCTCTTGTCTGCTTGGGGATCCAGCACATCTGGGTCAATAAAGAATATTGCCCCAAGGGCAGTCGCGACACCCAGCCCCGCTGAGAGGAAGAATGTCGCGCGCCAGCTTATGCTACGGTGCAGCATACATAGGTAACGTTAGGACTAAAGCAAAAAAAAAAAAAAAAAAAAAAAAAGAGATCGAGCGGCTGTGCTTACGTCGCAAATTGAACGAGAACACTGCCGAGTATGACGCCAATAGCACCTCCAAGAGGTGCACCGGCGGAGAATGTAGCAAATGCTAGCGTCCGCGCACGAGAGGGCGGAAAAGAATGGGCAAGTATGCCGAGCTACGGATAGAAAGCGTTAAACGTTGACTTTTGCTTCACCGATTTGAGTAAAGACTAACTGCTGCAGGAATGATAGCCGCAGATCCCATTCCTTGGAATCCCCGCATGAGATCGATTGATATTTCATTCTGAGCAAAACCGCATCCGAGTGCCCAGACAGCATACCAGAGAGTACCGAGGATAAAGACGAGCTTTCTTCCATAAAGATCTGCAAGTCGACCAAATAATAGCAGGAAACATCCCTGTGGAGTGAGGGTGTAATGTTAAAAGAAGTTCAGAAGAGTTGGGGTCGGGATTGGAGGCGAACCGAAGTAAGACCGTACGAGCTCATTATCCACTGGAGCTTGGCGTCCTCAATATGTAGACTTTCACCTAGCCGTGGTAGATTGGGAGCGAGTGCCAAGCTACCAGCCGACTGGGACAGGACAGAGGTCAGCGCGCTGCAGTATGCGTTGTGTACAGTAAATTTGAACGACATACGTTGATGATCATGCCAAACGTGCAGACGGCAACGAGAGCAATCGACCTCAGAGTACTACGAGAAGGGTGGTCGGCTACCTCCTTTACGGAACCCTACGCACGAAATGAAATCGAAGCGTCATGAGTATAAGCTTGGTACGGCCGCCTTCGGTTACCGGAAACCCAGGTGCACGAACCTCGGACTTTGTAGACTCAACGTCGTCGCGAGCGAACGCTTTGCTGGTGGACATCGTGAAGGTGGTGGGGGTTACAAGTGCTACCAACCTTGGCCTCGCTTTAAGGATGTGGTGTGTGTTATGATAAGTATAATTAACTGGTGCCGAAAAGCCGATCAATGCATGTACTCCCGCGACAAATCACTTTGAAGCCACTGCAGTACTGGAGATGAGCAATATCGGCCGGTCTAGTGAGCCCACTCGGCGAAGCTGCTTACAGCGCAAGTACTTAAGCTTGGATTAAGCAACAAACGTGAAGATATATAGCGGCAATTGATAAGAGCATGACCTTTTGCGCTGACGAGCGTTGAATGTTGAATAAGCCTCCACCGGGCTCCACCGGGCCACTTTCCAAAACACGTAATCAACTAACCACGATGCGTCGTACGATTCGCGGTCACGTGAAGTGACATGTCACCAGACGCTCACCTCCTTGTTCTCTGCCATGGGCTATGGGGCTCCAGCTCCCACATGAACGCACTGAAAGATGCCGCTATTGCACGAAATCAAGGAAATCCCACGCTTCGGGTTATCTGCGCAGCATCATATCCCGGCACTCTATCCCACGACGGCATTGATGTTTGCGCAGAAAGAGTACTTTGCGAGATCGAGGATGAAATAGCTTACATCCAGCAAGATAACCTCGCTCTAACTAGCTTCAGTATTGTGGGGTGAGTGCGCTCAATCAATCTGTGAACAAAACTCGCTACATCGCTTGGAAATTGTAATTGCAGGTTCTCGCTCGGTGGCTTGATCGCAAGATATCTCCTTGGAATACTAGAAACACGACATTTCTTTGAAGATGTTCGGCCTGTGAACTTTACTACTTTTGCCTCACCTGCTATTGGCATCCCAATGTGCGTATGATGTACTTATTTCATAGACATGTCATTCACCTCGAGTAGATTAGACTCCCAGGCATGATCCCTGCCGTGACCCGTCTCGCTGCGTCGGGCGTACTCTCACGAACCGGAAGTCAGCTTTATCTTCGCGATCACTTCCATTCAGGACTTCCATTGGTCCAGTTGATGGCCTCACCCGAATCCTCGTTTTATCAAGCGTTGTGCCGATTTCGGCGAGTAGAAGTTTACACAAACATTGTGCGTTATTCCATATCCATCCACTCTGTATCTGTTGACCAGGGTTTAGGTCAAGGACGCCGTGGTTCCTTATATGACTGGGGGAATAGACGAAGTTGATATGTTTGCTCCTGCATACGCAAAGGCAAAGGCGGTAGCGGCCCGCCCGCCTGTGGACATGAAAGATGGGGGATTAGATATGTGAGCCGGTGTTCCCAAGTATACTTCAAGCAAAGCCTAACTCCATATGCAGTACGTTCGATTCCAACTACCCTTGTATCGTCGCTTCTGTAAAGGAAGTCCAACCCCCAACGCACAAACGCAGGCTTCACTTCCCTCACATACCTAACCCACTCCCGTTATTCAACCCCCAGCGATACGAATTCATGACATTCCCGCTCAACTATTTGCTGGTAGCGCTCGTCCCACTGGGTGTGTTACCAGCAGTTGGTCTCGCCTTGGGCGACCTCGGCGGACAACGCATTGCGAGTGAAATTCGAATCGCTCGCTTCCATCCCAATGAATCAAAGAGGAGAGAGCGTGTGGGGCTATCCGGACCGGAGGCTACAGAAGAAGCATCGCAGCTAAACGCCGAGTGGCATCACCATAGCGCAAATGGCAGGTTGGATTATCTTCCTCTCAAATTACATTGGTTCCAAAACTCAACCTTTGACAATCACGTGCAGTCAAGCAGGAACTAAAACGAGCTCATCGGCACTCACAGACCCAGTGCCCCTCACGGCCGACCTCGCGGGGGTGTACAACCCCGTCGTCGAAAGCACGCCTGAGACGGGCACATCTCTCCCGGAATCCCAGCGGAATATGATCGCGAGCTTGAATTCCATTCCTCAGATGCGCAAACATCTCGTGTATTTGGACACCGCTGGATTCACGAGTCATCCGATAATGATATGTCAGGATACGAGGGATGCGGAACAGAGGAGGGGGTTGGACGTTGTGAGACACTGGGCGGATGGATTTGTATTTTAGCATCGGCTGTGCTTGTTCAAGCTGCCTTGCGGGGTAATCTCGCTGCTCAGACTGGCGCGGCTGGCAGTCAATGAAGATGCGAAACATGATTATGCATACAGAGTTGGTATGTAAACAAATGCGTAGTCTACGTAAACGATCTATCCTAGTCGCAGATTTACATACATCTGCCGGAAAAAAAAAGAAGTGGTCGCAATGGGATATATCCTTAGCCTGTGTCCCCATCCCACACATATCCGATCAGATAATTTGGCCACCACGTCACCTCCCCACCACTGCCCCCAAATTTATCATCTCCTACGCCCCCATCCCGGGCGACCTTGCCTTCCTCCTCCACCTTCAATATCATATCTTCGACCAGTCCGACACTCATGCCCTCCGTTCGGGCAATCTCCACTGTTGTATGGGGGTTGGTGCTCAACAGTGCGAGGAGCCGCGTCGTGAATACAGGCATCGAATAATGCGGGGTGTACAAAACCCGCAGGCCTGAGCGGAGCGTGGTCATGTGAACCGGGGGGTTGGTATAGTTGGAGAGGTATGGTATCGCGTCCATCAGCGATGACGGCGGGATTAGTGCTATTTCATGACATAGTAAACACCTGCTTCTTGAAGATAGTGAATGAAGGCTTACCGACTCCACGCGCACGATTCCACCCGGACCATACCTCATCTAGACCTATAACGCCCCTCTTGCTCATCAGTCCATTCTTACTATCCTGAAGCACGGTTGCTAGCTCTCGCGCGAGCTGATCGTGGTACTCGCGTTCGTCCTGCACCATGTCCTGGGTCACCGCTATGGTTGGGAGGCCGAGGCGGCCTAGGGACGAGCGAATGAGAGTGATGTCCTCCGACTCGGGAGAGGGCGCCAGCTGGCTCAGTTCCGGCGACCGCTTCTGGAGCTCTTCGTACGCGGTGAGTTTCTTGTTGAGCGTCTCGGCAAGGTCGACCTACATATTCTGAATTAGGAATGATGGCTGGTGGTAGAAGGTCTCAGCAGGGACCTACCATCTCTTTCGCTTTGGCCATAAGGGCGTCAAGGTCCCGGAAAGCATCTTCCATATGATCGTCCGTTGCTTGCGAAGTGAGAGTAACGTTCTGGAGGATTCCGTCTATTGAAAGAGTCAAAATTAAGTCAAGTGATTAAGAGATACTATGTTGCGTAGCATACGTATTCCAGCACGACCGGGCGTGCTTACCCCAGAGTTTCCAGCTCTAGCTCGGGGCTATACAAGAGTAACCATCAATCTCTGGCGTACACTACGGAAGCCAAGTTCGTAAATCTCGCACCTCAGTTTCCCATGCCTTCCCCATAAGTGTCCTCTTCAAACCAGCATAAAAGGTCTTATCACCGCCTCTCCGAAAGCTTACTTTGATGCTTTCCCAAGATTTGGAGTTTGCTTCGGCCTCCGGGGCAGGCGAAGCCGTGCCGGATCTCATCGGCGTTGCGCGCAGGGGGGAAGAACATATTTCGCATGTAAGCATGGAGGGGTGATTGAGAAATGTGCAGACTGGGCATGAGATCGACTTTGTGGAGCTCGACCCAGAGGCCGATGGGGGTGCCGAGGGTATCGGAGGGGTTGATAGCGTTGGCGCACTGGCGCTATATGCGCTACGGTCGTTACGGACTTCTCTCGGGGCACCACAGAGTGTACATTTGGGCCGGCCGTCACTGGCACTTGGTGGATTGCTGAAGCTACACACCCCACACACCCATGAGCTCTTTGGCACGTCGCTGACCGGCTGGGCGTTCTCGTCCGAAGCTGACGACCCAATCGTCATAGTAACTTTCGCAGAAGATTTGAGGAAACCGGCATAGTATTCCGTGAGGCGAACGAAGGAGAGTGAGAGGGACACAGAGTAGAGACGCGGGTGTGCGGCATCGATATAGAACAAGCGATGGGATGTCAGATGTATTGTGCCGTTCTGGTGATTTGGTGCCTTCTCTTTGCTTGAAGCGATCAAGTCGGTATTGGGGTAATGCTCGAGAGATGATCAGAGTGTCGCACCCGTTGTACAATCCAACGCCGTCTTGAGTGGTGATGATGCTCTCGTCATCGTATAGAAGGGCTGAGATGGGAATATCGCCTTCGACCTTGGCAAAGTACCGACTTATACCATTGGAGGAGCCCATAGGAGTCCGTGGCGAAGCGAACCCTTCCTTGCAGAGATGGCGGGCTGAAGCTTTGGAGGAGCAAGGAGCACCCTGAGCCACGAAGGCGATGCCTTGCGATCTATTCAACACCCAGCTCGAGCTCTGGGAAAAGCTTTGAACGTGTTTTTCACCATCGCGTGTAACCGTCCGTAATGGGTTATTCAAGTCAAGGTTGATGAAAATAACTACCTTTTTTTCCCTCATAACCATCCTGGGCGGTCACAGCAAAACACGCGCCCTACGTGAGGTCTGGTTTCACTGTCAGCAAACGGTCTGGATGGTGGCGCAAATGGTGAAGCGGTGAAAAAACCGTGAAAATCACGGTAATATCTTCCTTCAGTGGAGCTTTCACCCGTGTCGGACATCAGCACGGAATATCCCCGTAACTGGATTATCAAAAGGCAAGCAGGATATCATTTTATGAGCAAGAAAAGAAACGCCCAGCGCACTAGGTATAATAACACAACAAAATATCAAGAAATAGTACTCGAATAGTAAAGCTAGCAGGAGGAGCGAAACAAAGGTCCAAGAAGTGCCTAAAGGAAATCATGATGCAGGAACAAGCGTCCTTCGTCGTGGGGCGGTAGCGGTAACGACTTCTGCTGAAGTGTCAGCCTTGGGGACAGCGGGGTGCAAGTTCTCCTTCTCGCTCTCGCTCGTCAAACCGGGTGAGATCACGCTTGGGCGCGGAGTTCTCATACCAGCACCCGATGGGTCCGAGACCGAGATTGTCCGACGATGAGCAGCGGGGCCTGTCGCCCTTGAAACAGTGTTTGGTCGTCGGGGCACTGGGGGAGCGCTGGGCCCCACCATGCTGGTAGTCGTTCGGCGGGTATAACCTGGTGTTGGCGTAGCGGCAAGCGAGCTTCGCGGGCGAGGGCGAATTGAAGGGATAGCGGCGACAGCCTCTGCCGCAAGCCGAGCCTGCTTGCTCGTCACGGTGGCATTGCTCTGGACGCTCGAATTGAGATTTGGGCCAGGTGTTTCCAAACCCAATCTTATCGGACGCTTTTCCTTCTCTACCTCCGTGTCGCTGAATAGTGCAGATAGACGAGCGACCGATGACGAAGGCACGGCCGGGGTAGAGAGGTCCATCGTTTGACGGCGGGAGCCGATCTCAGAGATGCGGCCCGTCGCTCGGGATGGGGCTGGCGTGACGCCACCGGTACCGCGAATTGCAAGTTTCCGTTTTATCTGAAAACACAGCCAAATTAATACAGCAAAGAGCGGAGAGGATAGAGAACGAACCAGCTCAAGTTCCTGCTGCTTGGAATCCAGTGCGATGTTCAACCCCTCCTTGTCGGCCTTATCCTGCGCCTTCGCCTTGATAAGCTGAGAAAGTTGGACCTCCTTGGCCGCACTCGCTTGCTGGAGTTCGTGCACTTGCTTGCGCAACTTCTCAAGCTCCTCGCGAAGATTGCCGACCTGTTCCTTGTACCCTTCAGCGTTGATATCGGACTCGCCAGCTCGCTTGATAGCGTCCTCCATCTGCCGTCTGCATTGCATCTCGCTGTCGGTGATATCTTGAAGCGCACGAGTATGATCTTCAAGTGCGTGCATGTGCTCTCTCGTCATCTTCGAAAGAGCGGCGCGAGCTTCTTCGGTTGCCTTGTCGCTCGCGGCGCTGCGCTCCTGGCTCTCTGTCAGCTCGGCATCCCGTTGGCGAAGGAGCTCTTCGAGGCGTTTCCCGTTGTTGACAACGAACTCGTGATCGCGCTCAAGTTCGCTGAGTTTGTGCTCGGTTTGGTGGTAGACCTCGGTGAGCTCGTCGCGACCCCCTCGCTCCACTTTCAACTCTTCGGCAAGCTGAAGAAGATAACCATTCATCAGTAAGGAAGTGGATCAACTGAGAAAACCGAAAAACGTACCTTGTCTCGATCTTGCTCCAATTCATCCCTGGCCTCCCAGACTTCTCGAAGCTCGGCGTCCAATTCGACCTTGACCTTTTCCCATTCCTCCTTCTCCAGCATCAACTCCTCCGCCTGGGCTTCGACCTCTACAACTCGGTGCGCCAGCTCCTCCCTCTCAATCTCCAGCTCCTTGATCTCGGTGTTGGCCTTCTCCGCATACTGCCACTGCGCCTCGAGCTCCTCCTTCATGACGCTGAAATCTTTCAGCTGCTCCTGCAACTGCTTTATCTCCTCCAAAGCGAGTCCGTGCGCAGCATCGAGCTCACCACACCGAACGTCGGCCGCTTCCCGCGCGCTCGCGAGCACGGTTCGTTCCTCGGCCCATTCGAATTCCATCGTGCGCGTCCTCTCGCTGAGCTCAGCACATTCCTGTTCGCGGCGGGAGACCTCGGCTTGTAGCTCCGCGATCGTCGCCTGCGAGCCTGCCTCTCTGGTCCGCATCTCCTCGAGCTCGGAACGGGCCTGCTGGAGTTCGTGATCCAAGTTCGACCGCGTCTCCTCGAGTTTCTCCACGTGCTCCTTCCAGACCTGCACCTGCTCCTCGGTCATCTTCCCAGCGCCCTCAGCCATCCGCACTTCTCTATCTCGCATCTCCATCACCTCTTGCTCCTTCGCGCCAACCGTCTCCGCGAGGCGCTTCACCTCTTGCTGCAGCCTCTCCGTCTCCTTCTCCGCTCGCTCGCGCGCCTCCTTCTCCATCTCGCCCTTCACCTCGTCGTCCTTGATCTTCGCCTCCAAGATCGCTTTCGTGTTCTCAAGTCCACTGATCCGAGCATGCAGCACGCTGAGGGCGTGCCCACTAGCTGCGTCCAGCATGACTCTCTCCACGCTTTCCTCCTCCCGCCGCTCGACTTCTTCATTCAAATCCTCGCAAAGTCGCTCGAGCTCCCGGAGCCGCTCGCGCATCTTCCGCATCTTAGCCTCTTTCCGCTCCCCTTCGTTCCGCCATAACGAGCATTCCTCGGTGGCGGCCTCGAGCTGGGAAGATAGCTGCTCCACAAGCTCCTCCTGCGAAGAGAGCTCCGCCTCGTATTGCATCGAGATATCGTTGTGCACTGCGAGCTCAGCGCGGAGCGACGCGAGGAGGCGGTCCTGCGTTGCGAGAATGTACGGCACATCTGCCGATTCTACCGGAGATTTGGGCTCCTCAGGATAGGGCTGAATAAGATCCGGTGCTCGCAGAGGAGTGAAGTATCTTGTCTTCTCGATGCGCGGAATGACACGGTGGTCCGGCGTGTCATATAGCGCGGAGCCGGTGGACTGAGGTGACGGAGCGTCCTGCTCGGGTGTGGGGCCTCTAGAGAGAGGTGGTGTCGCGGGGATGGTCTTATCTTTGGGCACGGGGGGTTCGAGGTTTGGCGAGCTTTGCTCCGAGGCGTTCGATGCCTCACCAGCAAACGAGAAGAAGGCCGTTGTGCTCGCTTTGACGGCGGGCTTAGCTTCCTGGATGGAAGGCGAAGGGCTGATTCGAGGTGGTGCAGGGCTGTCCTGGATTTCATCCTCAAAATTCAGCGACTGCATGCCGGGGTCCATGACAAGCATGCTCCCGTCCATAGGGATCGAATCAAGGTCTTGGGATAGGTCAAACAAGTTGGGCATGTTCGATGGACGGAGCATAGTACCAATCGACCTAGACTCCGACATTGTGCGGGAGAGGTTCTGCTGGGATAGGGGGGTGGAGGCAGCCGGGAGGGGCGTGCTAACGTTGGGAGGGGAAAAGATTTCTTGAGAGAGTATAGGGCGTGACGATGATCGCGCGCGCGAAGGAGCCCGGTTCTGAGCTGGTGTATGTACGCCCTCCTCGGGGATGGCCTTCATACCTGAGGCGGCGGCGTCGCCCTTCGTACTCTGTTGATTGGTTAGGTCCTCGAACGCGACACGAGATTTCTCGCCTTTGGGTTCATCGTTATCTGATAACATACAGAAATCAGAACCGGACATGGAGTGAATATCCCACGAGGGAAACGAGGCCACTGACCTGCGTTATGGGTTTGCTTGTCGCGTGCAATACTACGCGACGAAGCCGAGGGATGGTTGGGTGTTGTGGGTGGAAGAGTGGCAGTAGGATCGTCGACCTTCTGGGGTTTCACGGTTGAGGCCGTACTAAGAATACTTGCAGCAACGGCTAGTGTTTAATATTCACAGGGTCAGGAGCGCCCGTTGCTGCTAGGGTTACAGACACTCTTGAAAAATCACTGACATTGGGCGGATACTCTCTTGCTCTTCTTGGGACGGAGGTCTGAGACACCCAGAGAGCTAGGTGCTGGGCTTGATGGCCCAAGAGATGCTGGTGAGGGCGACTTGTTTAGGGAGGTGTCTTTGGGTAGCTTTGACCGTCGAAACATGCTACGCATTGAGCCCTTCGGGGTCACTGGAGCCTTTGGGGATGTTTGAGTTGCGTCGTCGTGGAAGACGGAGAGGTTTGGGTGCGCTTCGTAGACGCCGGACATGACGCTGCCATTCTGAGAGCCTGGATTTTCATGCGCTGGCGTTAGCGATCAGCGGAGGTAGAAGGGAGAAATATTACTTGAACGCACTTGGTCCTGATATGCTGGGTTGCTCAGGCGATGGAGGAGGCTGCTGGCTCTTGGAGAGGAGGTTGAGAGGATTGAATTTGCCCCAGACCGACATGGTGAGTCGTTTGTGGGCGGGTTAGTCTTGTGGCATCAGTGGCGTTTTGATCAGTTCGGTACAATTCCATGAAAAAATTTGAATAAAAAACGCACCAACGAAGGTTGTAGGTGTAAAAGAGGAAGAGAAAAACAAACGAAAGAGACGATACGGACGGGGGAGGAGAGAATGTGAGCGGGGCAGTGAGAGCCGGCGGTGGTGGGAGTTGATGTTGATGTTGGGCTAAAAAGCAAACTTGGGTAGCGCGTTGGCGCACGTGACCAATCAGCAACTGCATCCGGTATTTGCCAATCTTCCGAATCGGGTAACCTGAGTCGCGCGCAAGGGTGAACGTCAGCTTGACAGCTGCCAGATCTCCTCGACGTCGACGACATTTCTGTCAGGATTCTTTTTGCTACGAGATTCAGGTGCTCGTAGATCTCTGCCGACGAAGCTAGCGTTTGGCGATGATGCGGGAGATCGTCTACATCAACGCCGGGAATCTTTCCAACCACATTGGCACCCATTTCTTCAACACCCAGCAGGCCTATCTCGAGCAGGCAGAGACCAATCCACAGGAAGAATCCCCGATAGACTCTAACGTATCATTCCGCGATGGCATTTCAAATGTGCGTGTCGCGCAAGCTGCCTGCAAAGCTTCCTGCTGAAAGGGCGCGGGATCGCGCAGGGGATCCCAACGTATTGCCCCAGGCTGCTCACATTTGACTACAAACGTATATACCCTGTGTCTGTTTGATCCCAGGCATTCTCATAATATTTTGCCCCAATAGAAAACTTTGGCGCGTTATCAAAACACAATGAACTATATCCAGCCTCCCAGGACGACTCTGAAGATCCTCTACTCGAGTGCGCTACGAATTCTCTTTATATCATCCATCCCTAATCCTAAAATTCTACGCGTAGAGCTGGCCTCATAGCGTCTCATCGTGCGCCACTGATTCCCCCGAGCCCATACCAAGTAGCTCTCGCAGAATCGCGAGACTTCGAAATCACGCTCAAACCTAGGAGTGTACGCTACTGGTCTGATTATAATCGCGTGTTTCACCTTCCTCGGTCTCTGCATCCCGTTCCACCGCCATTCAATCACCAAGATTTGGGTTCGGATGAGATCGTGCAAAACTGGAGTGACGGGCGAGAGGCGTTCTCTCATTTGGACGCCGGAACAGAAATATGCGATGAAGCGTTGCGCAGATTCGTAGAGGAGTGTGATCTACTCCAGGTACCATCTTCCTAATATCGACCGATACGCTCAGATCTGAAAGATTTGACAAGAACCTTAGGGGTTTCAATCCATGTTTGACTCGCTGTCTTTTGGATCATTTACTCTTGCCATGATCGAAGCCATGGGCGACGAATATCCAAAATCAGCTTCGCTCGCGTTTGTTAATTTTGGCGATACAAGCTCGTTTGTTCCATCTTCACTTGCATCGGTAGGCTCTTAAGACTCACTAGATGAATAGGGTTTCTTACATCCATCTCTCACAGCCCTTGCAGGCACGCCCATTTATCAATGACGCGCTTGTGATGTATAACCTGGCGTGCCTCGCCCCTGTATCGCTTTCTGTGCCTCTCCTTGCGCCATCAACCTGGGTGCCTGGCAAATGGTCGGCCTTACTCGAGGATGCAGAGGTATGTCTGAGCACTTCGCGGCGCTTCAAGGTTAACATGTTACCTCTTAGCTGGCATCCCTATATCATGCTTCTGCAGTTATGTCGATGCATGTAGAAAGCGTAACATCACCCGCGCGACTCCGTGCACCAGAAGGAAACCGAGATTTGAGTAGTATATGCAAACATCTCAATTGGCGGGGCGATACACGCGTAGCGGGAATATCGGGAGCAATGCCACTGGAAGGAGAGTGGGACACCGCGATTAAATCATTTTCGGAGGTCATTGTATGTCTCTACTGCAGCACATGAGCGTGCTGACTAGACTGACGCGTCATGATTACACTTAGGATGTGCCGACGCGGAATACTCCTTTTGCACAGCAAGCTGTATTCCGAGGGGTGCCCGAGGAGCGTGCCGCGGCGTGGCTGGAGAAAGGCTCAATGCGAGAGCCCTACCTCACCAAGTATGTCGTTATCTCCCATTCTGCTTTCTCAGTCACTAAGAGGGTTTATAGTACCTATGTGCCACCGGCGCCGATCCCCTCCTCCTTCCCATTTTTCCGGCCCGCACCTTCGGTACCGACATACTCTTCGTTGACCACGGGGCCCGGGTTGCTACCTCTGGTAGAAAACTACGCGCGGGTGGTCGACTATGCGATCAAGCGCGGATGGGAATTTGGAGAGGGTGTGCAGCGAGACGAGCTGAAGGAAGCGAAAGAGGGGCTGTGGGGCGTGTGGGGGGCATACGGCGGCGGAGAGGACGGTGCGGAAGAAGAAAGGGGCGAGGACGAGTAGCACATGTATCCAAGAGTAAGAAACGTTGGGCGGCAGAATAATAGCCCCCTGTGTTGCTGCTGTTTATTCGGTCTTCCCGCTACCGTGACTCGGTTGCTGTTGCTGTGGACAGACGCCGCTGCCTTTCTCCTGTGTCGCCCGACGCGTCGCTTGTTGTTTGTCTTTCTTTGTGGACAATAAAGCAGTGTGTATATTGGTTTCCTTTTTCGGATATGCTTCCTTGTCGCGCCCGCGGTGCAAGCAGGCGCTCACCCTCTCTCCTCCTCCTCACCTTCCTCCTTTTTCCTTCCTCCCCTCTTCAGCATCTCCCCTTCGCGCATATATCTTCTCTCTACCACCACCATCGCAGACGCTCTTGGGCCATACTTTCCGACGCTCGCCACCTGAGCTCGAATTTCATTTAGCTGCCAATAAAAGACGCGCTCCGAGCAGCAAATTTTTTCATTCGACATGGCACCCTCCGCGTCCTCGTCGCGCGCGTTTTCACCGACACATAATGGCACATACTCTTCAAACTACACGCTGAGTGCCAGTGCACACGGGGCTTCTTCACGCCCCATTGCATCCAAGCTCGTAATTCAAGGAACGGCGAACCAAAATGGCGCTAGGCTCAAGCTATTCCTCAAGGTGTGTTCTCAGATGGCTGAAGTTGGGAAGTATATGCACTGACGGTCATTTTTAGATCGGCATTCCCGAAATGCCGCCAGGTCACATCTATCAACTCCTTCCCGAAGGGCACAACCGACTCATCAGCCACGCCATCCATCCATTATGCGCTTCTCAAAACTCTGCCCCGTATGCGTTTCCGCCTTCCACATCTCCAATGCTTCATAACGCATGCCGCGCGCTTGAACTACCTGATGCCACCGCCGAGCTGTACACCGACGTGCTTACAGGCGGCGTTACTACCTCCCAACGACTTGAAATCACACCAGCCATGGTTGGCGAGATCGTGATTAGCGACTATTGGATTTCTTACGTGTCGCCACGCGTACTCCCGCCTTCAAGAAACGAGGACGCGTCACGTGCATCTCGCACACGAGCTACTTCGATCGGGGAGCGCGCGATGATGCATTTTGTTGTGGCGTTAGAGCTCTCCACCCCCCTGGTATCCAAGCCCCCAATGGTAAGCAATCTTGCCCCTTCGCTCCATCATGGGTTAATCTAACTTTGTCTTTCCACTCTGCGAGCAGGGGCCCTACATGGTACTCCCATTCGAACTCGCTCTTTCGCCTTCCCATCTAACCTATCACCTGCTATAGATTAATTTAAAGATACCAAAATGCCTATCGAATCGCGCGAAAATTCGTGTTTTCCAGTCTTCTGGTGAACCCCGACCTCCGTCTCAAAGCCGTTCTCTAATGAGCTTGAGCAGCGCCTCAACGGTCGACGAGCCCTGGGAATTGCGTACTCACCCGCTGGTCACCGCCCGCCCCCGTCCGCGCTCGTCGTCGTCAGCCTCTGCCGAGAGCTGGGCAGATGACGAGGAGGATGACGAGGGCGCATCCAGTGGTGCAAGCGGCCGAGTCGCGGGTACCCCTGACATCCTTCACGGCACCTTCCCCAGTTCGGACGTATTCGTGCTCAGGTGGGCGCCTGCGCTGAGGACCGGGGACAGGGTACGAGGGAGACATGGGGAAATCAAGAAGAAGGTCAGTGTGGAGCAGGCGCAGAGCACGCTGCGCTGTGTCCTGGGGAAGGGTAAAGGGAGGGACGAAGAAGGGATGATGAGACTCACTCTCGATTTTGAGGCGCGATGCACGGGGCTGTACCACCCTGGTGTCGAGACGATGGTCGGGCTCGATTTCGTCCTTGATAGCTTCGGAGGAATCGTCCAGTGGCTCGATGTCGATGATGTTCCTATGCATGGCGGCGCCAACGGAAAGCAGAGGGCGTCAAAAGGCGAGCCCACGTGGCTGGTCCAAGGCGGCAATGGCTACAAGGGCTGGTCGTGGCAAGAAATGCCCACGAGTTCCCATCTCGTTCTGCCCTCCCCATCTGCGGAAGCCCTACCCCCGCAAGGCCGAGCGCGCTCTCACTCCCTCGCACGAACACTATCAGACGTGTCAACTATCTCGTCCGCGGCACTATCCACTGCTTCCGCCTCCCTTCTGCGCACGCCTCTCCCTGGATTTCAGGCCGTGGCGGACTATTCGTTTGAGGGGCCCAGCCTCAGCGAGCCCGACAGTCTCAATAACATGGCGGACGACGACGCCGGGTCGGACGTTTTCTCCCAACCCATGAGCCGCGCCTCATCTGCGCCTCTATTTTCGAACCCTCCTCCGACGAATCCCGCGACAATCCACGTCGACTTGATTCCACTGCTTCCAGAGTCCCCAGACGCACCCCTTCCGGGTTTCGCCTTCAAACTACGCGCGTCGCTGCTCATTGGCGCGGACTGCGAGTACATCCCTGTCCCGAGCGTGCGGCTGCCAAATGTCCACAGCCATTCGTGCCATGTGGTCCTTGTCGCGGAGGATGAGGACGTTGTGATTAGCGCGCCCGAGCGCGGTGAGCGGACCACCGTCGTCGTCGATAGGGAGGGCGTGAGCTGGGATGTAGAGGTCGCGCGCTCTGTATGGGACGGAGGTGCGGCACGGGCTGGGGGCATGGATTCGCTGAACTCGGACGGCCTGCTGATCGTTCGAGAGGGCGGGGCGGGGCAGCTCGGCGAGCAGGACCAGGACATTGGGGAGGAGACGTTCATCAACGAACAGCTCGGCGGAGAAGATTCGAGCGTCGAAGAGGCCCCGCTGCGGAGGACTGCCGACGATAGCCCTACTTCGCCCACCATGGATCACATGCTCGCACCATCGCTTGGTGCGGCCCTTGGCCATACTGTCTATTCGTCCACCGGCGGGCTTACGATCCCGTGGGTCTCGTCTATCATCACGTTGATACCCCCGGCGAAGAATGTGGCCAACTCCCACTGGCGCCAGCTCGTGCGCGCAAAAGTTTCGTGGCCTTACCCATCTCCCTCGGTGATGCAGTACGTGGATACTGCTATGGGATTCGGGTTCCTGAATCCTGGCGGGAGTCGGGTGAAGGTGCTGGAAGTGACCATCGGTGGCCGACACGTGCCGTGGGAGGCATACTACTCTGCAAAGGACGAGGAGAAAGGTCCGACGGGGTGGGTGCCCCCGGTGAGCACCATCGTCACCGACGGCAAGGCCGCCGCCGCTGTGTGGGCGTGCTGGGTGAAAGTGGCTCCTCCCAGCCTTGAAGACGTGGGCGTCATGGAGGTGAGGTACGTCGTGGATAGCGATCGCGGGGACGCGAATGTGGTGGGGCTCGATGCGGCCTTGCCCGCGTTCAACCTCCCTGTGGCGAGCGTTGAGGTCGTCATAGGGGGCCCTGCAGGTAATGTATTCTCGCTTTTCAGTGTCCGCATGCTATGACGGCTGATGCAACTTGATTTGAATCACAGGGTTTGTGCTACAGGCGCGCTCCAGCGAGCTGTGCCCGGCGGAGAAACTGAAGAAGACGCACCACCGATTCGTGGGGCTTTCTCTGCCGGCGCAATCTGACGCTAAGCTCAAGCTCACCATCACACCATCGGCAGCCTTCTTGATTCGATTAACCTGGCTCATGGCCACGATTGCCTGGGTTCTGATCGCGTTGTCGCTACTCGTGAATTCGGATCCGGGGCGATCAGCTTGGGCACGGTGGTCCGAGTGGGGTAGGGTGGTTGAGCGGTCGGACTCTGCTATCAGCTGTCCGGTGGTGGAATGTCCAACCAATGTCGCGCCGGAGCCAGTGGTCTCTACGTTTATATCAACATACACGACTACGACCACCGTGACAGAGCTGCCCACTGCTGCGCCTGTACCCACACCGAGTTCCGACCCACTTGCTCCGGAGGCGACTGTACCTGCACCTGCACCTCCTCGGGCGGTGCCGGAGCAAGCGCCGCCCTTTGACCTGTCACTCTCGCTGGACGATATTGCCGACTGGTTCCCCGACGCGCAGCCGCCGGCAGCCAAAGAGAGTGGTATTGGTTTTAAGCTCCCCCAATTCTCCTTCCTTTATTCACCCAAGGACGTTTTTGAAATAGCCTATCAAGCGTTGAGGAGATGGATCCCGTTCCTGTAGGGTGCCGCTCGTTCGGTGAAATGTCTATGGCCCCCCCGTCTTTGAGTCTTCACGCACGCCGTATTTATTGTATAGATCCCATCGCTCCATCGTGGCATCCCAGTATATGCTTCTCTAGTAGCTCAAACCATGTATTGCTTAGAACCGTATGCTACCTATGATATGAAAAGTTCCCACTGTGATGGCGGATAAACTGGCGCGAATACTCGGGGATTGGGCGGATCGATGGACTGGCGCATGTTGGTTGGCCGAGGAAGGCAACGCGGTCCGCGGACGCGCCATGGAAGTTGGGCCGATCGGGATCGTGATCAGCGTCATAATATTAATTAATGCGAGAAATCCGAGAGCAGCGAATCTCGCGGTATTTCTCGCGCCCAAGCACTATCTAGTCTAGTCTGGCTCTAGCTCGCCGATATTAATGAGCGAGTCTGAAGTGATAAAAGAGCCCGCTGGAGCTGGCAGCGCCGGTGCTCGCTCCGATTCCACCATCGCAGCCAGCATGGCCACCGTCAGCGCCCACCGCGTCCTCGTCGTCTCCTTCTTCCTCCCCCACACCGTCTCCTTCCAGGACTCGCCCGAGGCCACCCCCGTGGCCACCGCCAAACCCACGCCCGCCGTCTCGGCCGCGCGCCTCCCGCCGGTCTCCGATGCGCTCGCCCCAAAGCCCAAGCGCCGCCCAGGCAAGCTCGAGGGCCCCATCCAGTCCATCGTAGACGATCTCGCGCTCAGAGTGAGTGCAGTACCCCCTACCTCGATTTTTGTAAAATTTTCTCATTCGTCGTCTACAGTCAAAGCTCAACTCGCCGATTCAAACGCCTGTGAAAGAGGTGGCCAACCCGTTCCTTTCCTTCGCCTCGCTCACCAGCATCGCGTCTATGCTCTCGCTGTCGTCAAGCACACCCGCCCAGCCTTCCCGCGCCGCTCCCAGCAAGGCCCCGCGCACAGAGAAGCCGTTCAAGCCCGAATCCGCACCCACGGCCCCTCAGCCACCCCAGCGCTCTGGCTCCCGCCGTCTTTCTCGCTCCTCGGTCTCCCGCTCCTCGACCCTCCGCCGCCGCCCCTCCGGCACTTTCTCCGGATCGCTCCCTTCCGCATTCGCCAATTGGTCCATCGAGCCGGCCAATCGCGGCAACCCCGGCCTTCATAACGCCCTCAATGCTGTTGGTGACCGCTTTAATCGCCGTCTCTGGATCGGCGTCGTCGACGCTGCGACCGACAGCATCGCCACCGACGTGAAGGGCGATATTGAGCGCAAGCTCTGGGACGACCACGAGAGTCTTCCCGTCTGGGTCACCGACTCGGAATTCAGCCAGTGCTACGATGTCTTCTGCCATCAGGTAAATAAATAAAAATATAGACTCATATCCCCGGCTTGGATCTCTCATACGATTTAATTCCATACAGGTTCTGTGGCCCAGTTTGCATTATGCTATTCCCGATGCACCCAAAACAAAGGTGTTCTACGAGAGTAGCGCCTTCGCCCAGTATCTTGCTGTCAATCAGAAGTTTGCCGATGCGGTAGTTTCTGTTTATAAGGAAGGGGACATTGGTTGCGTATTTCCTCCACTTGCGGCATACATGCCCTCTGAATATTTCTGTCCTTAGTCTGGGTCAACGACTACCACCTGCTCTTGGGTAAGTGCGGCGGGATATACAAGCGTGACCGTATGAGCTAAAAGGCATATACTCCATAGTCCCCGAGCTCGTTCGCAAACAAATTCCCACAGCAATCATTGGCTTCTTCCTTCATGTTACTTTCCCGAGTTCCGAGATCTTCCGGTGCATTGCCGTCCGCAACCAGCTTCTTCATGGGATGCTTGGTGCCGATCTCATTGGATTCCAAACGCACAACAATGCTCGTCATTTCCGCCAGACCGTCTCCCGCATCCTGTCGCTCGAGGCGCTCCCCAAGGGTATTCAGCTCGAGCGTTCGTTTGTTGATGTGGCGGTCTTCCCAATCGGTATTGATGTCGCAGCTCTCAATCAAAAGAGGTCTGTTCGACCGTTGCATTTGCAATAAGACAGCTGGGCCGATGCTGATGGGTGCTTCTCATTGCGATCATAGGAAAGAGCCTGAGGTTGAAGAGTGGGTCAACCTTTTGAGGCAGAGATACAGCGGAATGAAGATGATTGTTGGGAGAGACAAGCTTGATGAAGTACAGGTTAGCACGCTGACGCGCCTTCATCGCGGCTGGGCTTAATGCTTATGCATACCTCCGATGTATAGGGTGTCCGTCAGAAACTCCTTGCATTTGAGACATTCTTGGAGAAATATCCAGAATACCAAGGAAAAGTGAGTATTCGTGCCCCACTATCCTCTACTAAATCACGAGCCTCGGCCATCTAACCCGAATTTTTGTGCCCAGGCCGTTCTTATCCAAGTCGCGCTAACGACAACCGAGACGAACGAAGCTCAAGTTGCCGTATCGAAAGTGGTCTCGCGTATCAACTCGCGCTTTTCGACGCTCACCTACCAGCCGATTGTGTTCCTCCACACGAGCGACTTGACTTTCTCGCAGTATCTCGCGCTCCTCACCGTAGCAGACGCATTCTTGGTCACCAGCTTGCGTGAAGGTATGGCCCTCCGTACGCACGAGTTTGTTGAGTGCCAGGAGGGGAGGTCGAGGCCGCTGATCCTGAGCGAGGTGCGTAGATCTCTTGGAAGTGCCTAGCATGATAATTCAAGCTCGTGGTGGGTTTTCTAGTTCACCGGCTCGTACTCGTACAGCGGCTTTAGGTCGTGCTTGGCGATTAACCCTTGGGACTCGAAGCGCACGGCCGAGGCGATACATCACGTGAGCAACTTGGACCTACTGTCTTTGTCGGCGTTCAAGAATGCTAAAGGCTCGCTTTAACCTTCCATAGGCGCTTACCATCGATGACGATGAAGCACTTTCTCGTTGGAAGGTAAGCGGAGGCATTCAATATAGCAAAGAACGAAAGTTGATAATGCTTGTCTACTCAGGACCTTCACGAGCACGTCAACACACAGACCGCGCAAGCGTTCGTAACCTCCTTCCTTACGCGCTGCCTAAGAGCACACCTGGAGCACCAAGAGCGCCAGCCCGAAACAATTCCCATCCTCGACATTCCTGCTATCCTCCCCAAGTATCGTGCCGCCAACCGCCGTCTCCTCCTCATCGATTTGGAGGGCACCCTCTGGAGCGAGGATCCCAAGATTGTAAACGATGCGGGCTTCGCTCCGCCTACGGAGGCGGTTGACCTCCTGAAGCGCCTTTCGAACAACCCCGCTAATTCGGTCTGGGCTCTGAGCGGTCTTCCCGTCGAAGGGGTGCTAGACAAGCTCGCGGCTGCCGTGCCGAATGTTGGTTTTGTGTAAGCATTTGCTCCTTATATATTCCACGATACGCTGGTCTCACGGTCGCTAATACCTGCACTCTTCCTCTCTGACGCCAGCGCGGAAAACGGATGCTTCATCAAGCCACCTGCAGTCGACGGAAAGCCGCAGGACTGGGTTAGCATGGTCGCCAACGCCAGTCTCTTGTGGAAGACTCCGTGCTTAGAAATCCTCTCCTACGTACGCACTTCATCCTCTTCCAAATCCCCTCATCAGCTTATATCACGAGTTTCGACCAATACCAGTTCACTGAGCGCACGCCCGGCTCTTTCGTGGAGAACCGCGGCGCGTCCATCTGCTGGCGGTTCGCGAGCGCCGAGGCGGACGAAGGCGCAAGACAGTGGGCGCGCCGCCAAGCCGCCGAGGCACAGAACCACATCTGGGATAGGTGCGTCAGCCGCTTTTGGCATCCTCGGCTCCTGATAATTGGGTGATTATGATGCTGACCGAAGATACCCTCGCTATTCATTACTTTTTTTTAATGCCTTCTGCTCACTTGCACTTGCGCGTCGCGGGTCCTTCAGCTTGGGCGAGCGTTATGGCGAGTGTTTGATATATATTTAGCTCATGTTGGTGTTGCGTATTGATCGGTTGTGCTACCTGGTTCTTTTAGGCCTTCGGATCATCCCAGGGGCGACGAGCTTCCTTGTTTTGCCGAAGAATGTCAGTCGCAGTGCGGCTATCGGGTCAATATTGCCCACTAGAGTCACTCAGCATCTGCCGCTCCCAACTACCAAGGGAACTGATTTCAACTTCATACTCGCCGTGAGCGGCGATAACAGGCTCATCCGGAGAATCAATGACCTACCACATTCAGAGACCTGTTCTACGAACTTGAAAAATAGTGACGCAACGTGGAGGTTGATTGATGAAGGTGCTCGCAAGACCTCTGAAGTCTTGTCATCTCTCGAAAATATGTAGATATAAAATGTAAAACTATGTAGAATCTGTTCGCAGATGTGCAATAGAATCGATTACATATGTAAATCTCTCTCGTTGCACAGTAGGTTACTTCCAAAACACAGATTCATAGAATTCTATTTCAACATACATAAAGATAGTTTATTTTAGGGGGTTTGGAGACTTGGAGGGAACCCAGTGTGTACACATTCAAACACCCACGCTTGGGACGCGCCGAAGCCCGGCACTGTTCAAACAAAGGGCACCCTCAAAAGTTGAAACGGGCACTAGTGAAGTGCTACTATCGCAGGTCGGGAAGTGCAAAATTTTGCACTTCCCGGTCCTCAATATTTGCCCGCACATTTTCTCTTCTAATTCTTGCGCAAAAGGGGAAATTTTTGCCCCACTGAAAGCCCAGCATCTCACCTTCGTGCTGGTGTACTCAGAAATGCCCCTGCTCGTGGTGTGCGCTCGCTGTCGCGAATCCGCGTCGGGGGGTCGCGCAAACTGCGGCTGTGCAAGGGAATTGGTTCCGAAATAAGCCAATTGACGCAGTTTTTAAACGATCCATCCGTATTTGGGAAGCAAACATGACCGATCCTGCGGCTGTGCTCCTCTGGAGCACAGCCGCAGAAGTTTTGCACTTCCCGGTCCTCATAGGAAAAAATTGAGGTTTCTATGATTTTTATTACATGAGGTGAATTGGAAGGCCAAAATACATAGGATGACCAAAAATTACGACGTCTCGTTGTGTTGTGGCCGAGTTATTCATAATCTCGCAAAAATTTTGCACTTCCCGACCTGCGATAGTAGTGACTAGTTTCTGATTAATCTGAGCGCTCCGGTCGCTGATCCAGGAACAAAGGGGTAACTCCGATTGAATGCGATCAACAACGTGACGTTGTTTGTCAATGTGGCAGGGGCACTTAAATAAATAAATACGTAAGCCTCAGACGATGAATATGACACATCAAACGAGGACAAGCACAGGAACGTTTTTTCACTCACGTTTCAGACTCATGTCAGAGTCCTCGCTGCGACAATCCTGAGACTTGCACATCGTTCCACAGCCCCCACAAAGACGAGGTCAGCTACACCTTGGCTAGGCTTTGTTACACTTTTCTAAACTCTTTTCCGACCGTAGCAAATTAGCCAGGGAGTCGGCCGCATTCTACACCTCGTCCTTGCTTAATCGCTGGACCTTCAGCGTCTTTGACCAAGCATTGACTTGTCCGAAATGGACGGTACAGAAACAAAAGCCTTTGCTCACATGTCACCTAACTTTCCCCATCTTACCTCCGACCTGTTAGAAGATACGTATGCACTGGGTTCGCTCCCTCCGCTCGAGTCGTCCACACCTGAGCTGTTGGCGGGTTCAAGTCATGCACATCCGACCCATGCATCACTCTACCCCCATTACCCTCCTCTGCCTCAGGAATCGCGCTCATTTGCCACGCCCAACCCCGTCATCGATCAGCCTGTTCAAGCCGAGAACCAAACCGTTCCACCTGTCCCTCGACCCCTAACTGTATCTGAGCACAATATGATCGCTCACCTAGATCGGCTCAAGTTCTTTCTGGCCACTGCGCCTTCGCGATGGTCTTCCTCTCCGGCTGCACAGCAATCACTATCCTCGCCTAATCACCATCCAGCACTCAATCGCTTCCTACTCCCTAGCGGAGAATATGTTTCTTGCGTCTTGTGGGGTGGATTATATCATATCACTGGTACGGATATCGTACGCGCGCTAGTCTTTCGCTTCGAGGCCTTTGGTCGCCCCGTGCGAAATATGAAGAAATTCGAGGAAGGTGTATTTAGCGACTTGCGAAATCTAAAGCCCGGCAATGACGCTTGCTTAGAGGAGCCAAAGGTATAATATTATTCTTACTCAGCTCAAGGAATCATCGTCTGAGGGTTTCGCAAGTCCCCGTTTCTAGATTTGCTCTTCAAATTCCAGTGCATCCGTACTCAGAAAAAGCAGAAGGTTTTCTATTGGTAGGTGTTGTTCACTACCCCGAGACAAGCTTTTCTAATCACCTTGGGGCAGGTTCTCCGTCCCTCATGACCGCTTATTCTTGGATGCGTTGGAGCGAGATCTCAAACGGGAAAAGTCCGGACTGGAGCCCACCACCGTGGTACTCGGCGAGCCCGCCCATAGCTTCACATATGACCCCCGACGGTCTTTATATGAGCAATTTTCCAAGATGCGTGGTGGGGTTGAGGGTGAAGGCGAGCTCGAGCGTGCAGTGCGAGAGGCTGACGAGGCCGCTCAAAGCATGGGCAGCGTGGGTTCTCCGTGTGGAGCCAGTTCGGTCGCGGTACTGCCTACGATGACTCAGCTCAAGCCGGGTCAATCCAACCAATCCAATTCGCTGCTCGGCAACGATAATCCCCAACAATCGCTTGGCGCGCACCCACTACGAAACTCATGCCAGCTCTCTGGGCAGGCACATACTTCAGAGCCCCCCAAGACACCCCCGGACTTTACGACTGTTCATGGCGCTATCCCAGGCAAACTACCTCTCCTTTCCCTCTCAGGACCCGCGAGCACACCTTTTTTCGACTTGTCATTGTTCGAGGGAAGTCCCACGTACAAACAGCGAAAAAGGCGGCCACCAAGGGCGCTTAAGCGACTCGCGGGCCGACCAGAAGGTTCGACGCAATATGACGATGGTAGGTTCAGCCGTGCCTTTTGGCGTGCCGATGCGTTCTCATCTGAGCCATTCACTTAGAAGCCTCGCAACACAATTTCTATTCCTCGCATTCTGCCAGAGCATCTGAAGGCGTCGCGCAGAGTGGGAGTATCTACCTCTCGGCAGAGCCCCAAGGTTGTCAACCGCCCCGCTCTCGCTACGTTACTCCGCCGGCAGTTCAGACTCTACCTCCACCCCCACAGCATGCCTACGTTGCGCGGCCGCAGAGACTTGAACAGCGGTCTCAGCATGACCCTTCACTTGTTTCGACAGCGCAGAAGACTCGGGCCTACGTTTGCCCTGTCTACTCGTGTAGAAAGCTCTTCAAGCGCATGGAGCATCTTAAAGTAAGTCTACACCGTCTCAAGTACACCGGGTCTTGCTCATCTCAGTTTTACAGCGACATCTTCGGATCCATACTTTGGAAAAGCCATTCGCTTGCGAAAGATGCCATAAGCGCTTCAGTCGTTCCGACAATCTATCCCAGCACTTGAGAACTCACGCTCGCGCTGACGGGGGCGATGCAATGGCCAACGTCAAGCTCGAAAGGGGGGATGAAGAAGAAATCATGCTGATGGATGCTTCCGTGTGTGAAGTTGAAATCCAAGATTTGGCTTTGAAAGATCTGGGAGACTCGGGGGACGAGTTCGTCGACGCGCAACCAGCTACAGTTTACCCGCTCTCTACACCAATGTCCACCGAGTTGCAGCAATCTCGTGGCTATTATCGGCAATCCAGCACCCCATCTGAGGATGATTTTCTCTACGAGGCTCAATCCACGCATTCTCACTTCTCATCCGAAGACACCTACAAATTTGAGCCGACTCGCCGCGGCCAACCTCCGCTTGACCAACGGTCTTGGTCGGACCCACTCGCCACTCCGAGTTACCCCAGTTCTCGCGATGCCCCGATCCAGCTACTATATCGGCCACTGGATTCCCATATGTCCTCGGTTTATAGCGGGTTTCACTCGACCTCTCCACCTTCCATCGACATACCTATCCGAAAATTATCCTACTCGTCCCCTCACGACGCTCCATCTCACGCGAGCCACTCACCTCGGAATACGGCTCTCATGGATTTTGCCAATCCTGACCTTGACACTCACGCATACAAGAGCGAGGGAAGTATGGCTGCCTCTGCTCCCTCTCACAAGGTCGCGTTTGAGTCCCCTTCGATATCTTCCACACTCTCGTCGGGTGGCGTCGGACCTATCCGCAGACATCGATCGGCTACTCCGAGTATCTCGGAAGGCTTTGGTCGAGTTAGATCAAGCTTCACTGTACAAGAATCGGCCGCTATTTCGAGGGGGTTTCACCCCTACGCGCTTATGAGGGCCCAGCCTGAAGCGAAAGAAGCTGGGCGTGTGACTGGAGCGTTGAAACCGATTGCTAGATCCTCCCGCACGGATGTCGAGCATGGGGTCCCTTATCAACAACATGAACCGCGACATCAAGATATCTCCTTGCGAGCACGCCTGCAGGAACAAATTCAGCAAATGATGACACTAGAGATGGAGTCGTCGCAGATTCCCGCTTTTCGTAATCCCCTTGCGCCCCAGAGCACTTTACAGCTATCTAGAGGAGCTGAAACGTACTACGCTCACGAAGTGCGCGATACCACCACTGCACATGCGGGTTTTGACCCAGCACCCATGTCCCGAGACGCGTCTTCTTACCATCAGGAAGAAATATACGTGCCGGCCACCTATAAACCAGACAGCGATGAACTTCCCGAGGCGCCATACGACTTCTTCTCTATCAATGGCCGCCTCCACGATGATCGCGTTGGGGGTACAGCCCCCTGTCATTTGCACACATAAAGAATCCCCTTCCATTGCACTCACCTTCATCGATTTGAATCCTGTGATTCCGCTGCGCAGTGCGCATCCTATCTCCTTATGTCACTACTATTGCATAGTTCACTCTTAATACCTCATATCCCACAGACGAACACTATCAGCTTCAATAATCAGCCATTTTCAATGGCAACAGCTTATACATCTGTTTTATGCATGCCCACTTTGTTTAGTTAATACCACCCGTTTTACTGTTTCCATCCATAAAGTAATCACTGTTCCTTCTACGCTTTCGATTGTTGATACACAGATATTGATGCAGGCAGGACTTGTTAATCCTCATAAATAGCTAGGTACGCTCACGTTGACGGATTTTTTTTTGCAGTGGTCTTGAACCCGTGCGATCGAATTTTCCTTTTACTAAATATCTGCCAGCGGAACACATCTATGGGGCATTGAATATCGAATGAGCCCCTTCCGCCATTTACATATATACGTTTAACCTTGGGAGTTGGTGTTGCCGGCTGTTTTATGGCCGGTTGTGACACGGCTGTGATGAGTTGTTTGCAGGATACACCGCCTTCAAAGTTCCAGTGCCAATAAAACCTGGACAGACTGAGACGCGCGCTAGCACAGCTCTAAAACCAACCTTCTCTCTCCATCTTGTCTCCTTCAAACTATGGGCTGCTGCGGAGAACCCCGTGATGAGAACCCCCCTCAGTCTTCTTTTCCGATTCAAGGTCAATCTATGGTTCAACAACAGCCTCCCGCGCATCCGGGATTGCAGTATCAAGGGCACATGCCTTCCACTCTTTCTCACCATCCGACTTCTCCGCCCCCAGCTCATTATGATCTCGCTGGTGCAAATGCTCACGTCTCACAGCAATTATTACATCGTGGTAATATAGGCATCCAGGGCCACTATGCCCAACAACACCCCTTATCCAGCAACACACCCAGTAACCATTCATACACGCCATTACTTGATCCCCAAATTGCTCGACCTAGTCCTGTCCATCCCCGCGCTGGGACCGTGTCTCCCCCGGCTGTACCGACATCAACCGGCTTGAATGGCAATCCTGCACCGAAGCTGGACGAAGGCAAGATGTCTGTCTCCATCGACTTTGGAACTACCTTTTCTGGAGTTGTGCGTTATAAATCCTTCTAAATGTTGGCCTCATACGAGTCTAATTCGCACTTCACTAGGCTTATGGCTCATCCCGCATCGCAGGTAAGCTAGCCTTGGGCTCTTCCCTACCATAGATCTTCATGCGCACCTTTATTAGGCGGTAAGGTCCAGCAAATTATAACTTGGCCTGGCTCCTTCGAAACATTCCGCAAAATCCCCACTTGTCTCTTGTACGATGAAGATGGACGCGTCTTGGCATGGGGTCTAGAGGCCAAAAATGCCAGCCCGCTGCAAGGTACAATCCGCTGTGAATGGTATGCTACCGGCCTCTCACCCTGGGTTAGATATCCCTTGACATCCTGTGCGCTTTGAAATGCAGGTTCAAGCTGTTTCTTGAACCACAAGCTTTACGCGATGACAGAGCCATTGACCCCCGCCTTCCAAAGCTTCCTGTTCGTTTACGACTTAGATCCAGCTTGTTTCAACTCCCCCGCTTAAATCTTACCGTCTCTTATAGCCTGGGAAACGTGCCATTGACCTTATCATTGACTTCCTGTCCAATCTATGGGAATACGCCAAGGAGCAGATCACACGTGAAATCGGCATCGTTGCTGATCTTGGTTTGTCTCTCACTGCGAGTGTGCGCTTTCAAGCCAAACCGATAACACCCTTATTTAATGCAGAATCGGCTGATGTGTGGCTAACTGTGCCCGCAGCGTGGGATGCCAAAGGCTGTGGCATCATGCGCGACGCTGCTATTGCAGCAGGACTTGTTCAGTCTGCACACGCCGGCGACCGAGAATGGCGGGACCGCCTGCGCATCATAACGTAAGCAAATCCACGGTGCCTACTTAATACGCTTATCCATCATCACTTAGCGAACCAGAAGCTGCAGCTGTGCATTGTGCCCATCTCACGAATTTGCACAAGCTACGTCCAAGTCAGAATTTCATGATATGTGACGCTGGCGGTAAGTATAACCGATTATCCAACCTCTAGTCTTCGCTGAAGCTACTTCGTTACAGGAGGCACTGTCGTACGCGTCGCTCTAAGTTATTCTCCGCTTGCAGGGTTAAGCGCCACTTTCTCCTGACACCTATAGGACCTTGCCATATACAAGATCATTGGCCAGCTTACCGCACTCGAAATTGCCGAAGTCTGTGCGCGATCCGGCGGAAACTGCGGATCGCTCTTCCTGGACCTAAGGTTCCGGGAACTCGTGCGTACTTTGCTTGCGGATCACCCAGCGCACTTGGACCCGGCAAGCTTGGCGTATTTTATGCATGCATTCAGCGAGACGGATAAACTTGCATACATGGGAGAGAGTGATGATGGTACGCATCTTCAACTTCTATTCTTCATGAATCCCTCACATTTTGACCCCATAGGCAATATGTTCCACTTTACATGTTTTGTATGTCGAACAAGCGTTGCACGGTAGTTTTGTTTTGACATCACCACACAGAACACGGAGGATCCCGACGACCCTGATGTCGGTAAGTGTCATCTGAATCTGGGAAGTAAGACTGATCGCTTAAGGACGATTATCTCAGGCCTCGTCAATGGCGAACTGGCGATACCTGGCACCTTACTACGCAGACAGGTGTTCGATCCTGTTGTAGATCAGGTGGATTACCCCCTTTCGCGCAAATTCACCAAACATTCTAACATTTTCTAGGTGCTACAACTGATCGAAGATCAAATGCATAAAATCAACCAGAGGATCGACGCTCTTCTTCTCGTTGGTGGTTTCTCTGGGAGCGAGTATCTATTCAAGCGGGTTGACGTAAGTTCAAGCAATCGTCTGCTTACGAACAGCGAATAACTTCAATTCCTACGTTTGATAAGGAACGTTTCGGCTCAAGGATACCCGTAATTGCTCGCCCCAATGATGCAGATACGGCTACGTGCCGCGGTGCAGCACAATACGGTCTTGCTCACCGGCCGCTTGTTTCCAGCGTGATTGCACCCAAGGCATATATTATGAGAGTTAAGCTTCCTGCGGAGCACGAGGATAGGATGAAGAGACCCGCTTACATTACCCAAAATAATGCTGGCATCGAAATCTGTGAAAACAGGCAAGTCCGTTCGAGGCATCTTCTCCCGTTATACACTCAAGCTGGCGTCCATTCGCCTGGGCTTTAGGCTACAGTACCTCGTTCAAAAAGGTGCAATACTGAGGAAAGGTCAACGGATCAGAACCAAATTCTGCAAGTACTCAGCCTCGGGCCAAGGTACTGCCGCGTCTCGCTTAGATTTCACCGCGCTAATTTGGCTTTACTCTCGTCGCATAGATCGTATATTTGTCGCTGTACTCTACACCTCAGAATCAGATCAGATCATGAGGTATACAGACGAAGGAGAAACGTCGGAGTTGTGCAAGTGGACTGTGGACCTTTCGTCCCTGCCGTCGTTCCAGCAAAATGCCAGCAATCCCCAGGGGACTGGCTTTTATACGGGTCCGTAGTCCAGCAAACAATATACCTTGGCACTGGCAACTAAACTGACTATACCGACCGTAGAGTTTGAGCTAGGTTTAGAGCTGGATAGCGCCGGTAATTAGCAGAACTAATGTGGTGAATTTTATCTGTACTAACGCCGTCTTTAGAGGTTCGCGGGGTATTGCTATATAACGGGGAAGAGTGGGGTCAGGTGGTATTTGAATTTCTTTCTTGATGATGTAGCTGTACTTCGTCGCAATTTCCAGCATGGTCGCTATTATCCAAATTGCAATGATACTCTTGAACATCAGTACTGTAACAGTGTGCCCAGGACGCTCACAATTTCTCCAGCCCGATGTTAGAACATAGAATAGGACCAGTTCTGTCTTTATTGATGCTCTTCCTACGATTACGCCTGCAAACTCCTGTCGATAGTGGCGCGCAGCCGACAATATCACATCTACAATTCTGAACAGTACTTAATCGCGGTGAATCTCAGTACTTAAATTCGCTGTCTAAGACGTGAGGCTGAAGGTGGACATTTGCCCCAGTTTGTGGTGCGCGACAAGGGGATGATCGATGATAGATATGTTTATTTTGTGTGTTTGATATCTCGTGAGGCCTCTCGCAAAGCAAGTACTGCATATATAGTGATATTCTGGGAAGCTCCCAGCAGACCAGGCAACGGGCAGCAACCCTAATGCGGCGGTTAGGATGGTCAGAGTTACTTCAAGTCTCCGGAAGCAAATTCGCTGCACATTCCCTTGGGATTGCTCATTCCGCTCGTAGTCAAACGACGATCACCTATAGGGACCCCTCTCTTGCTACCGTAAGCTCCTACCCACCCTTCCAATTAAGCCAGCTTATCCTCAATGCCACCCATATCACCCCGTTTTTCCAGATCGCCGGAATCAGAGACATACCAACTACGTTCTCGGCCATCCCTATGAATAACGACGTGTCTAACATGTTTAACAGTGGAATCGGTGGCTCTCCAGATCGCACCGCCAGCCAATCGATCGTTAAGAGTGGTCAGGCCAACGTGAAGGACTCCAGTCTGGCCAGTTTTTTTGGATATAATCGCAGGTGGCTGGTATTACGGGAAGATACCTTGTCTTTTTATAAGGATAAAGGGGAGGTAAATAGGGCAACACTATCTAAACCGGTCCCACCTCACATTTCTTCAGGCAGGCAATGGAATCATACACTCTCTGCGGGACGTCAGCAAAGTAGAGAGAACACACGTGAAAGAAATTTGCCTCCTACTTGAAATCCAGTCAAATCAATTGAAGCGGTACTACCTGACGTTCAAAACTGACGGCGAGCTTTACGAATGGCAAGAAGCTATTTATTCAAGGAGTCCATTGATGGGAGTGAGTAGCCCCACAAACTTTGTGCACAAGGTACATGTCGGCTTCGATCCCGTTAGCGGGGCATTTACGGTACGTGTCTGCCGGGTATGCCCTTCGTTATGCCATTAAGCGATTACCCTAGGGACTTCCCGAGCAATGGACGCGCCTCCTGACATCGTCGGCCATCACCGAGGAGGATCGCGCCAAGAATCCTCAAGCAGTTCTGGATGTCCTCGAATTTTACACTGATCACCAAAAACAGGAATATGACGAATTCGGACTCGCTCCGATGCGGCTAGGCGCAGGCCCTGCGCCTTCGAGTATAGAGCCTATTCGCGATGATATGCCCATCCATTCGCCTCCTCCCTTGCGCTTTGGTGGTACAGGACTGGCGGGCGCCAAAGCAGCTCCATACCCCAGCCAAACCTCCACTACCACTAAATTGCTGCCCACGGACACCCCCCTACCCCCAGCACGATTGCCATCAAATGCGACAAAAAGCCTTCAAGCCACGCGACCCGCTCCCCCTCGACCACTCCTTCCAAACAAGGCTCCCACCAAACCGACCCCGGGACACACACCTTCGAGTGCAGCTCTTGCTTCTCGGGTCCGTCCGCCCGGTTCGGCCACGGCGGAAGTCAAAGCCCCTCCCTTGGCTAACTCCCCACCCGCGCGACACTATCCCGAATCATCCACTTCGACAGCTAGAATTGACCATAGCGCCTCACCATCGACAACCAATCCTCTCGACCGTGCTGATCCATCCACTTCATCTCCATCTGTAAAGCCGCTGATTGCTACGAGTAAACTTGCATCCAACTCAGCCCCTGAGTCACCTGACGACAAAAATGGAGCCACCAGGGAGGGCGGAACACAGAAGGAGGATCAGCGAGAGAGGGAGAAGGACGCTGCATTTCGTCAAGTTGCAGAGGCTCCTGAAAAGCCTCCTCACAAGGCCCCAGAGCGACGTATCAGCACCTTAACAGAATCGCAGATCATGGACAAGCTAAGACAAGTCGTTTGTCAAGAAGATCCAAAGTCGCTCTATAGCACGATCAAAAAGATTGGGCAAGGGTCTGTTGACGCAACGTGTCTCAACCAATCAACCACTGGCTTACCTGCTTTTCCCCCCAGTGCCTCGGGCCATGTTTACGTTGCAAAGACCCTCTCGAATGGGAAGAAAGTGGCAATCAAGCAAATGGACCTTGCGCACCAGCCAAGGAAGGAGTTGATCGTCAATGAGATTATGGTGATGAAAGAATCTCAGCACCCGAATATAGTCAACTTTCTGGAGTCTTACCTCTTGAAAGATACCGAACTTTGGGTCGTGATGGAATATATGGAAGGTGGCGCGCTTACCGACATCATCGAGAATAACACGCTTGAAGAAGACCAGATTTCGAGCATCTGTTTAGAGGTGAGTCTATATTTCTGCAGCGGTGCACCTGGCTCATTTTTGTTTAGACTTGCAAAGGTCTCAAGCACCTTCATGAGCAAAACATCATCCATCGCGATATAAAGTCCGATAACGTTCTCCTCGACGCTCAGGGTAGGGTCAAAATTAGTGCGCCGTTTTGATCTGCAAGTGACTTTTGATGTTGAGCGCTGAGCCCCTTTCTCGTAGCGGATTTTGGTTTCTGCGCAAAATTGACCGACCAAAAGTCGAAGCGGGCAACCATGGTTGGCACGCCATACTGGATGGCGCCTGAGGTCGTCAAGCAAAAAGAATACGGGGCGAAGGTTGACATTTGGTCCCTTGGTATCATGGCCATCGAGATGATCGAGAACGAACCACCATACCTGGACGAGGAGCCTCTCAAAGCACTATATCTCATTGCGACTAACGGGACACCCACTCTCAAAGCTCCTGAAAAGCTGAGCAAGGAGCTCAAGAGTTTCTTGAGTGTTTGCTTATGCGTTGATGTGAAGAGCCGAGCCACTGCCGAGGAGTTGTTGAACGTGAGTAATTCTCTTCGCAGCCTCATAACTTGTGAATAACGTCTTCTCATTGCAGCACGAGTTTCTCAAAAGAGCTTGCGCTCTTTCCGGCCTCGCCCCCCTCCTTCGTTTCAAGACCAGCCCAACGTCATGATGTCCTACTCTTGCTCTTGCGTCCTACTCGAATCTCATTGTACAACTACCAAGGCCACCCTCTACTTTTACGGTAGTGCATATGTATATGTGCGCGATTTGTCCCCGTCTTTGGGGGCATCTGGCTTCACCATATGGAAAATTGACTCACTTTAAAGCCAGTCAAATGCGTCATGCGACGAGTTTTGTCGCTTTTGTGTGACTCGCAATGTAATGTAAGTATGCACCAGCTCCGAAAAACCATAGAGGGCGACATGTAAATTCTCACTAAGCCCTTCGTCGCGCATGCGAGCCGGCCTTAAATCAGCCTGAACACGATCAAAATAACAGTATGTCATCCAAGCAGAGATGTTTACGGTGGATAGCCCGTCTCTGCCAAGCCGTTGTTCGATTAGCGATCACTCAAGCCCGGCGGAGCTACCCGCTGGCGCCGAAAATGCAAATGAGAGGTCACATTGGGAGCATTGGCAAAAGCTACCTATACATTTACTCTGCCGATATAATCGCACGAACTTTCCTCTTGTATCCTGGGCGAATAATCGTTAGTACTCAATACGCAGTACGACTGGCGGTCAAGCTAACCTCTTAAGTCTGTACGAACCTCTTTCTAAACGAATGCGTCGCTGTCAGCTGTTTGCCAAAAGCAACTGGGGAATAAAACTCACTGCAGCGTCTACGTTGGCAGGACTGTCCGTGTTAGGGTTATCGGCACTAAGTAAAGAGATGACACTCAAGAGCTATATGGTCGGTCAGCGGCGGTAAGCATCACAACTATTTGACAGATTACAACAACGGCTTACAATCGACTCGACGCTATGAACAGGGAGCCATCTCTCCCCAGCATCCTCATAACCAAACTGGTCATCGCCTGGAGGGTGCTGCAATATGGCCATCAGATGGGAGGGATGCAGCGCAGAGTGGAAACATGTGTACAAGGATGGAGATGCAAACTTCTCCTTTCTGCTCTCCATTATTGTAAACTGTAGAAGCGCGCGTAAGTACGCTTCACGCGATATCAGGCTTAGAACACGAACTGTTCGGGTGCCACATGGGCGTAATGAAGCGCATCTTGGGCGGAAGAAGTGGAAATTCCTATCCCAGTTGTGAGTAAATATGGTCAAACGTATTGAGGATTGTACGCAGACACCAACAGGCGGAAAGCTCAGTCGTGCATCTAAGATCGCATCTTCGCTGTAGATATAAAATATGATGAGGTTTCCCTGGTTCATCGCGCGAAACTTCACATACTAAAGCGTATCAGGGGGGCTGCAGTGCGATTAGCGTAGATCGATCAACGATAGATGGAGCCGATAGACCTACCCGAATATAACCACCTTCCATTCGAGCAAGTTTGATTCATCGACTAGACCTATGAGCTAGATGAGCTTTGCAGGAAGAGTGAGCAAGGATGAAGCCACGTGCCGACGCTAAATCTCTCGCGAGGCTTCTTTGAAAGCTCTACACCACTTCCGTTAGGTTCAGCTCATCTGAACGTCGAAGCAGACTTGCCAATATACTCCCGGCGAAGGATGTTGTGCGAGGGGACAACGGACGACATATGGATCGAAAGGCTGCAATGGCTCAAGATGGGCGTTGAGTAGAGTAAGTAAAAGTTAGTGTAGTCCCCTATGGCCGATTACAACGGATGCAAACTAAACTAGTCGGCCGAAATTGAAGTTGTACAGCGTCATGACTTAGCGCTGCGCACGAGCGAAGACAAATTTGCCACCTGCATCGGCCACGAACCAGTACTAGTATAAGGACTTCCAGCTTGCAGTTCACCCCTATGACACGAACCGCAATCTCAGTAGCGCCTGTCGCGGAGGCGACACTCACCTCACACTCCTTACTCGCCAGACGGATAGGCTCTCGTAGACAACATCTCACAGAGAGAGTCTCCTCGCCCCCCGTCATTCAACAACCAGCTCCCGTGTTATCCCCCTTAGCCATTTCAATCTCTTCACCAGCTTCCTCAGACCCAGCACAGACAGATCCTCTCCTCAATAAGCTCACCCGCACGGCGCGGTACAGAAACTACGTACCGGATGAGGAGACTATTCGTAATGATTATCTGCAGCGGTATATTGATGGTGGCGAGTGGCCTCAAAATTGGGTGCTGGGCGCAGAACTAGAGCGACGATTCGAAGAGTATATCATGTGACACATCAGTTACCTCTCGCCTGCTCACATGCTTGCATCGATTAGATATCCAAAGCAACAGCGCCTGCTTGGCCTCAAGAAAACGTCTGTTGCTTCCCATGCCCACCCACCGGCTTACCTTGCCTTCAAGTCCCTCAGTACCCTCCACCCTTCCAAGTTTGATGTAGTTCTTATCGATCCTCCGTTTTCTTCTTCCTTCACGTGGAAGGACCTGGCGGATTTGCCCATCCCGGCCCTTGCGGCAGAGCCTAGTTTTGTGTTCCTTTGGGTCGGAAGCGGCGCGGGGGAGGGCCTGGAGCGAGGGCGCGAAACACTCGCAAAATGGGGGTACCGCCGATGTGAAGATATCGTATGGATAAAGACCAACCGGTTTAGCAATGGTGGCTCTGGGGTAAGCTACTATGTACATGCATCCAAGGGTGAAGCGCACTTTGTAAACGTACCGACGCTAATTCTGTGAACCGATAAAGGCTGACCCACCTACGACATCCCTGTTAACGCGTACAAAGCAACATTGTTTAATGGGCATCCGAGGCACCGTGCGCCGCTCGACAGACAACTGGTTCGTGCACTGCAACATTGGTACGTTAAATTTGGACCTTTAGACGCGCGAAGCTCAATTGACAAAAAACGTAGATACTGATGTGATCGTATGGGAAGGAGACTCGAGAGGTAAATACACTTGCTGAGGTCTCCTTGCTATCCGGCCCTACTATTGACTATGCTTTCAGACCCGGCGCGCAAGCCACCTGAGATGTACACGCTTATCGAGAATTTTTGCCTTGGCACGCGGCGCCTCGAGCTCTTCGGTCACTTGCATTCGTTGCGGCCAGGTTGGGTCACCTTGGGAGACTTTGATTTGCCCTTGGCAGGTACTTTGGAAGCACGAGTGTGGGACCGGGGCTGGTGGGAATTAGAGCTCCAAAAATATAGTGGCGGAAGGGCGGTAGTGCCTAACACAGCAGGTTTGGCCCGTTCGCTATCCACGTGCTTACGACGTAATAATTGTCGCATCCATGCATAGAGATTGATGCCCTTCGCCCGAAATCACCTGTGCGAAACAACGGCGCATCGACTGCTCAAACCAGACACCAGGCACCCCTCCAGCAGCAAAGCTTCCCTGCGAATGGTGGGGGGCATAATTTCCAGGGCGGGTTTCCTACGACAATCAATCAGGCGGGGCTTGGGCTGGGCCTGTCTCCACTCCCGATGCAAATGGGCACAATGGACATGGCGATGGCTGCATATATGGGAGGTCCAGGTATGAATTTGGGCGGCTCCGCGTTAGTGGGACCAGGCATGGGGTGGCCAATGGTGTCCTCCGATGTGGCCAATATTGCAGCTATGCGCATGGGCGGGGCCAACGTTACTCCCATGTTACCAACCTACGGTATCGGCACAAACGAATGGCAAAGTGCAAGGATGCAAGGAGGGGGGTGGGAATGGGGAATGGGTGAGCAAGATGCACGGAATATGGAATACTGGCCAGGTAGCTTTCACTAGTCATAGTCCCCTAGCTAGTCTTGAAATCTGATGCACCAGCCAGAGCTATTTCTATACACATTACCATCACTTTCAAGCAACTTGACTGAAGGCAATCAACAGACTTGGTGCTGTGGTGCTCTGGCCATGTTAGTTCCATGGTACATCCCACAGTGGGGGAATGTGAATAGAATAGAGAATGATAATGATAATGATAATAATAATAATAATCCTGTGAAGATACCATGTCTCTAGGGGCAGCACAGAAACTGTGGAGGCCATGAGGACACACCCTGTTAGGGCATGGATTCAATTAGTCATAATCTCAGAATGTCTGCCCGAGTCCACTAGTGACATAATCCGGACTCCGGAGTCCCAGGGATTGCAAACCCAGGTGTAATGACTATTGCAAAAATAGGTATTGAATTCTGACATTTCTACTTTTTTTGAGTGAGATTCTCGGTTAGCTAGACTCATGAATAGGAATTTGTTCATGAGTTTGTCTATCACAGCTGGCCATGAGGCGACCTGTGGCAAGGGGACAAGGTCTCAGCATCATTAAGTCTGTTTACACACCCAGCCCACATGTCACGACCTTGACATGCTGCATGCCAACTCCAGACCTCCGCTCTGCTCCTACCCAACTCCGGACTCCGGACTAGGCGCAGCCACCACTCCATGCCCCTCCTTACCCTCCGGAGCGTCCGGAGTTTGCCCTATTTCTCCGACTAGCCTTGGACCAGTATTCCCAGCGCGCGGGCTTCTGCCCGAACCCCTTCCCATTGTTCCTTTGCTTCTTTCCCTTACATCCATACATTCCTTGCTTCTCCATTCATTAGTTTTGACACTCCTATTTCCATCCTTCATGTATATATACCAGCTGCCCCCTTAGGGGTGCAGCAGAGTTAGTATCTCGTCTTTCCCCCCATCTGTCTTCGCCCAGCAGCGACTCCTAAGGCTCTGTCTCCATTCCCGTCGACTCCGGAAGTCAGACGTCCTTCTCCGCGTGTCCGGACCCTGAGGATCCTCCGTTCCCACTCGGACCCCGTCTGGACCCTTTCGGACTTGCACGACTCTGACACCACACACCCAGTGCACTCTCTTTTAGACTCATCTACCCACTCCCATACACACACACACACCATTCACTCACATGCATGCATGTACGCACACTATGACAATTCACAAATCCACATGCACACACACCCACTCACACAACTGCTCACACCTATTTGCTCAGACACCCCCCTATAATCACTCACACATATCAACCTGCTTGTTTGTTCAACGATGATTGTGCACCATTTGGCACTCACCCACTCAAATATCTACCACAGCCACCTGTTCACTTGTGTGCTTACTAACCTAATCATTTGCCTTGTACACTCATTTGCCTGGCAAGGATGCTGGGCAGCACAGGGTAGACACCCAAGGTATGGCCACTTTGACTCTGGAAGACTCTTACCTTTGCTTTGCTTAGGTTTCATATTCATACTCGGAGACTACCTCGTTCATCATGAGCAGGGCAACAGGCAATGGGCAGTGGATGATGTTGTGGCAAGTGGTCAGGTGTTTGAGCGGGGGGCAAGTGGATGAGTGGCCAGGCAGGCATACATGCGGATAGATGAGCGAGTGTGGACATACACAAATGTGTGAGTGGGCATGTCAGTAAGTGTGGGAGTTGGCATGTGTGAGATTGTGCACATGCCTTTGTGTGCCAAATTTCTGTGCACATGGTGCCATCATTAATACTAAGCTTTTGTGTGTGTGCATTTTGCACTGTGGGATCATGGTGAATTACAGTTGTTGGGGATTGTGCATGGGGTGGGTGAACAATGGGTTGCTAAAAAAAAGAGTTAGCAGCATGGTTGAAGTTAGGGCATGACAAGATTACATATTTGTATTCACAACTCCAAAGTATCCACCAGTATTTGTGAATATTTGTATTCATATTCATATTCATTTGAAAATAATATTCATGATTACTGTATTCATGATCCAAGGTATTCATGAATACTTTGTATTCACGGATACATGGATTCAAGGGTCTGATATTCACAGATACCGCATATTCACTGATGTTCATGTTCTGGCCACAGAGCTCTATGTGGCGGTGATGGCTTAGCACAAGTATATATTCTCCTATACTGTTCTTCTCATTCACTGACCCACTAGTTTTTATGAGTTGAATTTGCAATGTATTTTGTGATGAGTTGGGTAAATACAGACTGAAGATCAAGGTGGCAGAGGATATGGAAAGTATATAGTACAAGGAAAGAGAGCAAATGATAAGGGCTGCAAGAACGGAGGAGGCTTGAGCCCTTGCCCTCTTTGTGAATGTGAGTGCAAAAGCTGTGAGAATGAGCGCATGATCAGGGACTGCAAGAAAGGGGGGTGAGGGTGAGAGCCACAAGAAAGGGGGGCAAGAGTGGGAGATGAGGTGAGGGCCGTGAGAATAGAGCTACAAGAGTGAGAGACAAGAATGGGGGACATGAGAATGAGATCACGGAGGGACAAGGTGGAAGCTGCGAGAATGGACCCACCATCAATGCTACGGGTGACAGAAGGACCCTGGTTAATGCTTATCAATGTCCAATCCCAAAATGGAAAAAATCGGTGCAAAAATAGCAAAAAAATCAGTGCTAAAACATAATACGTTAGCCCTTTTCGCATATTTTTGGCCTTGGACCTTGGGCAATTTTTGGTCCTTTTTTCGGTGATCCAGCATCAGGGCTTGCTCCAGACTACCCTATTTTGATTTTTTTTGGCATTTGGGCACCATTTTAGCCCGTTTTTGCATTTTTTTTGTCCCAAACTGGAAATTTTCGGACTTTTCTGCATCAGACATCAAGGAATTTCGCAATTTTCGGCCTCATACCTCTGGCCATTTTTAGGCCATTTTTCAGACTATTCTGCATCAGACATTGGGCATTTTTTGACAAAAAACATACTTTTCAGCATGTAACATCCCCTAGGATAAACCAGGGTCCTGTGACAGATCAGCCAGTGCATGCGTGTGTACAATGAGGGAGCAGGGAGGACCCTGGTTTATCCTAGGGGATGTTACATGCCGAAAAGTACGTTTTT
>KL198025.1:30679-76156 GCA_000697705.1 Botryobasidium botryosum FD-172 SS1 | reverse complement strand
CTCACCGCAGGCCACTCCAAGGTAGATATCCTGTTCCGAACCCTCCATTTTGAAACTATCTTTGCTCTGTGAGCAGGAGCACCATCCTGCTGAAGGAGAGCGCCGGGGTGGTGCTTGTGGAATGCATGATACGCAGGTCCGATTGTGCTCTTCATCATCTCAAGGTAGGAATACTGATTGAGTGACCCTTCCACCCGAATCAGCGGTCCAACACCTTCTGATGTGATGCAGCCCCACACCATCACTTTTCCGCCTGAGCCCTGCACCTTTGGGGCAGTATACCCCTCTCGGTACTTGTCAGCCGGTGTCCGCCAAACATGCTGCTTTCGCTCAATGAGAACGGTGAAGATTGATTCATCGCACCACATGATTTTCCTCCATTTGGTGTTGGTCCAAGCTCATCGAGCTTGGCACCAATTGAAGCGCCTTTTTTTGTGTGCGGCAGTGAGGAGAGGCTTGAAAGCTACCATATAGCTACCAAGACCCAATAAATGTATGTAGTGGCGGAGCGTGCTGACAGAATATTTGAGTTTGTATTCATGATGAAGAGCCAGCTGAATTTCTTCAATCGCAGCAAACCGAAGGCGGTTTACAACACGCTTGACAATACGGAGGTCGTAGATAGAGGCCCTGAGTGGGCGACCAGGACGTCTCGGAGGGTTAACCTCGCCCGTCTCCTGAAATCGCTGGCATGTCAGTATGACAGTGGCCTTGGGCACTCCCTCGGACTTTGCGATGACCCCGTAAGATACACCGCGTGCACGGAGCACCAGGATAACGTTCCTGGTGGACTGGGAGAGGGGCTGGTTGCGCTTTCGGGTGACATCGCGTGCGGGATTGGGGTGAATAGTGGCGAGTCGAGTACGAGGAGGGTTGGAGGTCCGCGCCATGGATGGGAGACGAAGATTTTCGAGGCGCTGTCCAACAGATAGAGGAGCCAGAGATGAGCAAGCTATTTATCCTGGTAGTTTACTCAAGTAGTGCGACTTTGGAACTGAGATCGGCAGAAGGCAGCTGAAATATCAGGAAAAAAAGAGCCTCGGACAAGGTACTGAGATAGCGCCTTGTGCGAGCGAAACGCCCGTTTTTTCCCAATACTCCTGGCTGAATCTTGCTCTGGGCGTTACAGAAGGGATTGGGGCACATTATTGCCCAAGAGACAACGTCAGTTGGCTGATTTTGCGGCCAATCGCGGGTTTGGGAGGGCGTGGTGTCTTCGTCGCGGTCAAGCTCCGGATGCAAATCGCTATCAGTCAGCGATTTATGAGTGGACATAGTATGTACCTCACCGTTCGTCAATGCTACACCCTTTACCAAAAGAAAAAAAAAAANAAAAAAAAAAAAAATAACATAATTGCACTGGGTAAACGGCAACGATAATCGAGGCCAGCGGCACATCAAGTTGAGTGAGAAGGGGTCGGTGGGGAAAAGGCAATGACGGATTGATTTGCGCAGATAGCCAAGGAAGCAGCGATGAGGTTTTTACTGGTGTCTTGGGATAGAAGACGGGGGATGCGAGGTATTTTATCATATCGAAGGCATTGAGGAGAGAGGCATCGCAAAGCAGATACCCTGTGAAACCCGAGACGGCTCTGATGACTTTTGATGAGTGTAAACAATGGTGGTGGTTGTGGCGGTGGCAACGGCAACAACAACGCGCGTCGCGGGCTAATGTATGTTGGTATCCGATATAGTGATCATTGCAGAACGAGCCTGTGTGCTGCGCAGAGTGGCGAAGGTTGTTTGTTGTAGCTTGGCAGAAGGACCGGTAAATGTTGGCCAGTGGTTCCAGAACTGTGCGTGAGCACCTGACGATTTTTAATATATGGTCCCACATGAGAATGAGCAGTATGTAGACGTCTCATAGGCTGCATGAGCACTCTATATTCAACCTACAATGCTGCTATAGGCTCTATAGTTGGCCCAATCTGCTCCTATAGTACTATGCATAGCTCTATGGAGAGCATTATATAATTACCCTAATATGCTCCTATAGAACTCAGAGAAGCTGTCTATACCTTGAAGAATGTCCTATGTATGGATTTGTGGAGCACTCGTCAGAGGCTATATCTAGGAGACCATAGTACTTGCTTGAGAAATCTGTAGTCTATTAGTTTAGCTATGGCCTCCAAGTTTTTTTGCTGACGTGCTCCATAGATAGCAAGGAAGTTTCCTTTGCCAAAACTTTGGCCAGTCGCCCGCTCAAATTTATCACGCTCTTCGCGGAGGGCACACTTCAATGCTGCAAACACCACAACGTCAAGGCCTTGATATATGTGGGTTGCATGGGAGGGGTAGCATAGCACCAAGATCTTGTGAGTGCGCGCGTATTCCAGGAAGCCGTGTGTGTAGTGAGAATTATGTCTGTCTACCAGGAGAAGTCAATACTGCCCGGCAGCCTTGGCTTTGGTGAAGGTATCAAACCCCTTTAGCCACTCCATACCAATCTCTCCATTCATCCACCCCTTCTTTGAGTACCCCAATCTATTTTCATAAATTAGTCTCGTGTTTTAGCAAAGTGATGTGGGACATACGAAGTGTTTGCGGGGTTGTCTTGCTTCCAACTGACTTGATACGCGCTGCCTTTGAAGATCACCACAGGTGGTGTTGGTGTGCCATCTCCACAGATTGCTACGATCACAGTGATGTTTTCGCAGCTGCCCCCCACCTGCTGGTATTGGGGAGTGCCTTTAACTTTACCTATCTCCTGCTTCTGCTGCCCTGTGGCACCGTCACACCCAAACTCATCCAATCCATAGGTAGTCTCCTCAACAATATCATGCTGTTCGATTGTTTCCTCGAGTAGTCCAAACCACGCGTCATTGGTATGAGGATTAACTGCGCGTGCGTGTTTTGAATCCAGAGGGGATGCCCATGACATACTTATGCGCTCGGAATGCCTCTCAACAAAGCGGTCCGTCCATCTCTTCCCTACTCCCCCTTGGGGAAACTTGTCTCCCACCGCGCTGTGAGAATTTCATCAACATGCTGCTTGAGCCTATCGTGGTTCTGTGGAAATCCTCGGCCTCCTAGCTCGACAACGTAGTCGATAACAAGTGTGATCTCTTGTGGGAGAAGCCATCCCTTTGCTGCGTTCAATTCGGCTTTGGTTTGTCCTCCTCACGAAAGATTGATGATTGTCACATGATTGGGAATGATGCTGTCCCCAGTTTCCACCTTATGCAGAGCCATGAACTCATTACAGACTGTCTGTGCGCCTTGTGCGGGGTGGCCAGCTGCCTTCAACTCAACCTCTTTCTGATAAGCTTGGACAGCACATGCCTGGAGTCGATCTTTGGCTTTGCTTGCAAGCTGTCGCTTTTTGGAGTCGGATTTTGGCTTGCCAGGCATGCAAAGATGGTGCAAAGATAGGCGAGGAGTAGTATGGAGAGTGTGATTGTGTGTGTACAAAAATTCCAAGGTGTCCAGTTCTATGTTGGTAGCACACTTGACCTAATTTGGACATGGAGTTACCCAATCTTGCTGCATCCGAAACAGAGTAGCCTGTGCATCAATTCCATACTACAAGGGCTCATTTTCATCAGATATATGTGTGGGTGGCTTCTGTAGCGATAAATGAGTGAAACAGCCAAAGTGTAGGCCATGATAGTTCAAAATATTTTCAGAAATTTCATTTTTACACATAAAATTACTATGCTGGGCTTTTTTTTTTTTTTGCTAGTCAATGGTGATTGGAAAATTGTATACAGTATGCTGGTACCTTATTCATCAATCTCAGATAGTTTTTGAAGTGTGAAACCAAAGGAATTGAGAAGGAGAAGAAAAATGTATAGATGACCAATGGTGTATAGATGACCCATTGATGACTGTACACATTCAAAATGGTTGTAGACGCTTGCATTCCATGTGGGGATCTGAATGTCTATGGAGCAACAAACTCAGTCGGAGTACCCTATTAGAAAAAGCCCTTACCTCTAATTTCCTCAGTGGTTTTTGGCGTTCCATCGGGATTGAGCCACTTGACACTAGTGAAGCCCTCCTCTTTGCGTCGCCTCTCTAGTTCTTTGGCTGAAAGCTTTTTTGCCATGGTGGAGTCTGCAGGGCTTGAAGTGTCACCGTCGGCCTTGTTGCCGTTAGCCTCGTTGTCGTGGCCGTTGTCGTTACTGTTGTCTTCGTTGTCGTTGTCGTTGTCACTGCTTTCCACTACTTGCAGGTGTCAGTGCTGTCCAGTTGGTTGTGCCTCAGCATCAGAGTTGGAACGTCCATGCTTCCGGCGGGACGACTGCTGTTGGGATTCAGAAGCATTAGTACACTGCTTGCCATTCTTACCCTTTTGCCTCTGGCGATTGGCGGCTGAGTTTGATGCTGTCGATCCGGATGCTGCTCTCGCCGTGTGGCCGCTCTGGCTGGTGGTAGTCGAAGAGGGGGCCATGGAGAAGTGTGGTGTGGGTGGTGGCAAGAGTGAAGGAGGATTCCGGGGTATGGTGCTGAGCCAGTGGAAAATACACAATAATTTATACAAATCCATGGCAAGGTTGCGAGAGTCGGGCTTGGCACAAGCTAGATCTGCAAACATCGCTGCTTAGCTTGAAACAGTGCAATCAAGCTATAAAAAAAAGAAAGTTTGCACTTACCTATTGGCGTCAGGCGTCAGGCACTGGTGAGCGACCAAGGCACTAGTGTCGGGAAAGAAAGTTTTGGTGCTGTGTTTCAGACTGAATAAATGGATATTGACAGCAGAAAAGAAAAAGAGAGTGGGCATGGCATGCTGAGCGAGCGAGCGAGCATTGCAGAAGGAGGCGACATCGAGCATGATGTTGGTGGTGAGTGATCAAAGGCATGGTGGCGCAATGCTGTGGCCATGTGCCCTTGCACAAAGGCAGGAATGCTCAACCGTATTTGTGAATTATGGTATTTGTGATTGCTTTTTGCAGGGATAGAGAGCCGGAGTTGTAAACACCTATTCGGATGAAAAAATGAATGGCTGGCTTCGCAGAGTCCAAGATTCAGGGTCAGCTTCCTATCGACTCTTCAGCAATATTCAGAGAATGTGCTAATTTGTTTCAATGCCCTAATGCACACCAAACGTGTTTTTTCCACACAATCAAACGACAAGAATGACTCAAACAGCCACACCCTGGTGTGCTTATTTACACCACACGACAGTAGCGGCCCCCATCCTCCCTCAGCTTATATCCCACCGTGCTCCCATCTCCCCGTTGCCCCTATTGCATCCCTGTCGCATCCCTATTGCATCCATCACCCCCACGTTCATCATGTCTTCCTTGCCATTCTCTTTGGCACTCGCATACTTATTGCCTACCCACAATGCAGGTGAGTTGAACAACAGCAGCAATGTGCGCCCCCTACTCCCTCTTGCGCCTCCATCGCACCTCCATCACCCTCCTCCCATTATTGTTGGCCCAACCTCGGGTTTCCACCTGCGTCATCGTTCCCACACCCTCATCTTCCATTTTGTGCCCCCATCGCCCTCGTTGCGGCTGCATCGCCTCTGTTGCCTCACCTCCACCATTCCCACACCCAATGTGACAATGTGCAAGGGCTGAGCCCGAGTAAGGCCAGCTTGATCGGTGCACCCGCCAAACAGCATTCGTGATGTAGCTCAAATATGCGGACTCGCAACGTTTGCAATGGGTACCCATTGGCTAATACAGGTCCAACAGTTGCCACGTCACCAACCCTCTCATCCACCCCACCAGTGCTCTCACTGCTTGCTTCCCCAAGTAGATCATGTACAATGCAATGGGCCACAGTTTTGGCTCGTATACATTTGAGACACCCATCTGAGACGCACAACAGCCACCTCCCCAGCCACACGAGCCACCCACGACTGCAAGGACCATCCTGCAAAACGACATGCACGCGTTTTCAGCACACTCAACCAACAGGAACAGCTCAAGCAGCCGTGCCCCGGACGCACTTGTTTGCACCGCACAACAGCAACGACACTCGTCTTCTCATCACATCCCCATCTCCCCCGTTTTCCTTATCGCATCCCCCTCACCCCCTTATGGCCATTGTGCTTTCACCACTGTTCTCATCTCTCCATTGCCCCCACCACTTCCCTATTGTCCCTATTGCCCATAATGGCATCCCACATCCTCACCACTCCTGCCACATTCTCATCACCCTCCTCGTGGCTTTATCACTGCCCTGGCATCCCCAGCCCAGCTATTCCCCATCTCGTGTCTCCTTGCTGTCTCCTCTCTCACTTCTTTCTATCATCTCAAAGCCCATCAGCGTCATATTCCCCGTCCCTTTCCTTCATTAGCTGTATACTCTTTAAAATGCTAGTTCCCTGACCACTTCCTGTATGATTTCCAGACTTTTTTCTTGCCATCTCATGACACGTCTAAACTAGGCTCCTTACCATCAAATGTAAATGAAATAGATATGAACCTTGACCATGCAACCTGCGCGAAAACATCCCCTACTACTTCTTGTCGCACCCCACGAGAAAACTCATGATACAAGCTATGGACAACCCACCGCACGCCATGCCCACCATCATAGAATGCACGGCCAACTATGCCAGGAAATTGCATCTCCCCACCCCAATCATCATCCCGCCCTGGATCCCCATGCAGCACCCATGGTCTTGGATCATGGACGACATACACAAACCACCACTACACGCAGTGGGAAACTACATCATCCCCCTTCTAGAGGCGGTAGCCCTCACAGGCACGCCAGTACTATTCATCAGCATCAACCACCGGCACGCCCACCTCAAGATCTTCCCCAGGTTCTGTTGAAATCATAATATATAATATACTATGATTGATAATGAATATTATAATCATGAGTATTATTATGATAAATACAATATTGAGTATATTATATAATATAGTATCATGTGAATCAAACATTATGTAATGGAATATTCCAGAAGGTTCTATGATGTATGAGTCATAGCATGAATTAGGAATTTAGCTGTAAATCAACAGAGACAAATAGGTATTATAAAAAGTATATAAGGAGGGCCTCTCTCAAGCAAAAAAAATCCCCTCAGCTCTCTGAGCTCACCTCCCCCTCACATGTTCTCATGAGTGTCCCTAAGAGTCCCAGGCCTTGCTGGCATTGACACAACAGTGTCTTTGGCTCTCTCACTCCTCTGAGACTTGTTCCCTCTTCCAGCGGTTAATTCTTTCAGCCTTCTCATGTATGGGGAACCTATGCCAGTAAATGCTAGGTTCCTCCTCATAACATCATATATGTTTTTACAGGTTCCTACCACCTAATTCGCCCTACACCCCCCAGGTGTTCACCATACAACTCCCCGACCACTCGATCGGAGAAAGACCACATGCAGCCAATCTGGCTCTCATGGACGCGCTGCAACATGCCCACCCACCTCCTCACTCCAGACATTGCTCTGGTCATTGCCAACAGAGCCATCATTGACGGCCTCATGAACCCCTCCAGGAGAACGGTCTACCACTCCCAACTGCACGACATGGCCAGCCATGCAGTCCTTGCCTCACCCGTCAACCTCCACATATTTGTCATCAACAAATTCCACACACTCCACCCCCCTAAGTCGGCCTTTTACTACAGACCACCCACCCATGTTCCGGCCTCCTTTGCGGTTGCCTGCACCTCCAGACGAGTCACCACCAGGGATCTCAAACAGATGCTAGCCCAGTCCTTCTCGGAGGACCTGGAAGAACACATCCCCACTGATCACATGATCCGCACTTTCAACCTCCTTCGGGATCCCACCGACACGACGTACCTGTCGTTCATCTCCTTACGCAGGCCAGCAGGCGAAACCACACTGCTGGCCCGAATCGCCTCTGGACACTGCAAAGTTGGGTCCTACTTCCATAAAATGCATATCGATGAACCAGAAGCTCCAATTGCATGCCCCTGCGGGACGATCACTATCCAGATGACCATCCATGTTATCTCGGACTGCCCCATAACGGCACCTGTGCGTCACCTACTCGAAGACGAGGATGGTGAGATCGACACCTCGACCTTGTTCACTAGCAAGCTCAACCTATTTCTAAAGTGGCTCAAGGCCACGCACGCATTCACTCGTCGCTTCGGCAAAGCTCTTGGGGCTGTCACTCCGGTGCAGCCAGTAGCTAGTCTCCCTGGTTTGAGCATAGTAGATTAGCTTCCCCTTCCTCTCAACCCTCCGTTTCTTCTATCTTCTTAGTCATGTAGGCTACACTTCATTGCGTAGTCACTCACATAAGCCTTAGGCTTCGGAGCTACCCCAAATACATGCATTACACAAAAAAAAAAAAACCCCCCCACACAAAAACTGAGTATATCTTGAGCTCTAGAATGAGAATACACCCTGGGCATCATATAGGCTTATTGAATCGGTGGCCAGACATGGCATATTCATGAATACAGTGGGTATTCGCGAATATTTGACTCCAGAACCAAGGTATTTGCAAATACCAAGTATTTGTGAATGCATCAATTCTCAATTCCAGTATTCACAAATACCAAATCAATGGGGAATAAGAGTATGTACTATGAATGAGAATACCCTCAAGTATTTGCAAATACATATATTCTGGGAGTAGGAATATATAATCTTGTCATGCCCTACCAGGGTCCTGGCTTATGGCACATAGTCCCACGCAGGGTTCACTAAGTATAGCTAGCAAATTGCCCGTCATGATCATTTGAAGCTTGAATCTCAGCCTCGACTTCTAGTAACCGCAATTTCAGCTCCATTACCAATTTTGCTGCATTATAGACCAGTGTTGTCACTGGCGGTGTCAAGTCAAGCGGGTCAAAGCCAGTCAAAGTTTGACCCTTGACTTGACGTCAGTCAAGAGGTCAAAGAGGGTCAAAATGCCAAGATGCCATCGAGAAACTTGTCACATGTAATCACATGAGTGTATATATATGGATATTTTGTATCACTCCGAACACCCCGATTGAAAAGCGACCGGATGCAAATATTCTCATCGCTCACGGTATTTTCTAGTGCTACGTCAATACCTCTGTCGTATCGGCAGGCTAGATATCAGTACTGCTCCTCGCACTTGTTTTTAGAACCTATCCCTTGTCACTGTTTGCTTAGAGCTTGATGAGGAACATCCAAAGGACATCGCGCGTGCATATATTATATAATAATTCCGGAAGCAATCTTGACCCCTTTGACAATCTTTGACTGCCATGACCCGTTTTGACCCGTCATATTCCGTCGAGACGTCAAAAAGTCAAAAAAAAGACAACACTGTTATAGACACGCTATAGACACATGGCCACATCTGCCATCGAAATCCTAGCTTTTCCTCCCTCAGCTGACGGAATGCGTCTACATAGTGACTTCCTCACCGAGAGCACCGGTGACGCGGCTAATTCTACTCATCGACTACCGCCACATACCCAAGTCACCATGCCATTGAAACAACGCCGCGTCTCCACCTCATCTGTGCCCACAGTTTTGCGACAGGAGCACGAGCTTCTCACCTGGCGTTTCCGTGATGAGATGGGGCTATTATCCCATAAGCCCCAGGACGCCCAAATCTTGAGCAGAGAGCGGGCCGTAGTTGCTCAACGTCCCATCGATATCGCTAGGGGCGACGCTCAACAGAATAGGGATCCTCAGGTAGGCGACATTGCGACTGCGAAAAGGCCGCGAAAGATGTGGACTCAAGAGGAGACGCAAAATCTGGTTGATGGCTGTAATATTGTGAGTCTTGAGGAGCTACGGAGACATCGCATGTCACTCACGTCTTGGGAAATGCTCTTAGTGGGGGGTCGGTAATTGGAAAGCCATCTTAAATGATGCACAATTCAAATTCCAAGATCGCTCACCAGTTGATCTCAAAGATCGGTAAGTAAGACGCAATCTGATCCGATTCCTGCGCACTGCTTATTTACATCCCTCAGTTTCCGTACATATTTTCCCGACGCGTACCGACAGCATTATCCGAATGCTAAGACGCACCTTTCTGAGCGCGTGCGCTCCGCACTCCCAGATGGAACTTCTATCTTTGAGAAAACCAGGTCGAAGAAGCGACGGCCATTTTCCCCCGAAGAGGATGAGGCACTTCGCCGGGGATATGAGAAGGTATAGCTTGAAAGCCGCTCGCCTTTTAAAAAAAATATGCCGATATCCTTGTCTGTTTAGCATGGCACGATATGGGCCATCATTGCCAAAGACCCTGTATTCCAGTCGCGCCGCAGCACAGATCTTCGCGATAGATTTCGCAATGCATTCCCCGATCTTTACTTAAAAGCGGGCTATAAATCGCGTCCGGCCAGAAAGGTTAGAAAGAGTGAGGCGATGTCTTTCCCTTCACCAGCAGCGCAGCCACCTCCCACCTCGCAAGGGAAGGGGCACCTTGAGGGCGAGAGGCTCGAAGTGTTGCCAAACCGGTCATTCAACCCCGCAATTTGGTCACGAAGCAGCCGGGACATAACTTTCTTCACGGACTCGGGTGACGAGGAGAGCTCTGCTGGTGACGACAATACGCACTCTCTTCCCTTGTCTTCCGACTCCGTGAGCAAGCTCTCCGATTCACCCTCGGTTCTGTTTGCTGGAATGCCAGATCCAAACTTCGAGCGAGTTCAGCGCATCACGACAAGCGGGGGCCCGACTCAACTTGACAGCTCCAGACCCAGTCCCGCGACGGAAGGATGGACCACCGCCCTATGGTTACCCAACCCTTGTTCTGTACCGCCAGCAGAGGTTTGCTCTCAGGGTTCGGGAAAAGTTGGGAACTCAGCTTGGAGTGCAAACGACTGGCTCGCGTCAAATCCGCGGCTCGATCCCAATTTTGACGGAGCTCTGGAGAACTGGCCATCTCCCTACGGCATTTTCGATCGATACCATCTATATTCCGCCGTAGCCCCTGCGCACGATTTCGCGTCCGAAGTGGCTGTCGGTCATTCCTGCAGCGATCTACCACTCCATAGAGATTCCACGCACCATCACTACGCTGGTGACCTTCTTTCGAGCACACGCCTTTATGCGGGCCTTCACCAGCTAAGGCTGCAGGGCTACGAATTACCAGCTCCTATACACATTCCGCGGTCCGTGCCCGGACAATGGCACGACGCCAGTCACTCCGACCTCCTACCTACCGAATTTGTCACGCCGGCCACCCCTGAAAGAACGACTAATCAAAGAGATGGCGTCTCGCATAAGTCGCCCAACTCTCAGGTCGCCATCCTCAGAGGTGACGCTGCCGACTATCGTAATGAACCCATCCTAATTCGAACACCTAGGAAAGGTGCAGGCTGCTTGTCCTCACCATCATCGCGGGTCCCGGCGGCATCCGAGGCTCAGAAATCTGAGATGGATTCCCAGCATGACGCTCGTGTCGACTGTCCGGATGTCTCTGTGATTCCTGAAAAATACCCTTCGTACGCTAGGCCATTATCTTCGGCACAAGGGGCCACCGTCTCATCTTATCCCTCTGATGCACCATCCGACTATTCAACGCAGCTCATGCCTCAGTATGTGGCATCCTCACCACCACCCTTTCTGAACCCGACGAGACTGTGGCTCGACTTTCCACCTCCGACACAAATTTCAATGTCAGTACCCCAACGGTCAACGCGTCCGACCCTGTAGACCCATCGGTCCTTGCGCGACAAACAACTACGGGCGCTAAAACAACAGGACCCCTAGCTCCCGATAGGCTCTTATCGGTCAACTCCTTGTCATCGAGGGGGCTCGAGTGGTATGGGTTATGACAAGAAGCAAAGGCGAGCCAGTTGAGATACTATGCGAACTGTTGGCTGTTACAGGGGTTGATCTGTTGAAGGATGCCTTCGCTTGTTTTTGGTTATCTCTGAACACATGGCAATCAAACTGAAGGAATGCATACTAAGCTGGATATTTCTAAAACTAGTCAAGGAAGACACTGCTGATGTAGAGAATACTACGTGAGCGCCGCACATCAACGCCAATGGCCCAGCCAGGCCTATGCACAATTGCCCCCTCCCCCTTGAATTATTGAATGTCCAGGTCGGTCGGTAGTCATAGATCAATCGTGCAGAGGATTTCACGTCTGCTTGTTCTATTTTACCTGAGGCGGTGGTGAAAGTCAGAGGAATTACCGCTCTGAGATGGGATTACTTTCACTGCAGGGGAGGCAAATGTTAAGAAGCTACATAGGAAAAAATGTACGAACAGTAGAACCCAAATAGCTGAGGATTGTGCGACGATAGTCCAAGAGTTCCCTCACACTCAGGATGTCTCTATCTGCGCTGGATGAACTTGATTGATTCGTCGTATTAGCACTCGAAAAGAGCAGTAGATTCCATCTTGCAATTGCATAGGTGAATATGCGGTCCTTTATGCAGGTAAGAAACCAGCGCCATTATTTGTCCGTTCATTGAGTATCTTGGCAGGTTATATTCAGGAAGGTACGTAACGTATCAAGTCGGGCACGGATCGGCCCCTCTCAGAAGTAGCCACTTGCAAGCGCAAGGCTTGGATATTAGCCCCGTTCACGATATATAAAAAATCCGGCTTCAAAACGGCTCGAAAACGGTCTCAAAACTGCCTTCGAAGCAGCTTCAAAAGTTGGGATACGAAGCTTTGAATGTAGTAGTACATAACCGTCTTGACTCATATTCTGGAATCAAATGAACTGATGAGTGCAGGCAATGCTTATTAATATAAATTAACTACATAGATCCTGTTCGCGATAACCTCTGCAGCATCTCCTCGCGCTTCGTTACATACTTATCAAGGAGAAGTTTTATCTGCGGGGATTCGCCCGGACTTGTATCCACTTACGAATAAGTAAGCAAGATGTCCTGAAAGCTGAGCACACTCGGACCCTCATAATATTAATCGAATGGCAGATGTGCAACTCGATGGAAGATGATGAACATAGGTGTAATCAAATGTCATGATAAATAAACCCAAGCATAGATGTGAAGACATAGACATGGCGCGCTCAACAGAACGAAATAATATTGGAATAATATAGAACGAAAGCTTGAAGGTCGCAGGACGAGGCTGTGACGCACTTCAATCGTGACAAGGGTTTGAGCGCAGATACAAATCCACTTATTGAAACATCTTGTGAGTACTTATTGATGCTGATACGCGCGCAAAAGGAGACTCACCAGGCTCATAGCACTACACACCAGTTGCCCGCTCCGGTACCGCCGCCGCCGCCAGCTTCGGAGTCGGTAGGGGGATTGCCAGCATCCTCATTGGCGAAAAAAGCGACAAAGTTGGGGAATGCGTCCATGGATGCTGATGAATGGGGGTAGTTGGATAGGAGGGGGAGGCGAGAGAGAAGAAAGTGCTGATATCGAGAAGACATGAGCTGGTGCGCCTTATATGGCGGCGCTCGTTCGTGCTTTGTTTCCTAACCGGCAATGGCCTTTGTGTCTCAAAGCGGTGGTAACACCCATATGCCCTTTGTTCGAATGCAACGGCCTGTCTTGGAATAAAGGAGCCTTTGACCCACCCTTGACCTCAGGCCTTTGGCCTTGTCGCTTGATCAGGAGGACCTAGCCACGCGTAGCGAGGCTAGCCGAAGCGAAGCAAAAGGCTAATAACCGCTGAGGCCCAAGTCCAAAGACCCGCTCGGTTTTGAGGGATTCGAAAGGACTTACTATTACTAACCAATCTCTCGGTCAGTGGTATGACATCCTGCGTCGCAGTACTTTCAACCTTGAATCCTTGAAGTTGCAGCGCTCATTAATATTTCTGATCGATGGTGGATCGATGCTACCCAAACATTGACTGGTAGTTCCGATCAGGCCGGAGCATGCACTTAACGCGTGCTCGATGTAGTCGGATATGACTATGTCCATGAAATGTTGATTTCTCCATAGCGGGGTCTATATTACTATATTACTAGTATACATACATAGCACACCCGGGAGCATTGCGTATGCAGTACTTCGAAGTTTTTTTTATGATAGGCTCGAATGTGACACGGACGCTGGGTCTCTATAAATCGTAGAATTTGCATTCACTATTCGAAGTGATCGCTTTGCTTTGGGTACACGGTGTCTTACAGGCCACAGGGCGAAAAGATGAATGGAGACGGGAACAGGAAAAAAAAAAGGAATGACTTATGGGGATAAGAAGAAAGATAAGGATCGTGACAGCAAGGAGAAGGAATCGTTGAATGATTGGAATAGCAAAATTCGCCCAAGGAGGGAGAACACAAGGCAATAGAAAATAAAATACGTCAAACCACAGCCCCAGCGTCTCGCGGGCAGAAGAGTGAAAGAGATTTAAAGAGGGGGAAGTGGCGTCGTGAGGTCGTCATTGAGCATGGGAGGTTTATCTTCGTGCGTGTCGCGACGGGATAATGGCGCAGATACATTAGTATCTGGAAACTCTAGGGATATGTCATCGTCCCATTTCAATTCACCGCCCGCACGCGGAAACTGGGTCGAGAGTTGGACATGCTTGGGTGAGACCGCACCGCGAGCTGGCATACTTGGGAAAAAAAATGAAAAAAATGAGCACTATAGAGTCGGCATTAAGATAAATTTAAACGCACGTGTGTGTGGGAAGACCAGGCTCTTGAGCACTTTGACGGAGCACATGACGACGGAAAAAGGAAATTGCGCGGCGGTAGTCGGCGACCGATTCTTCACCCCAGCCAAATGACAAAAACCAGATGATGGCAGCGATGGGCATAGTCAGCCATAAGAACAACTGCCGAGGGGCGTTCGCCGGAGAAAGGAGGATGGCAGGGAATTGACCGATGCGCAACCAATTAACGTGGACATCTGCCCATGTCGTCCATGGACGGAGTGGAGCGTTCTGAAAGTTGGAAACGAGTGTATAGATGGCGCAGGTGGTTGTCCAAAATATCTGGACAGCTGCAAATCCCATCAATCGCAGATACCGTGCCGTGGTCAGGCCAGATTGAGTTCTCGCCAGGACTTGCTTGAACTGAGCGCGGCGTAGCATAAACCAGCGAAGAGCGACGGCTGGAGGGACGACTTCAGTTACGGTCGCGAGGGGATCTGAGTGAAAGGGCAGCATACAACAGTAGATGGCAGATATGAACGATAACACCAATGGGGGCAAATAGACGATGAAGATTGCAGCCCAGGACCAATACACAGTTGGTGAACAACCGAACGGGTCGGCTACATGAGATACATTTCAGTCAACGTCAAGTGGGCAAAGAATAGGGCAGGAGGTACCAATATCAAAGCGGTGTCCTTGGACAACATAATCTGATAAATTGCTTGCGTAAGCCATCGCTTCAGAAAGGGTGGGCGGTTGGTTAACATACGGAGACTCATTGCCAAGACTGGGGCTCCGATGCACATAATGAGCTCGAAGATCGTACGACGGCGCTTGTCGGCAGCAGTAGAGATGCCCGCGCGAGGAGAAGCGACCGATTCGAGATGGCGCGCGATGCAGACACCAGCTGCTGTCAACCCGGCAGCGGTCCCAATGACCAGCTTCGTAGCTATAGAGAATTCAAGGTAAACACATAATTTGTACTAGAAAGGAGGTGCAGACGTACTGATGTCACACCATACAGGAATTTTAATCTCGACGTCATTCGCCCAGATGATAGAGTTTACACCTTGAATGACATTCTGGAGTATCAAATCAGCGCAAGTGCCGGGGAAGAAATTACTCGGGGAACGCACGTTTATGAACAGCCAAAAGGCCACGCTCAAGGTAGCAACATTCCGCGCTCTCCAATGCGAAGGCATTGGGAGGAGTACGAGAATGGCTGAGATAAATGTGAGAATGGGATATTGAACTTTCATGTGAGAAACGGGGGATAGTAGGATCGATGGGATGATTTTGTGGCTTCAACCATCCCGTCTTTATAGCTGCCTCCATCAGGCCTGAGTTTGAGAAGATAACCGTGTCGGCTGAGGACAAAAGGAAGAGGTGCATTGTGACAAACTGGGAACAAAGCGCGTCGCCACGTGTAAGCCGCCTGTCTCAGTAGATTCTGATCCCAAAGCGCTTTTGGCGGAGTCCGAAATATGAGGCCTAGGTGATCATTCGGAAGTGAGGTTTGACTTCACTACTCGCCCCGCCGCAACAACACTCTAGTTTCGGTCGCCACCGTAGCCCATTCTCAACCTCAATCTATCCAAGGCCTACCAGTACCACGGGAAGACTCTCGTATACTATACCTCATGCAATTGAGGAAAGGCCGGCAAGCACTAAAATTGGGCGCTGAGATCTGAAGGCCGACCTAAGTCGGATTCCGCACCGATCGGACTCGGCCGCGGTGGATGAACAAGCTCTACGCCTGCTGCAAAAAGCCTTCTCTACATAGCATTTCGACTGCTTCGTGTCACTCTGCCTCGGGCTTTCTGGTACTGAGAATAATTCTATAAACGAGGTTAGGAAGGTAAGCTCACAAATGAATCGCGGAAATGAGATAACGCTCAAGATTATCAATGTGCCCATATCTAAGCAATAGCTGATGCCGAGAAAATAGCCGGCAGGCAATTACCCATTAAGCTGGATCATCTCGGGAGTTGAACGTTGAACATTGAACGTTGAACGTTAAACGGTTAAGTCCTGAGTACTGAGTGTCTTTGAATGGCTGACTGCTGATGGTGTCGGCGCTTAGGTGGCCATGGGTATATCTTTTCAAGTTGTTCGTTCTGTGCCTCCAAATGGAAATCTGGCGAGCGTTCTGGCCTGGGCCCTAGGTAACTAGACGACGGGCAGTGAGGCCCTCTGTACTACCTTGCGTCCAGAGTCATAGGGAAGGAGCCTAAAGCCATCAGCATTCTCAACTCGATCGCGCTTTTGGCATTAGGTCGAGTATGCCAATTTCGGGGGTAAACGTTAAACGTTAAATATCCTGTTAATTGCACAGGATGTAACGATTTACATGAAAAATATGGCACAAAGCATTGGTATACTCTCATTGCTCCATCGAGGAGTTACCGGGCCGTTTTCGTAAATTCCCCAGCGCCCGTCTTCCTTAGCTGCGACCGAAAACGATGAGGCTGACAGATTTGAAAGTGTATGAGTATGGCAATAGCTGCTCTTTTCCAGCTAAGAATGGGTAAGATCATGTATTGGTTCATCGCCAATTATACAGGATCAACTTTTACACGCGTCCCATTTCAAGTTACTGTGGCTTACGCTGGCTTCATACCCCACCGTTTCCCTCTTCCAGACCCTCTGGCAGTCTACTTCTGCACCCAACTTCCCACAAAGCAAGAGTGCGCCCGACAACTTCCTGTTCAGACTATACGTTTCGCGGGGCGGGGGCGTAAGGCGATGCTTCAGCATGATCGGAATCTGCTCGCGTATCGCAGACGTGATGGGCTGTAATGACGAGCCGAACGAGAACGGCTGCGAGGTCGACGTCGCGAACGGAATGCCGAGCAGAACGAGGGACTTGACGTGCGCGTCGACCATCACCTGTGCGACAGAGTCAATATTGAGTAGGGGAGCTAGGGGACGGCAATGCCACGCACGTCCTTCTCTTCTCCGGTGAGGTATCCCAGCTTCAATGAGTGTTTGATGCAGGCGTCTCGATCGCCCGCGATGGCTGCGCTTAAGAGAAGGTACCAATCGTTTATGAATTCCTTGGAGTATTCTCGCGATGCGCCAAAATCGACCAGCTCGACCTACGCAAACATATCAGACAGAGATATAGGGGAATCAAAAGGCGTTGAGGTCATATGGGAGATACCTGGCGAGTCGCAGAATTATAGAGAAAGTTACTCCAGTTAGGATCGGTCTGCATGAATCGGAAGTGGAAAAGCTCCCGCATGCACAGCGTGAGGATGGTGTTTCCGATCTACGGATTAGAAGACTCAAAACCAGCAGGAAAAGTACGGGCAGATTGATGAACTCGCACCTTATTTCGCGTAGATTGGTCCAGCTTGGTAGCCCGAGCGACTGACTCGCCCTGCATCATCTCCATCACCAAGACTTTCTTCGTCGTCAGCTCGTCCACAACACCCATCACCTTGAACCTGTCATCGCCCGTCAGCACCTCTCTAAACCTCTTCGCAGCCTGCGCCTCTCGCAAATAATTACACTCGTCTTCCAGCTCCTCCCGCATCACCTTGAGCGAGCTCTCGAGGTACATACCCCGAGGCAGCAGGCGCGATGCGTGGAGGAGGAGCGACAGGTTGCGCAAGTCCGACGCTATGGACTGGGCGACATTCGGGAACTGGATCTTCACCGCGACGGCCTGGGACGTGGACGCGACGGTAGCGCGATGGACTTGCCCAATGGAAGCGGAGGCGAAAGGGATTGGCTCAAAGGACGAGAAATAGGACTTCCAGTCGGCGCCGAGCTCTGTGGTCATCACTTGCTGCCAGTGGGAGACAAAGCAAAAAGAGTGAGCGTTGATAGACTAGGCGGGCGGGGATTCAATGCATCGCACCTCCATTTGCCAATTCGGCATGTAGTGGGCATTGTTTTGCACCTGTCGCAATATCCTGTCAATCTGCTCTGGCAGTATATGCGAGTCTTACCAAACCCATGAGAGCTTAGTACACTATACGATTTCGATGAGTTTCTGTTGGACGCCCACCTTGTATGCTCATGAACTGGCCCAGCTTGAGCGCCGCGCCTCTCATCTGAGAGAGCTTGTCGACAAGCCGGGACACATTGGCCTCCGACATCATCACGGATCCTTGCTGCTCGCCCGCATTCGAGCCCGAGGTAGACCGACGCAGAAATTCAGATGCTGCGCCTGCCCCAAGTCCGACAGCGAGACCTATGTAAATGTCAAAAAGCGTTCAGATTGGGGAGTGCGTGTGATAGTGAAGGCATCGTACGTACTTCCATAATGGAACAATCGACCAATTTGCGAAGATGGAACTTTCGATGCCTTTAACTTTACAGCCGGCTGCATAAAAATCCAAACTATTAAATGAGTTTTAATATTACGACATTGGCGATGAGTACGCGCCTCAGTCAGATCGCTGAGTAGTGGGGATGCTGGGAGTAATGGATCCGCAGCGCCGGCAAAGGGAGTGGCATTGACAGAGTCGGAAGACATCAAAGGGAGAGGTGGGGACGCTTCTTTATCCAAGATAGGCGAAGAAGATGGCTTCGAGGTCGAAAGTGACGCGTCTAATATCGGAGCGACAGTTTCGCGCACACTTTCCGTCTTCGCAGTAGAAGTCGATAACGACTCTGCCCCAGACCCCCGCCGCTCTCCATATAACTCGACCCGTGGTACCTCTTCTATTTTTGAAGTGATGCTTTCAGATATCCGTTCTTCTTCTGTAAGATTTTCCTGACGCTCTAGTCTAGCCAATTTTGGCGGCAGTTCAGTGGCAGCGAGAGGTTGTGGTGCTGAAGCCAATGGTATTGTTGAGGAAGTGGGAGTTTCCTCTACCGTAGAGGATCCACTGGGCGCTCTTTCGGTATGAACAGGCGCGCTCGAGTCGGCATCCCGTTCAGAACTACGCCGAATTGGAGGTTCTGGAGATGCCGTCGACCAGCTTGAAGGCAGAGGACGGCGAAGAGCTTCAGCGGTCTGACGACCTTGGATGGAAGCTGCTCTGCCGAGGATGTCGGTCGCAGAGTGTACGATACACACTAGGTCGAAAAGGCGACTTGGAGGCATTTACAGCAACACGCGAAGGCGACGCGGCGGTGAGTCGCGACTCGCGTCTCGGCATTCGAACGATTACCTAATGGTGTTTGTCACGCGCCATAACACACATCACGTGCCAATCGCTCGCTCGCGTTAATGCAGACGTGTAAGAGAAGACATGCAAAAGACCTCATATCTTCAAAGGTGAAGTGTGTACACGTATGTAGGTAGTAATCTAAAGTTGCCAACTAAGCCCACACCCTCCCATCAAAATCGCAAAAATTCTCTAATCTAGCACCACCGCCATCCATCAAAACCAACGGGCCATAGCGCAAATTACTGCGCCTTCTTTCCCCCTTTTTTCGCGGCCTGTTGGCTTGCCGCGCGGTTCGCATAGATCAAATCTGTGAAAGGCCTGTAACGACATGCAATAACGTAAGTCGCGGGGCCCGCAGGAGACCGACGAAAAGACCTACCCCTCGTATTTGAGGGCGATGTAGTAGACGATATGCACGTGCAAGGCTAGGAGGAGACCCGCGGGCCTCTCAAACCTAAAAGGGCGTTGAGTGAGCGCGCTTTGGCCAGACAGATAGGGTGCCGACGGCCGTCGGGAAGCGGGGCCTCACCAAAGCGCTGTTGCGGCAAAGCACATAGTGCTTCCGACGTACATCGGATCACGGAGGACGTTGAAAGGGAAGCCCTCGACGCGATGGTCCATCAGGATACCGAAGTAGTCGCCAAGATATGTGCCTTACAGGTATTTATTAGGTTTTGAAATGATTGGGATTGAGCGGTGGGTCGGTTGGCTTACCTGTGATGCCAAGAGCCCAGGTGGAAGTGAGGACAAAGGTCTGGCCGGCGGCAAACAAGGCGGCGGCCAGGACGGAGGATAGTGGCTGGGGGAGAAGCGCGTATTTTGGCTGGTCCATGAGGGCCTTGGTGAATCTTTTTATTTTTGAAGTCAAGGTGTCATGAATCATGGCTACTGAGTATGGTTTCTAGACAGCTCACAGCCCATCGCGATAGAATCCTAGCAGCAGGATAGTCAGGCCCAAAGCATAGCAGCCGTACCTAGGCCCCAGGACGCCAGCAATCGTCTTGTTCCTGTACTCTGCCACGTGTCTTTGCGTCAAGGCCATCTGTCCGCTGAATGTGACAGGTATTTGCGCACCATTTCTAGCAACAATATTCCAGAATAACGGGTTGAAAGCTATGGAAATAAAGGAGGCGAAAAAAGACTTTTGCGAGAGGTCGACGAGGGACATTAAGGACATGGCTGTTCGTGACGGTGATGGTGGACGGAGGTGAGGACGGGAAACAGGGACACTTAAGAGGACGCGTGTCGGTAGTATCGCGCCGTATCTCCGAGTGTTTGCCGTACTTTGCCCCTGCTTTGGCTGTGCGCAATCGTCGTCCGTGCGACCTGCTCTGCGCATTAATTATCGACGATGAACAACTGGCGGCGCATCGACATCGACGCCTACGACGAGGACGTCGTCCACGAGACCGACCTCTACGACCCCGATCCACGTGACCCTGCCACCGTCGCCAACGATGCCAAGCAAAAGGCCACGCAGGTACGCAGTCTGATATCCAGGTGCGTCCAGCCGATCCATGCCTAGAGTCACTTGCAACAACTGATTGCGCGGGGTGATGAAGAGGCGACATTCCAGCCGCGCTCGCTGCTGTCCTCACGGACGCACCCTATGGGTCCCAGTTTGAAGACGCGAAAGTACTTGCTCCCGCTCTGCTTTGCCGATCGATCGTGCAACTGAACCCTGTCTCTCCTCAGAACGTCTCGCTGAGCGCCGTTCTTCTTATTCTCAACTCGACAAAGTCGACAGATATACCAGGGATCGTGAAGGGGCTGTCACAAGACGAGCAGGACACACTCATGAAATATCTGTACAAAGGGATGGCGTCGCAAGGAACAGAGGTGAATGGTAGCGTGTTGCTAGGATGGCACGAAAAGGTTCGCTTTGCCGTCTCACTTCTCTCTGGTTGCCATTTCCTCACACGCGTCTGAGCAGTTGACAGAGGTCGCGGGTACTGGCTGCATCGTTCGGGTCATGACCGACAGGCGAACTGTATGAGTAACTTCCTGCAGCATGGCTTGAGACTGCGAGCTGCGAATATACGTACCCTCGTTGATTATATTCCGCTGAGATCGATTCGGGATAAGCTCGAGTAAAAATGGGCGATGTCGGTAGAATATCTTGGGATGAGACGAGGTTCCCCCATATGCATTGTGACGCGCCCCGGATGCACATTCGTATATATAGCGCGTCAGTAAACTAAATGCGAATCAGGCCACTTTCGCTCCAGCGCGTCTGCAGCGCGTCGCTCCTTCCCACCCACCACCATCTGCCTCCCACCCCCCTAAACGCCGCGTTCTGGAAACCGCTCTGCTCACGATATACGCCACGACCACCCTGCAGCACTGAATTACATATATCCACCGCGCTTGCTCCAGTTTGAATTATATTACCCCAGGTGCACGCCATACCCAACGCCCACCGAGCAAACCGAAAGCCCTCTTGAACCTACTCAACCATGGCTGGAAAAGTGAGTGTGCCGTGAACTGTGCCAGTTCAAAACCGCTAATTGACCCTCCCCCCTACCTCAGCTTCGCCAGGTATGAGCTCGCAGCGGCTCAACGCCCGTCCGTATCTCAGTCTGCCACGTAGACGCTAATTCCATCTCCGATCAGTGGGCAGGAAAGGTCTTATCATCCAAGGAGCAGAATGTCGCTGTCGATGAGGCAACCGAGTTCGAAAAAGTCATTGACCAACGGCGAATCGGGTGCGTGCTTTCGCTATACTTCGCCGCACGAACTAAACTGATCAATTGCTCCTTTCTCAGAACCGAGCGGTATGTCGATTTCTTGAAGAGCTCTGCATATTGATGTCTGACATCCGAGTAGGTTGCATGCTGCGTCCGACCTCTATCTCAGAGCAATTACCAAAAAGAAGGACGTTCCGGGCGGTGACTCAAGCATGAGCAAGGTGTTCCCCATCGAAGCGCTGGGCGTCGTCATGATATCCCATTCCGAAGTAGTTGGTGCAGAATCCCCTTTTGGTTCGTCGCTTCGATTTCTCGATGCTCTAGAGTACCTTTGGGTCGGTTTGAGCTAATACTTACTGGCGAATAGGGCGAAATTTGCTATCGTTTGGCCGTATGCATCGCCAAGTCGCTTCATTTCAGGACTCGTTCGCGGAATCATTTCAAAGCACCTATCTTGCAAGCTTGGAAAAGTCTATGGATCTTTTGAAGGAGTATCAGGTGCTGAGGAAGAAGCTCGAATCCCGAAAGTGAGCAACTGTCTGTCTTTGAACCAGTATAATGGCTAATCAATGCCTTCACTTAGAGCCGCGTACGAGTCTGCCGTCGTCAAAGTCCAGAAGGCGAAGAAGGAGAAAGAGAAGCGGGAGGCGGAAGATGAGCTCGAGTTAGCTCGATCCAAGCAGTGAGTTGGGCCCTTTGTCCAATAGTGTACATCACTCCCATACCTAAACTCACTCTTTGTACAGCGAACAGACGGAAGAGGATATTCAAAATCAACTGCAACAAATATCCGAGTGCGAGCGCGAAAACCGCCGAAACCTCACCGAGCTTTTGGACATCCACTTGGCATACGTCACGAACTATCACGACCTTTTAATTGATATCAAGGCTGAGTGGATTGAGGAGTAAGTCCGAATCCATGTTTGCTTGCTTGTAGACGCGCAAAACTGATATTGGGATAAATGGCAATTAAAATCAGATCACCCGATGATGGGATAGAATTTCGCCGTCCTCGGGGTTCGACATTATCCGTGAACCGTCTTTCAGCTGCGACTCCTGTTTCTGCGCCTCGGGACTCGCCTACGCCATCAGGAGGCTCCACGTCCGAGTCGCACCATGACGCTTCTGGTGCTGGCACCGCCGACTCCAAGTCCCGCAAGCGATCGGACAGCGTGCAGACGGATGTGAGCGGGGGAAAGCGCAAGTCGACCTGGATGGGCAGTCTCCGCCGAAAGAGCCTGCCGAGGGATAAGAGCTTCCAGCAGCTCGATAACGATGCAGATACTGACACTGCGTGGTCCTTGGTGGAGCCGGATCGTAGTATGGATCCAAGCCCAGCGCCGTCACCGCGCGGGACGCCGAGGTCGAGCTCGATTTCGCTGGCGCTGGGCAAGGCGAGGAAGAACTCGAGCGCTAGTGGTACCCGACGCGGAGCCGGAGGTGGGGACACCATCAAGAAGTCATCTCCGCCGCCGCCTGCAAGGCCACAACGGGTCGTGCGCGCAATATTCAACTATGCGGGCACCGCCCCTGGGGAGCTGGCCTTGCGCATCGGCGACGAGGTCATCCTCGGAGACGTGTCCGATGGGTGGGGTTCCGGGGAGTGTAAAGGGAAAACGGGTCTGTTCCCGATCAATCACACCGAAGAGATCACGAACTCGACCACGCCTAGGAAAGTTCCCCCGCCGCTCCCTACGAACATGCGCCCCTCGATAGTGACGAGGCAGCTGTCTCCGCCTCCTCCGACGCCTGCGTCGTATATCGACGTAGACTCGGTGTACAACTCGGACTCGGGGGACACGTTTGGAGATCATCATGCGCATACGCCCGATGACGAGCATGACCAGGCGGGCTTGTTGCTCGCTGACACGTCCGCGCAGAGTCTGGATGTCGATTCCAAGAACGGGAATGGGAATTGGGGTGGAGGCGGGGGTGGGGGCGGTGGTACGAAGAGGCAGGCTCCGCGACCGCCGTCGAACTCCTCGGCGAGTACGAGAAAGGCCCCGCCCCCGCCGCCTCCTTCGCGTCGCGCGCTGTCGAGTCCGAACGTGACGCAGGTGACCGTCGCGGCGGTGACCGCCACGGGGACGCCTCCCGTCCCGCCGCGTCCTTCGGCGACTAAATCTAAATCTGGGACCAGCACCCCCCGGAACTGGTCGCCTTTCCACAAATCGGCGGCCCTACGCAAGGGCGACGACGGTGACGCTGATAGCTATAACGACGAACGACACGACAATGATGAAACGCATCTGCATGATGCTGCCGCGCTGATATGTGGGGAGTGTGGGTGCGAAGACTTTGTGCAGAATTTGTTCAAGGAGAAGGGGTATTGCTCGTCTTGTTTCCATTCGCATACCTGAGTGTTCTCAGTATCACTCACGCCTTTTTTTCCCTGACTATCATTGCTCTTTCTACTGCCTTTACATGCTTGCCCTTGGGGCCATTTGTACATCCTCCCTTCCATTTGCACTGTACGATATCGCCAACAAATTGTGTGCTGTACACTGCGAGCCTCAAAGCCCCTGTCTTCCCCTATCTTCTAGACTCCGTGCGTGCCATTTTTTCGGGGTGTGCTTGGCGGTGAAGCATCGATCGGAGTTACATAAGCAGCGACGCACGTTTGTCTCGTCCTTGGTGGCGATACAGCTTCCTCGAAACTTGAGCTTGAAAGGTCAGGCACGTCTTGCTACGCGCGCTACTCACCACCACCCCCACACGAATATCTCCGCAGGATGGCCCAGCGAGCGAACGGGGACCTGCCGGTTGCTGAAATCAGGCCTTTTCGCGCGTCTGACCTCAAGGAGGTGAGGATGCTGCTGGGGATGTCCGTCATGGAACAACTGGCATCTGCGAATAAGCAAGGTGTTTACTCAGTCGTGCGCCGTACGCGCACGCATTACTTGGTATTTAGCTCACCTCTTTCTTTTGCCCAGCTTACTTCCGGCCCGTGGTAATTGGGACGTGGATAGCGCTTTCCGCCATGTTCGTTCAGTACATGAATTGGTACCCAAGGACGGATGTAGGAATTCTGGGCTACCTTGCCCCATTGCCCGCGTTCGCCTCTTGTGCGGTCCCGATTATGTTCGGCCTTGACTGGTGTGTCTACTTCATTCCATTTTAAACACCAAAGATTAATGGCATGCTCTAGGCTCCATCGGACTTATTTTGAAAAGCAGCTCAAGACGCTGCTGACCCAAGAAGACACCGTGGACATCCCGTCCTTCTACACCCGCTCACGGGGGTCCGGATTTTTCGTCCTCTCATACAAAAACACGCCTATAGGATGCGTCGCCATCGACGCTGCAACCCCAGACTCGGAAATCACAGTTGTCGACCTGGAACCGAAATCCGAACCTGACAAAAAGGCCGTCAAGGACTCGCCGAAAAAGGCGAAGAGGAAACAACCACAGTTGGATGCAGCCCACGCCGTCATCCGCCACTTCCACGTCGACTCGCCCTATCGGCAAACGGGCGTCGAGAACGACTTGATCGCGCACGCTATATCGCACGCGTTCTCGTCGCCCAAGGTCCAGACGGTTTATGCGCCGACTTCTTCGCTTATTCCATCTGCCAATGCTGTATGGCGGTCTGCTGGGTTCCAAAGATCGGGACGGAAGACGAAGAGTGCGGAGACGCTAGCACGGCATGTGCTGTCTGGGGTACAGCTGGGGTGGATGGAAATCACCAGGACAGGCTGGCAGCAGAAACAAAAGTAGATATACTCTGCACTTCATGTTCATTACTGAAAGCCGCGTATAATTTTGGCTGGTCGTACAATAATCCGTGTTTATTCGAACAAGAGCCTGAATAAGTAACAATACAAATAAATCACTCCAGTATCCCAAGAATTTAACAAATCCATCGACTTCGCGATCCCCTGTGCGCCTCGGCGTCATCCTCTTGAATATTATGCTCCCTAATCACCTTGAGGAACACGACTTCCAACCCCAATCGCTCCACCGCAAATTCTGGAAGTCCCTCTTCCTGACTAAGGACACGGAAGAGATCGGCGAGCGACCTGCGGATATCTCCATCAATGGGAATCTCCCAGCGTGTTGCCACATCCTCGGCCTGGCGTCCTCCCGGGAAGTGGCGCGCCATGAGCTCGCGAACGCGCAGAGCATCCGTCGGGGAACGACAAGCAAAGTGGAGCTCGTATGCGGGGTAGCGTGCCGCGAGAGATGATATCGTCCCGACAGCTAAGCAACCATCGAGAATCACCAAACTGAATTAGATGTTACATGATTGCGTTACGATTTACCTAGCATCTTGCGAGCCAGAATCCCGACCCGATTCGACAGAGCGGAAGCTTCTTCCATGGAATCTGCAAGTCGCCAGTGTGTTAGCCCATCATTCCATACACCACACCTGGAGAATATAACGTACGAGTCGTGATGACGACCGCCTTTCCCCGAGCCACACGTTTCAGCGTTGTCCACATGTGGCGCTTCGTAGCGGCGTCGATGCCGGTGCTATACTCATCAATTAGGAGCACTTGCGGATTCCCTGGTGTCAAGGTACACGGAGCAGAGTTGAGAAATGCGATGGCTAGTCGTGAACTGCATAATTGGGATAACGTACCAATTAGGGCAATGGCCAATGAGAGCTTCCGTTGATTCCCTCCTGACAGCTTACTTGCCAGCCTATCCGCGTATTGCGTGAGAGCCTAGATACGCAAATCTAAATCAGGCAGGGATACTCATACATGACGGCTGCAATGATACGCACCGTCCCTTCCATCAATATTTCTATATTTTTCTGCAAGTCATCGCCTTTTAGGCCTTTTAGGCGGCCGTAAACCTCCAGATGTTCCCGCACGGTTAGCTGGGAATCGATGGCGGTGAATTGAGGGCAGAGGCCGAGGTTGACCCGAGCTTGGTTGGGGTGCTGCGTGATGGAGACGCCGTTGAGCAAGACGTCGCCCGTGTCTGGCCGAATTCCTCCACCTATTATCAATAACGTCATCAGCTTCGGGGTAAGAGGAGCTCAAAGATCTATTCAGAGATGGCCGCAAAACTTACGTATCATGTTGAAAGTCGTAGTTTTGCCTTGGGACAGCGCGATATAAGCATGAACGATGGGCTCCGGGATGAAGGGGTGAGAGAGCAGTAGCTCACCAGCTCCGTTGGGTCCCAGCAAGCTAAATGTCTCCTTCGAAACGCCAAAGCTAACGTCGTCAACGACAGGCCGTGACTTGTCGAATGACTTGGATATGCTCAGAACACGTAGAGCATCATCCGAAGAGGATACCCTGTCCGCCTCAGCAACAACATCTTCCCCCTTGGGCTTCTCCTCCATCTCGGCGGAACGATGAAGGCGGGGAAGGCGGATCCGCAGGGGAGAGGTAGAGTCGACGGCAATGAGAATTCCGAAAAAGAATAAGCAGAATCCGATCAAGTATACAATCGGGCTCCCAAATTTGCTAATTACCCCATCAGGGGATGTTGAGAAGTTGCCTTCGCCGTCGCAAAGGAAGCTGAATAAGTTGACCGAGACGAGGGCCGCGCGCGCCTGTTTATGAATAGGAGGCCATGAGAGGTGGTATCCCAGGAGGTGTTCCATTACGTACGGGTGCAGCCACTGGACTCAAGAGAGACATAGTATAATCTAGGGAGTTGACGATGAGAACTGACACTCGCGTGGTTCGCGCCCCGGAGAGACACTTACGGACTATATTCAAGACTGACTTCGCATTCGAAGACCTTGCATAAGTTAGTGTCAAGAGATACCCAGCGACGTAGAGCATAAATATGACGACTTGGTAGCCTGCTATCATCGCAAAGGCGGCCAAGGCAGAAGGCGCTATATCGACTGAAGTTAGCTATGAGGAGGGCTTGAGAAAACGCGCTTCGACGCACCAAAAAGAGAGACACAAAAGGCAAGCAAGCTCCCGGCCAGCCCATACAACACCAGTACCAGCCACTGGAATCAGAAAGGATGAGATCGATAAATCATAGGCACAAAGCAACAGTCATACCATAAACCCAGGTGAATGGAATTGAGTCGTGGCGCCAGCAAAGATTGCGATTATCACGGTCGATACTAGCAGAATGAGTGGGATTTCCGAAAGCAAATGCCCCAAATAGAGTCCCAGCGGGCTCATCCCGTTGGACAATTGCATTGCCTGCACGGACGATCGCCTCTCTCGCGTGATGTACAGGGCGAAGAACGCCGGGTAAACGGCCTGCCAGACGGATACACGTTATTCAGTATGAGTGGAAATATCGATGACCAAATGTGACAACCCACCAATGCAGCTCCGTAGAAAGCGATCCATTTCAGCGCCTCAGCGGTACCCTGGCCGAATACCACAGGTAAGTTGCTATAGTATGCCAAGATGTGAGGCCCGGTTCCAGCGCCCGCGCCGGTGCTGTTTAGCGCTTGGTTGTACAATATATTACTGGCGAGGTTCAACAGCGATGCGCCATTGAGGCTGAGCGAAGATGCCTCGTATGCCAGCAGTGCGTTTCCGGTTGGAAGGTCGAGCGAAAGCCCTCCGAGGAGCATCTGGCGATAGTTATCGCTGATATCCGCATTAAACGTGGACCCAGTCGGTACCGGTGTGTAAAGGTTACTAGATAGCCCAAGGGAATCGGCGATATTGGAGGGCGAGAGCACGGGCTTGCTTGTCACATTGAGCAAAAGCCCGACGGGAAGACTGAGCGGCAGGTACAGTGGGATGCTTTCTTGAACACTGAAGTTCAGAGTGCATCCCTGTGCGCGACCGCTCATGAAAAAGAGCGGCACACAGGTACCACACACCGCGATCACCACCATGAGGAGAGGTGTGAGCCAGCTCCGGCGATTGACGAGCCATCGCTTTCGGACCACGACCAAGGCCTGACCCCAGGCTGAGGTCTTCGTGCCGTTCGATAACGGCATCTCTTCATCTGCGGAAGGCAGAATGGTGGGTATCGGCGTGCCAGAGTTGGAATCCGTGCGATCTCCCTTCTCGGTAGCATCCATCGCACCACCCTCGGCTTCGGTGGCCATGAGCCGTAGAAATATCTCTTCCAGCGTAGCGCCATGGACATCGTATTCCTTAATCCCGAGCACCCCTTTCTCCCCCTCCAACATATCCAATACACGAGCGATAGTAGTCGCGTCTTTGGATCGAAGGAGATACGACGCGGTGTCTTCAGTGGAGGCAATCACAACAGAGCCCGGCGCAATCCGCTGGATTTGCTGCAGTACTCGAGAAACCTTGGCCAAAGCCGAGAGTTTCTCAGAAGCCGTGGCGAACGAGACATGGGCCACATATCCTTCTCCGAGGCTCGATTTCAGGGTCACAGGGGACCCGTGAGCGAGGAGTTTTCCCGGTGCCGCAAGGATTGCGATATCATCCGCTAAGAGGTCTGCTTCATCTAGGAACTGCGAGTGTGGCAAGTCGAGAGTATGACTTTGGAAGGGTGAGAGGAGGGATACGTACGTGAGTTGTAAACACGATGGTGCGTTCCGTTCGTACTGCCGTCAACGCCCTCCATATAGCCCTCCGAGACAATGGGTCAACGCCACTGGTTGCCTCGTCGACTAGAAGAACTGAAAAAAAAGGCCACAGATCAACCTGGATTCCAAAGCAACATTGAGGGTAAATAAAACGTACTATTTGAACCGCCCACGAGGCCGATCGCCATTTGCAGCTTCCTCTTTTGCCCTCCACTCAGATTACCCGCATTTGCATGAATCTTCTTATCAAGGTCGCAGGACTTGAGCAGCGCAATCAAATCTTCGAAAGAAAAGAGTTTAAATATCCATTAGCGGCATAATGGTGGCAAAAGAGCTCACCAGAGCGTGTCTCCGTCACACCCACAGGCCATTTGATATCGCTCCACAATTTTACCGTCTGGAAACACGACAACTCGGAGAAAAGCACGTTCCGCTGCGGCACAATCCCCAGCTGTCCCCGCGTAGGCCGCGACACACCTCCCTCAAATGTAACGGCCCCATCTGACCGCCCGAGCAGCCCCGCCAGTATCTCCAGCGTCGTCGATTTCCCGCTCCCGTTCGATCCCAAGAGACAGTAAATCCCCGTCCTCGGGATTTCGAGCGACAAGTCGGCGATGGCTGTGACTTTCCCGCTGTTGAATGTTTTGGAGAGATTCCGGATGGATATAGCGGATGTTGGCGGGTGCGATGTGCCCGGGTGCGACTCTGATATTGCGAGGGATGGTTTTTTACGGGATAAAAAGCGAGACCATAAGGATACGTTTGGTTCTTTTGCGTCGTATAGGATATGTTCCATCCAAAGCGCAAGTATGGGGTATAGGAAAGTATTGATCTGATTGGGCATTACAAGCGTAAATATATGCATTTCGGAAATATCGATGAGAAGGCTTACGATTGCTATGATGATCAGAGGCAGGATAACAACTTTGCCCCTTGGATCGCCCCTCAGCACATCGGCTGGGAGATGCTCAAGCTCCCACCCACATATCGCCCTTATTACGTATACGTAGAACATCGGGGGGAATATAAGCGTGAGTATAGACGCAGTCCCAGCGCGCGATTTAGTGATCAGGGCGATGATGGCTAGGAGAACAGCAAAGAAAGTCGAGGCGATTGCAGCGAGCTGTGGCGACTTGCCGAAAGGCGTGCTGGCAAATAAACACCAACTCGCCAACGAGAGTCTAGTGAAAGTCGACAAGCATTAGCTCACTGGTATATTCAAGTGATATGACGAAAAATCACTTTACCCGGTGAGAAGATGGACAACGATGATAAGACCGGTATTAGTTTCCGCAAAAATACGATAACGCCACGCAACAGACATGACGATCCAAGCCGGCAGGTACGCAGCAGATATACTCAGATGCCACGATCTATGACCCCAGCATTGTAAGTATTGACTCGACAATATTAATAAGGAGCCGCGTACATGATGCGGGCGGAACGAAGACAGCCCATGGCCTCTAGGTGGCTCGTGAGTCGAGAAGCACGCTCCGACATGAACGAGCCCGAGAGCTGATAAACGATGCCCAAAAAGTCGACAAATCTGAAGAGTTTGCGCATGAGATTGGGGCGTGGACGTATACAATGGGACAACTTACAGCGCCAGCACTAGCAGATTCCGAACACCGTTGACAAAGCCTGTGCATCATAAAAGGGTGTCAAAGAACCGGAAGAGGATCGACGAAAGATAGTGCATACTCACTTATTCGTGTGTTTTCCGACTGCTCTTCGTTCGTTTCCTGCGTGTACGGCCACTCTTGTGGGGTGGGAAACGTCACCCCCGTTCGAAGTTGGATGATAGCCTGGCATCATTGGCGGGTAAGGATTTGGCTTTTACAAGTTCGCAAAGCGGACAAAAGACTAACAGAATCGATGGCCCATTGTAAAGGAAGGAGCCTCTTCTCGTAGTCACCTGCATGATTCTCAACGTCCACAAATGTCAGACCCGCGCCGCCTCTAAGCGTGTAGTTGACAGGCGTGGCGTCTTGAGGGGATGAGGGGAGAGAATTGAACACCACGGCGCTGAAACACTCGGAAAGACCATTGTAATTGGACGGGCAAGATACTAGAAGATCGTGAGGCGTTGCAACTTTATCGACAGCTGAACGCTGAGAAGGGGAAAAGGAGCGCGTGACTATGGACATGATTTCATCGGCCGTGGGTGAGCCAGTGCCATTGGTGGAGTCCGTCCAAACGATCTTGAAGCCATCGAACGTCTGTGCCAAAGACTGTATCGCCAGAGGTGTGCCAAAACCGAGCTATATTCCGTTTCGCGCACGGGGGAAGTATATGAATTGTTACATCCGATTTGAGCTGAGGCGAACATGAATGCTCACGTTGTTCGGCTGGGCTACGAAGTTTTGAGCTAGAGACAGAAAAACGGCATAGGCAATGGGCAGGAGAAAGCATCGAATCAAGTTCAGCTAAACTGTGCTATGAGCAGAAGTACCATCGCAGCACAAGACCGAATGCACGCACAATCCGGTGCTTGGAGAGAACGATCCAGTTCTTGCGGCACAGAGAAAAGAATTGCCGCAGGAAAAGAGATGCCATGGCCAGACGAGTACCCAAATCGACAACACCCAGCTCGCTGGTGGCTACAGACCGCAGAGGCCAGCCAACGGAGAACCTAGCTATAGACGAGAGAACTAGTACTAGCCCCAAGGGTCAAGCAATACTTATCGCCGGAAGATGTCTGCAGCTGCAAAGCGAACAGAAGATAGCCGGGGTTTGCTGACGTAAGTGGTACACACCGGCTATTGATTTGTCAGCAGTGCCTCGTCCCAATCAACGCCGGCAGCGCCATTCAAGAGTCAACGCCCCAGCACAATCCATTCGTTTTTGTACTTCCAGCGCTTGCAAGCTCTTCTGGCTGTACGTCACCTTGGATGCCTAATAATCTCTACTGGCACTCATTGATCGAACTGCAGCTTCGAGCTTCTGCTCGGTTCATATACATAATCATATTCTGATTTCGTATTCAAATGACCTTATCAGATGATCTCATGTGTTTTGCTGCGCGCCGGGGGTATCAGGGATGATTCGTGATTATCGCTGCCTATAAAGGTTCGTTCTGCCCACCCCGGTCCCCTGCCCTCGCTGCTCATCTCAGCACCATGTCTTCTCCTTTCACCAAATTCCCCACATCCTCTTCCACGACGATCCACCCGAAGCCATTCAAAGTCGACATTCCCAAGTCGACCCTTGAAGAGCTCAAAATTCTACTGAAGCTCTCCAAGCTCGCCCCACCAACATACGAGAACTCCCAGCAAGATCGCAGGTACGGCGTTACAGGCGAATGGATCCGCGAAGCGAAAGACAAATGGCTGAACGACTTTGAGTGGTGAGCATCAGCACAGTCGAATACCTCGCTCTCTGAGTATACCGACGTCTTGTGCAGGTCGAAGCACGAAGCGTACATCAACTCCTTCCCGCACTACACCGCCCCCGTTGTCGATGACAGCGGGAAGGAGCACTCGCTTCATTTCCTCGCGCTCTACTCTGAGAAGCCAGATGCAGTCCCCATCGTGATGCTGCATGGCTGGCCAGGAAGCTTTCTCGAGTTCCTGCCCATTCTCGATCTTCTCAAGAACAAATACACTCCAGCGACGCTGCCCTACCACATCATCGTCCCATCCCTCCCAGGATTCGCGTTTTCCTCGCTTCCCCTCGATCAAGCCTTCAAACTTGAAAATATTGCCGAGGTCGTCGATAAGCTGATGATCGGGCTGGGCTTTGGGGCTGGGTATGTTTCTCAAGGTGGCGATGTCGGATATTTTGTTGCAAAAGTCCTTGCTGTCAGCCACCCGAGCTGCAAAGCTTACCACGGTACGTAGCCCTTCTCCCATCGATCATTGGTCGCTGATCTCAACCTGTCTAATAGTCAATATGTATGCCACTGCTCCACCTGACGGATTTGATTATGCTACTCTAAACGAACCCGAGCGCCAGGCTTTGGAGAGAGGTTCGAAGTGGAGAAGCACTGGGATAGCTTATGGAATCACACACGCTACCCGGCCCAGTACCATTGGGTTTGTAATCGCAAGCAACCCTCTTGCGCTGTTAGCATGGTAGGTACAACTGCGATATACTTCTAAAACCGCCACTCTCATCTAATCATGTCTGCATTCCCAGGGTCGGTGAAAAGTACCTCGAGTGGAGCGACGAAGACCCCCCTCTCGACACCATCCTCGCAGCGGTCACTCTTTACTGGGTAACGGAGACGTTCCCTCGCTCGATCTATGTCTACGGCCAGGTTAACCACATTTCTCGAGGCTACTCTCCCCTGAATCTTTCTGATCCTTATCCAAACCTCTAGCTCATGACATCTACACCGCACGAAAGTATCAGCAGTCGCAGCGACAAACCCCTCGGCTATTCCTGGTTCCCGCGGGAAATGGTACCTATCCCCAAGAGCTGGGCAGCTGCGTCCGGGAATCTGGTGTTCTTCAAGCAGCACTCTAAGGTATGATCTCTGCCGCTCTTTACAGTCACAAGCAGGCAGCTGACGGAACGTTTGACTGTAGGGGGGTCATTTTGCCGCTCTGGAAAATCCCGACGTGCTCCTTGGAGATGTCGAAGAGTTTGTTGCGCAAGTATGGCCCGGGGCTAGTAAGTAAAAAACGAGTCAGACCGGTACAGGTCAATGGCTGTAAGTTTGTCATGTGAATTAAATTGTACTTTGTTTGCTGTTGGTGGAGTTGCTGGGGTGTCTTTCCGCCTTGTTTCGCCGGCGCTGGTTGAGAGCTCGGCCCTTAAGTACTTCACTTTATGTAAAGCAGATGCACCACGAGAGAGGCCACCAAGGTTAGAGAGAACTGGGGCTTTATAATATTGCGCATCGACCTTCACCAATCCGACGTAGCGGCATCAAGATACCACCATCACGCACCACGCGTACGCTAGCTGGATCTCTTACGGCACGCGCGGGCACCTTCGAACAAACTGATTATGATATTTCATTTATAGGAGCGACACGAGCGACCACGTACGTACATGGATCGCAAACCAGTACAACGAACGAAAAAAGGGGCATCAAACTGACCAGAAGACGAAGCAGAGATTACAAACAGGGCATTCGAACACAGCATAATCGATATCATAGCGTCCTCTCAGAGCGGGGCTGACAAAAATAGGCGAGGACGATCTTGGAGAGTTCAGGTCGTTGAAGCCGGGTGTTCGTGGCGCGTCTGGAACCTGGATTTCTTACTCTTGCTCTTGATCGTAGCCCTCAACTCATCCTCCACATCGCGATTCTTCCGCTTCAGCACGTCCCTCTCCCTCCTCATCTCGTCCAGCTCCCTCTCCGCCTTCTCCCTCGCCAACCGATCCTGCTTCATCGACGCCTCCCTCCGCACCTTTTCCTTCTCCGTCTCAAACAGCACATCCTCAATCTTCCGGATCGTCGCGCGTTGTGCGCTAATCTCGTCCTCCACTTTGCGCTTGGCCGCGCGCTCGGCGGCGACCATCGATTTGGCCACTTGATAGAGGAGTCGAAGCTTGGCAAGCTCGGGGTCGACGACCTCGCCGTCTTCAAGCTGGACGGGCGAGGCAGCTTCTTGAGTCGTCACCGAGAGCAGAGTCTCCAGGGGCCGGATATCGGAGAGGGTGTCCCCTGAGCTGTTTGCGTCCCCTTCGTCTACCGGAAACTCTTTTAAAGCCAACAGACGTCAGCGCTCGAAAGGGTCGAGGCCGGACACCTAGAATTTGGCTTACTTCGTTGGAGCTCCTCGAGCGAGTTGTTCCCGATCTGACCTTCGGCGGCAAGGTCCACAGCTTCGGTTAGACAGTTGATCTCAGTCGGCTGGGTGGCTTGGGTCCCGGTCCCTTTCTCCGCCTGGGACGCCTTGATCTTTTCGAATAAAACCGTCAACAGCTTGACGTTCTCGTCCTGTTTGACAACTTATATGGTGCGGTTGATGGGTTCAATATTTATTGGATTGCACAAGTTGCGGAAGTGGAAAAACTTACACTCGAGTCCAGCCTGGCATACGATCTCTGCAGTGCCAAGCCATCCTTTTGCGTAATACTCGGCAACGACAGTCGCCCAGTTCGCCGACGTGCAGTTACTCTCCTCAAGCATCTTGATGATCTCGCCTGCGTCAGGTGGAAGCGTGCTATTGTCGATATCGACGTCGCTACCAGTCTGCGAATGGTTTTGGAAAGGGAGCGGCATCCTGGACACAACAGGAGAAGGCGAAGGAGATGGGTAACCCATGGTCGCGTCGGAATCCTTGAGGGTGGGCGCAGAGTCTTTCTGGGCAGCTCCAAGGGTGAAGAGGATGGAGAGAATATCTCGCTGCTCTTTGTCGCGGACCCCAATCGAATCTTCGTCCCCGCGTACACGATCGGCGTCGCTCCCCACAGGGCGCAAGTCTCCCCCCTCATTTGCCTGGGCGTACTTCCTCGCGGGGCGCGAGCTTTGTGCAGAAGATCCCGACTGGCGGCGTCGGTCATCATACGACGACCGCTTCCCGGACACGGTCCATTTGAAACCTGCGCCCTTCCAACGGGATGGACCAACGGGGATCCGATTGGAGGAGTTGTCAAAGCTCCGTCTCGCATCCCACGACGCAAACGTCTTGAGAGTGAATGCCAGCGGAGAATGGCGGTATTTGCTGGCATCCTCTGAAGTTCGGCGCATGGGGATTGCTCTCTCTCTGTCGTGCCTCTCGCGCCTAGAAGTAGGGGAGCTTGTGTCGACAGCGGGCTTCGTGGGTACCGAGTAGGCCCTGTCCTGTAGTATGCGTGCCCGCAAGGAATCTCGAGAAGAGGTGGCGGCAGCGACGCTAAGCGCGGGCAAGGGAGAGGCGGGTGCGTCGGAGGGATTAGCTAGAGGTGAGCGCGGCCGGGGTAGATCAAACGACTGTGTCCTCCTCGAGATATCGTCGCGCTTTTCATTGAAGGATGCCCAGCCACCGTGGCCGGGGCCGCTCTTTTCCTTTTGGTATTTGGAAGGAGATTTTTCGGCCGTGGAAGAATACGACCTTTGCGCGCGATAAAGAGGCCTAGGCTCCTCCGGGTGGAACTCGTCGTAGCGATACAAATGCCTGGCACGCATAAGTCGCTCAAAAGACTCTTGGACTTCCCGCCTGTACACGGGGTCGGCCTGAAAGCCGGCCTCATAAGTCCCGCGGGCTTCGTCAGCCACAGCATGCGTTTCGAAAACGGCAAACGCGTGAGCCTTGCCCTGGGGCGAAAGCCAGTTGAAAATCGCGCGGCTAGAGAGAAGGGAGTGGATGTATGCGTGAGCGGGGAGCATGCCGCGAGAACGCGCGATCGATGTGCTCACAGTGGTCCGCGGCGAGATAAAATTCTGGTGATATCGCGAGGAATCTTGTTGTCGCGAAAGCCGTGGAGGTGGACGGAGCACAGAGGATCGTAGTAACCCATCGCGGGCGACGACGACGGCGAGGACAGGATGGTGATGGGAGCGACGATGGAGCTGGCCAGGCATTTTTCCAGCGGAATCCAGGCGCCCTTTGCTCCGTCGATTGGTTTCTCCTAATTAATGCTTCCTTCGCGATCTACGCTCCATTATACTTTTGGGCCACAAACATCACATTTTATCCGTTTTACCCGGTTCCGCCTTAATTTGCTAACAATATTCCACCACGCATGATGGCTGATTTGTCTGTTTTCTTGTAGCCATGGGTTGCAAACCTAGGCCTGCATATATCAACATTCAAAATCGTGTGGCTTCTGACCAGATTATAGCGCGCACACCATTCCACTAGCCTCTACCGAGCTGAGCACAGTATTGGTCGGCGCGTCAGAGACTTCTGTTACTACACATCCCGTGGAAGGGGCCGAGCGAAAGAATGACGCGACGTATTTTGGTGTACTGGGCGATCGCCTGTGAAATGACTTGCGGGCGAGGCGGTAAGCCGTCCAATAAAGAGCATAGGTGTGATAAGTCGTACGTGTCCTTGGTTCGCCCCACCATTAGAACGCACATCGCGTGCGTTTTTCTGGAAGGGGCAACAAAGTGTCGCAAGAGTAGAGCTCAAAGTTGGCCCACACAACGTGGGCACGCGCCGTGTACTCCCGTGCTAATCGAGATATAAGGTATACCGAGGCAAGCCTAAACATCTCAGTCTTCCCATGGGTGCTGATGTTGGATAGATGGCACCGAGGGCGCGCGGGCTGACTCGTGCAGCATCGTCGCGCAGCTGCAAAGACTCGGAAATTTTGCAGAGGCTGTATAAGTACACGTACTTGACTACTGTGCATCTATAGCACGGCGTCTAATTGCCATTACGACCATCCTATCCACCAAACCTGAGCGCTTTTAAACCGAGCACGGAGCAACATTTCCCGCCGCAGCACACGTAGCCCTGAAGCTGCTCTCGGTTACCGAAGTGGAGTTGAAATAAGCCTAGATAGTGTTGGAAGGCAAAAATTGAGTCGCGCCTAAGCTTTTATAGGATAGTTATTTTACGTACCTTGATATACTGGACGGTCGATACCGCATCGGCGGTGGGCGGCCCTTTAACATGGAAGAGGTCATTTCACCTCGTCGCTGGCAAGCCACAGACAAGAAACTGATACACGTACCTTTGGTCCAGCCTGGATCACCACTAGACCAGACATTCAATATAAGCGTGGAAGGCTGAGTGGGGGCGTTCTGAGCGATAGTGGTCTGCAAGGCGTTATTGTAGTAGAATTTGGTCGTTCCCGGCGTCCAGTCGAAACGGTGCTCTCCAAAAGCGCTGTGAAATACATCGGTAAGTACGGGTAGGTGTTCGATAAGGGCACAACCTCACGTAAAGTCAGTGCCGGCGGGGAGAACTAGTGTCTATAAGCAGACACCGTATTAGCTGGATAAAAATGTCAAACCGCTTAGATAAATGTACCTTGGCAGCTTGGGGATCCGTATTCCCGTTGAGCAAACCGGGTTGGTTGGTGTAATGTGCGGTCCGATAATACTCTGAGTCTGACGTTAAGATTTCTGAGATGGAGCAAAAAAAGTCAGGAATCACTTCGACGAATATAACAGAATTAAACTCGCCAATATCTGCTTCTTGGGTATCAGATTGGTACGTAAAAAATCCAAAGCACACTCCGGGCGTCTTTCCAAACCAGCCAATGAGTTCCAAGGTCATCGTGTTGGCAGGACGAGACAAGTATCAACTCACGGAGGGTACGGTAGCGCGTATCCTAAAGCTTCCATAGAGAATGTTCTGTTTCTTCGAGTCAATCTCGGCGACCTTGATAGTCCCACCCCCTGTATACGCGCTCGTTTTCAATCCTACGCCCGAGTTGTATGGGTAGACGTTCGCAGCCGTGTTCTGCATGAAATAGCTTCCACGCTGTCCGCCCCACGTTTGGACGTTCCAGTTATTTATGGCTGTGGTATACGACGACGTGAAATCAGAGACGAATGACTCCCTCTATAGTCACGACGACGGGAAGCCGCGTATATTAGGCGTGGTCGCAGTCTCATCAGACAGTGACATGATGAGTTGTATTGCGCTGAGACGTACCCATACCGCTCCATTCGAGTCCCTGTATCCACAAGGACAGGATTGAGCATCAGAGCCTAACCCCAGAGAAGTGAGAGCAATCAAGGCTGCTGTGATAAACATCGATGTCACGTCGGGGAAGGATAGGAGGAATACTTCGTGTTGATAAGGAGCCTGGCTTTATAGGAGTTTCTGGGGGCTTCTGCCCCGAGTAGCGGGATAGTCGAATTGCAGGAAGATCAAACGAAGCCGAAATTATGGACGTGCGCGTAGACAACTCCGGGCCTTCCTCTAGAGACTGTATATGTGCGGATCCTCCCAGTCGGTGTGTCTTGAGCAGCGAGGCGAGACGATGATCATGAGATCGCGCCTCAGGACAGCGGCTAAAGCATCCCACCGAAGCGTGAACGAAAGTGCCACATCATGATCGATCAGGAAGTGTCAACTGCTACCCGGGGCTGCGGATGCCACCCTTGAGATCGTTGGCACTTGGCATCTTGCAATTGACTCGTCGTCGTAAGTACTTGTTGCGGGATTTACCTCAACACCGGTAAATCTCCGGATTATATAAATGTACTTATACACCAGACATTACAGCGGTTTGCATGTCGATAGAGAACGGCCCTAATTTTTTTCTGCTTACGTTTTGTGTATCCGTGGCCACTCGATGACTCGAGGCGTGACAGGGAACATTGGTCCGTCCGGACCTTCTAACCTCTTCTCCCCCTGTGCCGTTTGTTGTGCCATCGTGAGCACATTTCGTTCGATTTCTACCGGAGACTGGCGACAAACATCCCGACCAGCAGGGGGGATGTATTGAACGAGTGAGCGGCGAGGAGCGGTGCGCGAGCGAGGCGTGTGCACTCAGCGCTCAGCATTGGCTGGTGTGTATGCGCTGACGACATTGTTTGGACACTGGTCACATTCTCTATGTCACACAGTGCGGATTGCGTCGGTTTGCCGTAGACCCCCCGCACTCGGTGCTTGAAATTTCAGGGACCGCTGACAGAGAACGTGATGGACCAAATACAGCACGCGCGTATCTGTCAGGTGTGCCAAACACATCCACGGTAGGGTGACAACCCGAGCCAAACATGTCAAAGTCGTCAGAGCAACTCAACGCCGCGAGGCCATTTCGACTTTCCAGGCCCCAGCACGAGCTTCTCGAGCTCCGTACGTCCAACTCCAGGCAGGCGACGATCTTAACAAAACGCGTTTTATGAATCTTATCTTTACTTAATCAAACTCCCCTCTCCCTCCTCTGAAAATCTTTGCCCAAATCTAGCGTTTTCTCGACAATGGCGCACCACGACCACGACAACAATCACGACAACAATCCCGCCTATCCCATCCGTCCTCGTGGACGGCCGCACGACGACGAAAGGCCACCAAATGACCTACGATGGCTCCGATCTCGCTCAACACTCCGCGTCATTCCCAATCCCATTATATCCACCTCCCATCCACATCCACCATCTCTCCAATTTCGTACCCTCGGGCAACCTGTGCACGATGGGATCGTCTAGCACCGACGAAGCACCCCACCACAACTTCCCTCTCAGCTGTACCCGCGATCTTGCCCCACGGCTTCACGCGGTCCACGCACCGCTCCCTTGGCCATCGTTCTTTGTGCTTATCCTCAGATCATCTCGGTGCTGTACGTACACGCTCTATTCGTCCCCCTGTCACATCCTCGCCAACATTGATTAAATATCACTCACGCCTCCGCTCCTCACGTTCTTTTTAGAGATGATCAACGATCCTATGCCTCAGAAGAAGATCCCGATAGTGTGAGCCTCGGCGACGCGCTCCTTGCGGCTGCAACTGTACCCTGCCCCCTCCCCCCCTCACGACCCAAGCAGCCGCTTCGCGACGAATAAGGTCTGCAGCAAATGCAAGGCACCTTCCAACAATCCAACTCGTTTCAAACTACACCCTTGCCCGTCGTGCCATCCTTCCAGGTATCCTTGCCTAGTACGCCGCGTTCGGCCCCCAAACTCTGCAGCGAGCTTTGTGTTCTCACTGGCCACTGGAAAGCATCAGTGAGTAGCTCATCCCAGTCATCTTTGCCAGCAAGGGTCTGATATTTCCATCAGTCGGGATCAGATGCCTACGGACGCGAAGAGCCAGCCAAGCTGGCCTCGGCCTTCATCACCAATCTCTTCGCATGCCCCAAGCTCCCCTGCTCTCCTCTGCCAATGCCTCCTCCCCCTCTCCCACTCTCTTCCACAGTTCGTCGCGTACTCATTGCGCCGTGCTCGCCTTCATTCGAATGTCACTTTCGCCGCCCTTTTCCTCCTCAACCGCCTTAAGGGTCATTTCTCTGCCGCCCGCGGTTCGTCCGGTCACCGTCTCTTCATCTCGGCGTTTATGATGCATCCAAGATCATTTTCTTTGGTATAGTATCTGCAGCTGCCAGTACTTGTGTAGAATTCATATGATACAGAGGGACAACCATGTGTCTGCAGTCGACGCGCGTATTCGCAATATTGTAAATCACCGTGGGCCGGCGGCTGCTGAAGTGCTGATGGTTAAAGCCTTTAGCTTGACGGCTGACAGGTGTTTGGGCACTTTGTTTGTAGTGTTTGTATCCTGTGTTTGGCTTGTGGGTCCATGCGTCAATTTAGAAGCTTATGTAAAGTCTCGGATACAAGCCAAGTGCGGGGGGTCCTCTATATACTTGGATTGCGTCAGCTCTCCAGCTCTGAGCCATCCTATCGGCGCCGGCATCGCTCGGCGGATGCTTATGTATGCAGCGAAAAAAAAGTCCGATTCTCTATTGACATGCAACCCGCCGTAGTTAGCGGCTCATAATACTGGGCTCAGAGTCATAGGCAGGTCTGCAAGCGAAACCTTGCAACGCAGCACACCAAAAATCACCTTGCTCTGCAAGGTCCTTTGACGTGGCTTTAATCGCCCTGGTACCAGATGAACTTTGGGGTCCGGGTCGTACCCCTGGTTACTATGTAGTTGTACTCAATGCCAGCTGGCTACTTTGACTCCGGAACCATTAGTATGTAACTCAAACAATGTTCCCTTGCATCATGACTTCGAGCTGGATAGTCTGCTTATTATTTCGGGGTATGCTGTGAGTTTACATGCGCCGGTGTGTTCATAACCCTTTCATCATGCCAAAAGACCTGTTGCATGACCTGTATTCGATCTTTGGTTGCGTTTCTGGGTAGGACTTGTTTCGCAGTCACAATCTCCTTCCTTTCACCTGGCAGCTTCAGTGTGCAATCCTGGATCATGGCCCAGATAACATCAACTTCTGCATCGGAGAATTCTGATGAATCCATGGCGATCGGTTGGGGGGCAACGAGCACGCGAAGCATGCAAGTGCTGCCCTGCCGGTCGCTCTCGGCCATATGATTGTTATCTCCATTCTCAGGTTTATCCATCAAGCTGAATGGCTTATAATACTTTTGGCGCTGTTTGGAGAGCATGTGGATCTGCCATACTTTATGGAGCTTCGACTCAGAGGGTGTGGATGTTACCAAATACATATGGTTAGTGTACTGTTAACGGCCAATAACAACTACGATAATATTCTGCGCCATTCCACAGAGACATGCACGCGCCGAACACGCTTGTAATCAATTTCAGGTAGAGAGAATGGCTCGAATGGCCTTCAACCTTCCCTGGCTACGGAAGGCCACATGCACGCCATGTCACCTGTTCTGGACCTTTGGTGTACAGGATTCTGCCATTGGACAACGCTTAATTTTGATTTTCAACTTATGTTAGACCTGGCACTATCAGCAAATAATAATGGAGTCAACTCATGGGAATGGCACTGGATCCCGATCTCTGTCTCAAGTTGAAGTTCGCCAGGGCTGACGACCGGGATGTCAATGGTGAGCATGATGAGCCGACGATAAGGAGTTATCAATTATATAGATAAATCCTATTACATTCCATCCTTAATATTCACGGGCAGAACACTATTGCACTTGATACCGCATGGAGTGAATGTAGACCGTGGCTAGCATGCTCTTATAAGTACGTGCATTTACTGCCATCGTAGGGTTTTTTCACGGGCAAGGTGCATCAGGAAAGTGTCATGTGTCTGAAAGTGTCTTGCAAAGGCATTCAGACATCAGACAAATGTCTGGAGACAGTAGGTCCTATCTTAATCAGACCATCTGAATGTCTGGTTTTCACCTGATCCAGACACAGATTTCTTATACAGATATATCAGTCTCATCTTAACTTCACAGCCCATCTCTGGTGCAGGTCGGCTCAGAACAGGCCCACCACTGTATTTAGATGCTTTCCAGGCATTGTAGATACCATTCAGACAGCTCTCAGACATATTTCGAAAAAATGGTCACAGCAATTCCATAACAGCTACTCAATACTACATTGACAAGACACGTGCATAATAGGAAAAGCAGAGCATAAAAGCATGAGATGCAGTAGCTTCACCGAACCGAATATGAGAGCCAAATGACGTATATAAACACCGTGCACCGCGAGTGATCACCGGTTAGTAGTTACTCCCCACGTGGTGTGAAGAGGAGGCAGCGGTCATCAACTCGATCAGCAACTTCAGGTTTGGTGGTGTCCTCGGACGCACTAATACTGAGGGCACGAGTATCACTGACAATTGTAGACCACTCCTCTTCGGTAAGGAGGTTGATCAAGGCCGAATATCTTGTTGTTGTTTGACGCCAAAGGCTCCCAGAAAAATCGGCCAGTTCACTGTCCAAGTGTCCAGTTGACCACGCCAGTAGAGCACGCTCGACCTGTAGCACATGTATAGATATTCAGTAAGCCTGAAAGCTTTGAGAGCGGGGAATGCATGCAAACCATGGTGGCAGAAAGCGCAAGAGCACCGAACGGATTGCCATAATCAGCGTTGCCGTTTGTTTCCTCAAAGTGTTTTGACAGGGTGGCAAGAACGAGTGGGCCTTGGAAAGGGCCAACAAAATTCTACGACATAAAATATGAGTATACCATTAAACCGCCTGTTTATACAAATAATTCGTACCTTTCCATCCCTCCAGGTGAAAGGTTTTTTAAACCCAAGTGCCTGCTTGACGTACGTCACTTTCCCAGGTGCATCGCCGTAATGCTTTGTGTCCTTAGCCCAAAATTTTACAATGGCTGTAAGTGCGGCCTTCCCAATAGCACCTCGCCACTCGTAACCACGCTGAGTTATCTGTAAAACGATTTAGAGTCAAATTTACAACATCCGGCAGCCTGCAAGAAAAGAACACGCACCAGATTGTATATGGGGCTGCGCGGGAGTATCTTCGCCGGGTTGTCCGGGAACACAAAGTCCCAGATTTGCTGCATCTCCTCTGCAAGGGTAACCTCAGAAGCTTGGTCGGCAGTATCCCAAGGTTTCTCGCGAGAACCAAGCAAATCAGAGAAAATGGGTAAGAACTTGGTCTTGAAGCTGGCTTGAGCGCCAGGTGGAAGGTCGCGGTTGGTTCCCCTGGTCCTCTGACCACTAGTACTAGCATTGCCAGTCCGAGCGGCAACAGCCGTAGTGTGTATCGCTGGGGCAATGGCAGCCTCGGTCTTGATAGGCATCTGGTGTTGTTCGTTCAAATGTTTGATTACATAATCGAAGTGCTACCAAAGTATTACTCACCGAAGCCGTCATCCTCCCAGTACTAGTGGTGAACGTTGCTTGATCAATCTCTATCACGTCGCTATCGTCCCCTCCTGCTCGGTCGTCCCTTGAACTGCTACCCAATCGAACTGGAGACATGGTCACTGCAAGAGAGTGAGCATGGGGTTTTCCGGGAACTGGAAAGGGCGACTTGATTGAATGCTGGTGGGTGATCTTTGAGGAAATGCTGATGGCGGGCATAACATGTCCTTTCGAACGCCAGTTTGGTAGCAATCCGCGGGGCTCAGCTGGCTCAGTAGCACGCGCCACCTTTCTCTCTTTGTCGCCGAAAGATAAAAATGGGTAAGCTCTCTGCATTTGATATGTCGCGGATGCTTAAGCACTTACGTCTCAGTCTTGTCATCACCCTTGCACTTCTTTCCAGCAGTCCCCAGTCCTTTCAACGATTCAGTATGGCTCTGGTCGCTGGTGCAACGCTCAGCTTCAATTTGCGCACGGATGTTGGATTTTTGTTTCTTGGTGAGAGGAAGCTATGAGGCCACGTAGGACCCTGGTTTATCCTAGGGGATGTTACATGCCGAAAAGTACGTTTTTTGTCAAAAAATGCCCAATGTCCGATGCAGAAAAGTCCGAAAAATGGCCTAAAAATGGCCAGAGGTATGAGGCCGAAAATTGCGAAATTCCTTGATGTCTGATGCAGAAAAGTCCGAAAAAATCCGGTTTGGGACAAAAAAAGTGCAAAAAA
>KL198025.1:0-30336 GCA_000697705.1 Botryobasidium botryosum FD-172 SS1 | reverse complement strand
CCGATGCTGGATCACCGAAAAAAGGGCAAAAAATTCCCCAAGGTCCGAGGCCGAAAATATGCAAAAAGTGCTAATGTATTATGTTTTAGCACCGATTTTTTTGCTATTTTTGCACCGATTTTTTCCATTTTGGGATCGGACATTGATAAGCATTAACCAGGGTCCTGCCCCACCCCGTCTTGCCCGTATTCCACACTTTTTTGGTTTTTTAGACTGTGGGTGTGTTTTTCTCAACTATCGCCGATATATTGCCCAAGTTGCTTACATTCCGGTGACTACACATGTTCTAATCACCCCTCGTGCTCCCTGTCAGTATAGTCACCATCTTTTCACCCTCTCACCAAGGCCCCACCAATGCCCCGCGCTGCGAAGATCAAAGGTACTGGTCATAGTAAATTGCCTTGTCCCAAATGCCCGCGTCTCTTCGCGAACCAATCTGGACTCACTCAACATGGGAATATGTTTCATTATCATGCCCCTGCACACTCTCAGAATCCCCATCGCCGCACCTCAACACCAGTCGCTGCCACATCAACGAACATAGATACTCACAGTGGCACCAACAGTGGGCCGTCTTTGCGAAGGGAGATTCACCCACATCTTTGCGGTGAGTATATTTTTGCGAAGTAGTTCTTTGCATGTATATTGACTTAGTCTGTGTGATTCAAAGGAACTCCTTGCGATGAAAATGGAGTGCCCCTACCATTAGGAGCGCCCCCACCTCCTCGGCTCCCCACATCTGAAGGCTCTCCATATGCCCCTTTTTCTTCTCGCGTCGCATTCGAAACTGCTGAGCTTCTGTTCAAGAAGATCCAGATGTCTGAAGGTGACATCAACGAAATACTGGAGCTTTGGGCAGCCAGCCTGGTCAAGCACAATGACAATGCACCTTTTCACGATGCCAAGGATCTTTACGCTGTGATTGATGCCATCAAAGTTGGCAACACACCTTGGCAGTGCATGATTACCTCGTATGAGGGAGTCCGCCCAGAATCCAACGTTCCTTCGTGGATGTGCCGGGAGTATCACATCTGGTACTGGGATCCTCTCGCTGTTCTCTGCAATATGCTCGCCAATCCGGACTTCAAAGGGAAGGTAGACGTGGCGCCGTTCCGGGAATTTTTGGAGGGGAAGCGCGAATGGCAAGATTTTATGTCTGGCAATTGGGCATGGAGAAAAGTGGTGGGTTGTCTCCCAAGCCAGAAACCCCACCCAAAACTTATGTTTTTTGATAGGATGAAATTGTGAAGGACCTTGGTCTCGAGAGCGTGGAGGGTGCGGCATTGGTGCCGATTATTTTGGGCAGCGATAAGACCACTGTCTCGGTTGCCACCGGCCAAAACAACTTTTACCCACTCTATCTTTCATTTGGAAATGCTCATAACGAGCTTCGACGATTGCATTGCGGCACACTCCTACCCATAGCATTCCTTGCAATGCCAAAATGTGAGTTACATCATTGCATGAGCGTCACCATGATTATTCTTCTGCCACTGACACATTTATTCAGCTGCCCGTGAACATGATGGTGACCTTGGCTTCCATAAATTCCGTCAACAGCTATTCCACTCATCCGTGTCGCATATTTTGTCAACGCTGAAACCTGGCATGCTGGCGCCTATAGTCATGTGCTGGCCTGATGGGCATTTTCGACGCTCCATCTTCAATCTTGTGCTCTATATCGCTGATTATCCTGAGCAAGCCCTGGTGGGAAGTATTGTGAATGGTTGGTGTGCAGTGTAATTAACAATCGTCTCCCAGTTTTTTTGAGTATAGCATGCACTAAAATCCGTTCCAATGGCAGGTGTACGGCGCATTCAAACGATCTCGATGGCACTCCTTACTGCAAGCGATGCCGTGAGCACACTGATTTTCTAGTGTCACACTTTGGCCCTGAGTTTCTGTGGGAGTCATATGGTATTGTTGCAGATGTCGTGGTACGCACACCACAAATTCTCGATCCACACATGCTCACAATACTCATCCTTTCCTCATTCCAAGCCATTCACAAACGATTTCCCACGCGCTGACATCCACAAGATGATGGCGCCAGATATCTTGCATCAGATCATCAAGGGATGTTTTTTAGATCATCTCGTTACCTGGGTCAGCCAATATCTTGAGAGAATCCATGGCAAACCACGCGCCGCTGTTATACTAGACGACATTGACCTGTGGTATGTCTGATTCCAGACTACTGTCATGACTTCGTCACGACAACCGTATATACTTGTACAAATAGCTTACTTAGCGATCTGCTTTCTCTCTTTGCTTCCGTCTCCCTTAGTCATCTCTCTTTCTAAGCGCACTACCCTTAAGGCAATGCGCCTCTACTGTATATAAGAACGACTTGGAGGGCACTCTGTCCTCACGCAACAACTCATCTACTTCCCTTGTCCAAGAGTGAGCTGAGAACCCCAGGCCTTGCTGGCATAGTCGTGACACTTTGTTGCGTCTCTGGTTCTCCCCTCACTATCTGTCTGCCATCGCGGCCCTTGTCTTCTCAACCATCTACCCCCATTCCACTCAAGGGTTGACCACCTTTGTTTTATCCATTTGCCACTAGTCCGGCGTCTACCAATCTTGTACCTCTCACCGCTACAAGTCAGAAGTGCTACACGTTGAATTGTCGTATTGCGCCGTATTGAGGCTGCGACAAGCGTCCTAGTATTCTGCAGCAAAACGACAGCCCGTGATCTGTCTCTGAACGAGCCCATAAGCAAACGCATACCCACGTCCCTGCTATTGTCCTCGCGTCCGTTCCTCCTGAACGAAGATTGCCTCACCCAGAACCCTAGAACAGGAGTAATACTCTGTTGGTGCTTCTAAGCATCGTTCTAGAGAGCCTCTCGCTCGCGTGTTGTTACCGAGGAATACCGACTTGAATGCGCATCTCTGAAGAAGGAGTATTGTCATACGTTTGCCCGAACACCCGTCGAATCCTACCTGCCCGTTATTGGGCCCTTGTTTCCCTCGAACGAAATCAACTAGCTATCCGCGGTATCCAACAAGTCCATCAGCCCACACACCCAAAGAAAAATCAGATTACCCGAGTACATCTCGATAAACGCTTTAATCCTATCTACACGACTACGATACATCGCCGCTAATGGAAAACCAACCGGATCACGAGGGAACTCCCACGCACTTCACTATCCCAGAAGGAATAAACCCCTTACCCTTCGCCTGCGTCCAGTGGTCCGTCGCCCAAATACAGGCATGGATCGATCACGCTTTCACCACATTCGGGCAGAACCTTATCGCACCTCGCCAGGCACGAATCGACGCGCTAGAAGCTGAGCTGGCTAACTGTCAGAACGAAATCGATAACCTTAGAGCCGAAGTAGACATTTTGTTGAATGGCCAGGGAAATAACCCAGCTCCAGCCCAAGCCGTTCCTGCCCAAGGCCCGCTACCTCGACCCGTCCCTGTTCCCGCATGGGCCGCGCTTCAGACAAAGGAACCAAAGATAGCTGACCCCGATGATTTCACGGGAAAGCCGTCTGAGGACATTGAAGCGTGGTTCATTAAGGTTCAAATGGTATTCGACGTACAACAAAACCGGTACCCCAATGACGCTGCTAAAATCGCCTATACTTTATCTCGCTTTAAAGGGCAAGCAGAACGTTGGGCATACCCATTCCTGCGCTCCAGGGGGACTAACCAGGAACACCCAGCCATGTCTTCCTTCAATGTCCTGAAATTTCTTGCCGAGGAACACTTCGCAGACCCGGATCGATCAGCCAACGCCGTCCGAAGCATTCGTCGCCTAAAACAAACCGCCTCGGTTCGACAATACTCGGCAGATTTCGCCATGCACGCATCATTTACCAACTGGAACGACGCAGCGAAACGGGACGCCTTCTACGAAGGATTGAAAGACGTCGTCAAAGACCAATTAATGAACCGAGACCACATCCAGGGATATGACGACTTAGTCTCTGCAGCAATCCAAATCGATGGCAGGTTGTATGAACGACTTCAGGAACGAAGAAATACCTTCAACCGTCCTCAGCCACAGTTCCAACCACGGTTCAACCCGCCTACGAATCCGCCGCCTGCTGCCAATCGTCCCCCTGTTCCCGGAAATCGACCCTGGCCGGGACAGAATACCTGGGCTCCTCGTCCTCGTGACCCAAACGCTATGGACCTTAGTGCTGGACGTTTCAAACCCCTGACTCCAGAGGAACGTGAACGTCGCCGTCTCAACGGGTTATGCTTCTATTGCGGCATTGCGGGGCATAACACCTTAGCGTGCCCAAACCGGCAACCCCGAGTAGCAGCGACCGGCCCGACCACTGATTCAGGATCTGGAACCGTACCCACTACTTCTTCTCTCCCTTCTGGCAACGTACCCTATGCTCACATTTCTCCCGCTTCCACTTCTTCTTCTGCTATACCTTCTAACCAATCTTTTTAAATAGCCTTGAGTGTACTACGCCCGCTCAAGGCACCTTATGTCCCTCTTCTTCTTCTTCTTTTTCTTCTTTACCTTCGTCTGATTCTGTTCCAAGTATTTCAATTTCCCCTGGTGATCAGTTCCGTATTACAAATATTGGTCACAGTTCTGAAAAACACGTCATGATCCAAGTCACGATTCGCCAAGGCCCATGCGTAGTGGAAACCGAAGCCATGATTGATTCCGGTGCATCGACGTCCTTCATTGATCAAAATTTCCTTAAAAACACTAAGTTAGCAGTAGATACAAAAAAGCATCCTAGGGTCCTCGAGACCGTGGATGGAAGAGAAATCCTCGGTGGAATAGTTGACAAAGAAGTTCGAGGAAAAATGATAATAGAAAACCACGAGGAAGAAATTAGTTTGGATGTTACGACGTTAGGTTCTTTCAACATTATTTTGGGTTTAACTTGGTTACATAAACATTGTCCTTATATTAATTGGCGTCTTCATCATGTTATGTTTCTTTCTCCCTTTTGTGCGGCGAATTGTTTACATGAGGAGTCGGAGGTAGTAGATGGCGAAGAGGTATTGTTGGATGAGCTTCCAAGGGTGGCAAGGCCGGCTAAAACCTCGTCTGAGAAATTACCAGAGACTCCCCCTGCCGGGGAGGCCAAAACCTCTGCGGAACCCTCAGACGAAGTCCCTGAGCCAACTTCCAACCCAAGGATTGCTTTTATTGGAGCAGCGCCGTTTATGATGGCTGCGAAGAAGTTTGGAGCGCAGGCAATGATGGTGTATGCAACGGTGGAGGAGCGAGAGGAAAAGGCCGGGGAAGTGCCTGAGGAGTATAGAGAGTTTGCGGATGTATTTGAGGCAGGAGAGTTGAATGAGTTACCCCCACGACGACCGTACGATATCAAAATCGAGCTCGAGGAAGGAACACAACCGAAGCAGGGACCGATCTATGCGTTAGACCAAAATGAACTGAAAACACTGCGCGAATACATCGACAAAAACCTAGCCACCGGGTTTATTCGTCCCTCTAAATCCCCAATTGGATTTCCAGTTCTTTTCGTCAAAAAACCGAGTGGAGAGCTTCGTCTGTGTGTCGATTATCGAGCGTTAAATAAAATCACCATTAAAAACCGATATCCCCTTCCGCTCATCGGAGAACTAATCGATCGAGTCCAGGGGTCCAAATACTTCTCGAAAATTGATTTGAGGTGGGGTATCACAACGTGAGGATTGCGGAGGGGGATGAGTGGAAAACGGCGTTTCGAACGAGATATGGACAGTATGAATACCAAGTCATGCCTTTTGGTTTAACGAATGCACCAGCGTCATTCCAGAACATGATGAACGATATATTCCATGACTTACTGGACCAAGGCGTCGTAATCTATCTAGATGACATCCTGATCTACACCAAGGATAAAAAAGAACATCGACGCTTGGTTAAGGAGGTACTTCGTCGTTTACGAAAAAACAAACTGTTCGCTAGTCCAAAGAAATGCGCGTTTGAGAAGGAAGAAATCGAATTCTTGGGATTTATGATTTCTGCTCGAGGAATCGAAATGAACAAGGATAAAATCCAGGCAGTTCTTGACTGGGAAAAACCGAGGAACGTTCATGATCTGCAAATGTTCTTGGGGTTCGTGAATTTTTATCGACGGTTTATCAACGAATTCTCCAGAGTCGTTAAGCCAATGACGAACCTTCTCGGAAAGGGGAAAGAGTGGCGGTGGGGTGTGGAAGAGCAGAAGGCGTTCGACGGTTTGAAGCAAGCGTTTACCACGGCTCCAGTGTTGATCCATCCGGACCCAAGGAAACCCTTTGTGATGGAAACTGATGCGTCGGACTTTGCGAGAGGAGCAGTGTTGTCGCAGGAGGGAGAAGACGGTCTTTTACACCCAGTCGCGTTCGCATCGAAATCGTTATCGGCAGCTGAGTGTAATTATGACATATACGATAAGGAGATGTTGTCGGTGGTGGAGGCGTTCAAAGCGTGGAGGGTGTACTTGGAGGGGTCCCCGTTTCAGATCAAGGTTTTCGCCGATCACAAAAATCTCGAAGGGTTTACAACCACTAAGCAGCTATCGAGACGCCAAGCTAGGTGGTCAGAATACCTGTCAGTCTTTGATTTTGTCATTATTCATCGACCGGGAACCTTGAATGGAAAGGCGGATGCGCTATCGCGATGACCGGAACTTCGTTCCTCAGAGGGGGATAGACCTTCGGGTAGCCTGTTAAAAAAGGAACAGTTAATTTTGAACCTGGCCAGATTCAACGAAGAACCTATCTTGTCAGACTTGTCATTAAAAGAAAAAATCGTGGCGGCATATGATACGGATCCCGCATTAAAGCCAATTCTGGCATTCCTTCGTGCAAATCCCTCCCGCTCAACGAGGAAATTACAGAAGAAGTTCAAAGAGTACGAGTTGGTGGATGGAGTATTGTTGTTTGAAGGACTGGTGGTGGTGCCGGCGGATGAAGAAGTAAGAAGGCTAGTGTTGCGGAGCAGACACGATTCGTTGGCGGCAGGACACCCGGGACAAGCAAAGACCATGGACCTGGTGTCTCGCGACTTTTGGTGGCCACATATGAGGAAGTTTGTCAATCGATATGTGGATGGATGCGAAGACTGCGCACGAACGAAAAGGTTCCATGGGAAACGATTTGGTCCCCTTCAATCGTTGCCGATCGCTGAGAAACCGTGGAGTGACATTTCGTACGATCTGATTACCAGCCTCCCGGAATCGTCGAAATACACTGCCATTCTGAATATTGTCGACCGACTCACAAAACAGGCGATTTTCCTTCCCTGCACCGATAAAATCACTGCCGAAGAGGTTGCCAAGTTGTTCATTGAACGAGTTTACTGTGATCATGGGATTCCTCAAAGAACTGTCTCTGATCGGGGAACACAGTTTAATAACAAATTCATGAAACGACTCTACGAAATCTTAGGCATCAAACAACGGCTCTCCACCGCTTACCACCCCCAGACCGATGGTCAGACGGAACGAGTAAATCAAAACCTGGAACAGTATCTCCAAATCTTCGTTAACTACCACCAGGACGATTGGTCGGAGTTACTACCCCTAGCCCAGTTCGCGTATAACAACACGATCCACTCAGCCACGGGAATGACCCCGTTCTTTGCGAACAAGGCGTACCATCCAGAGTTCTCGCCCAGGATGCCTAAAGACGCTCGAGTGCCCGCAGTTGAAGAACGATTGAGTAAAGTGGTGGAGGTGCAAGGGGAGCTGAAAGCAGCGCTCCACCTAGCTAATGAACGATATCAACGATTCTATAACGAAAAACGCGAGTCGATCCCGGTCTTACAAAAAGGCGACAAAGTCTGGTTGTTGTCGGACAATATCAAAACGAAACGACCAACCGAAAAACTAGATCATAAACGCCTAGGCCCTTACGAGATCGAGGAAAAACTCGGAGAATCGGTGTACCGTCTAGCCTTACCTAGAACCATGAGAATTCACCCCGTCTTCAATATCATGGTACTAGAACCGGTCAAGCCGGATACAATTCAAGGGCGTATACAGCTCCCGCCTCCACCGGTTGAGACTGAGGAGGGTGAGGAGGAATACGAGGTAGAGGAAGTTTTGGACTCGCGAGTACGAAGAAAGAAGGTGACCTACCTGGTCCGGTGGAAGGGTTATGGTCCAGAGGAAAATACATGGGAGCCAGCCGAAAATTTAGATAATTGTTTTGATTTGCTTTCCCAATTTCATTCGCGATATCCTAAGAAACCTTCCGGTCTTCGACCTAGGAGGGGGATAATGTCATGACTTCGTCACGACAACCGTATATACTTGTACAAATAGCTTACTTAGCGATCTGCTTTCTCTCTTTGCTTCCGTCTCCCTTAGTCATCTCTCTTTCTAAGCGCACTACCCTTAAGGCAGTGCGCCTCTACTGTATATAAGAACGACTTGGAGGGCGCTCTGTCCTCACGCAACAACTCATCTACTTCCCTTGTCCAAGAGTGAGCTGAGAACCCCAGGCCTTGCTGGCATAGTCGTGACAACTACGCTATTCACACCTAATAATGAATATGGACTCGCAGCATTGCAGCCTCGCCACAGTTCCCAGGGCTACGTCGCTTTCCAGAAGGCCGACGATTCAAGCAATGGACAGGTGACGACTCCCGGGCCCTTATGAAGGTAAGTAGCACATGTATTTTCATACTTCGTTGATCGAGATTTAATTATCCAACACAGGTTTATCTTCCTGCGATTGTCGGACACGTCCCCTCAGAGGTCATCCGTTCAGTGCGGTATTTCCTGGATTTTTGCTACATCCTTCGGCGCAAATGCCACGATGAAGCCATGATTGCCAGCCTATCGCCTACCCTCGCTAATTTCCATGAGAATTGCGAGATTTTCAGGACATCTGGTGTCAGGCCGACCGGGTTCTCCCTCCCTCGTCAGCACTCTCTCGTTCATTGCGAGGACCTCATTCCTGAATTTGGCTCTCCAACCGGCTATTGTTCATCAATTACCGAGGCCAAACACATTACTGCTGTCAAGGAACCGTGGCGTCGTTCGAACCGCAACAATCCCATTCACCAGATGATGCAAACTAACCAGCGGCTTGATCAGCTCGAAGCTGCGCGCACTGACTTCACCTCTCGGGGAATGCTACGGGGCTCCGTTTATATGGCCGCGGTTGCTGAAGCGTCGGGCATCCCAACTCAGTTCGATCTCGTCATAGATGAAGACGACGATGGGGGGCCTGTATTTGACCCTAATGTCCTTGCAGACATCCAGCTGGCCAAGCGATCTCGTGCGTATGCTTTCCCGTACTTGGAATGGAAAATTGATGCTATCTAATTCTCTTTGTTTCATAGAATCAAATTTCCCGAGTTCTGCTGAGCAACTCGGTGCCTACATAGGTTTTCCTGGACTCGCGGAGTGTATCCGCGGCTTTCTCCACATGGAACTATTCCCCAACGGCACTCGCACGCCCGATGAGATTTCACGCCCTTTCGACCCCATAAGCTCCACCAGAATATCAGTCAAAAACTCTGCTGTAGCCACCTTCCGATCTCCGAGTGACCTATCTGGGGTTAATGGCATGAAGCGCGAACACATCCGTGCCGTACCACTGTGGCGTGGAGAACATTTGCGCCACGATTGTATTTTTGTTGAGCATGATGTGATGTGGCTGGGCATGCGTGGGCTGGGGGTAGCCCGTGTTCAACTTTTTATGAGTTTATCCTACAATGGGGTAGAATATCCGTGTGCGCTTGTGAGCTGGTTCTCGGTTGCTGGCGACTCACCCGATGAAGACACTGGCATGTGGATTGTAACACCCGACTTGGACGCAAATGGCGTTCAGCTCTCATCAGTGATTCATATTAATTATATACTTCGTCTCGCTCATTTGATGCCTGTTTTTGGTGACAAGTTCCTACCACTGGACTTTCATTTTTCCAAGACTCTAGATTCATTTTCACATTATTTTGTTAACAAGTTATAGATGAGCACATGAATGAGATTGCCTTTTGAGGCTCTACTAATGGCGATGCCAGCACTTGAAGACCCTGTCTGATACTCTGGGGGATCTAACTGTTGGGAAGATGCAATGCTTTCTTGGGTGCGTCTGGAGAAGTCTTAAAGTCTGAAACCATCTGAGGCTCAGATATCCAGGATCCAGACACCATCCAGGCAACCGCAGACAGCAACACTTTCCTGATGTGCGCGTGGGAGTGTATACACGACACGCTTCCAAGTAAATATTTCAAGTATGTTTTTTCCCAATTCACTGTCAGATGTTCCAGAGGCAATGGGACCTAAATCGTAAACTCCGATTTCCAACCCCGCCGTGGAGTCACCTTGCGCAGCGCCGCGGTGCGGCCCACAACACCGCATGAAATGCAAACTTCTGAGCACCTACTCAAAATGCGTACACTACAAAGACAGCGAGGCAATCGGAAACGTACGGGAGTGATAGGAGTTAGCTCGGTCCTGTGTTCACCTTGTGGCCGTTACAGATGGAGGTCTTTGGCCCCGTGTGTCTGGCTCAGTACTATCGCCTGTGCGTGTCTCTTTTTGCTTTTTTCTTCTTCCTTTCTTTTTACTTGCTTTACATAGAAAGTCTATATGTAGTACTTAAACTGGCTCTTTACTACCAGACATTGTGTCAATAGTTGAAACACCCTCCACGTCGCATCGACTTGTCGATAACCAAGAAACCCATCAGTCTAGGTGAGAGTTGTAAGCTGGAAATTTATTCATGTAACACTAACACGAGACAGACACTCAGGGCCGTATTTGACGTTCGTGCGATAACGCATCAGCCAGTCCATCTACTTACTGTTTCATAAATAAAACGTTAGATCGTTTTGTGGCTAGAAACTCGGAAGCCAATCATAAATTCGAAGGCCGGACACGGCGATTCCAACGCTTGCTGGCCTTAACTATGTCTGCTTCTGCCGCCTTTGTTTTCGATGGAAGCCAGCGCGAAAATCGGGGAGCGCCATATCGCGAGTGCGTTACATCCGGCATGCTCTTCAGTGCATCCAACTCGTCGGCGGAGTGCTGTGGAGGCAGGGAGTATACTACGGCTTTGCACGGGCATGCTGTGGGAGCTACGGAGCAATTCGCCGCGTCTACTTGCTGCGGTTTGAACATCTTGCGTGTGCTGCTTACTAGAAGCTCGAGCTGAGGATCATGAGCACCATTTTCTGCGATCCACCCCGTTTCTGTTTGGGATAACGGCGGCATCTGTATCCTCTCTTTGCTCGCGGAGCACGAATCGCGTCACTATGCCGAATATTGAGCCTGCTCTGCACCGGCTCTGATCCCTTCCTACAGATTTACTGGATCCTAGGCGTATCCCCTCAAGATGGATACATTCGGGAAATACTGTGTCTAAGGGCGTCTGCATATTGATACCAAAAAATAGCTATACGAAACGGGTCGTACCTTTGGTAGGCTAGAGCCTGGACTCTTTTTCATGTATCCTGAACATCTCTTTAAGCCCAAGAATGGTGTTTAATATAAATCACTGACAGCGCTAGTAGTAGCGACATGTGCTTGCAAGGGCAGCGTTTAGCGTTTAACGTTACGGATTTGATGATAACTGACGTTCCACGGCGTTCCGGTGTTCTAGCAAAGACAAGTCCGAGGTCCAGCTGTGGGGTCCGGCACCGTTGGTATCACCGTCGGATGTCACATGTGGAGACGCCAGTAGCCTACAACACCCGCGTCAGCACCGCGTCCAGCGTCCAGCGTCCAACGCCCAGCCCAACATCAAGCTTGCAATCATCGCCATGGCTGCTCAAGCCTCGACCTCCTGTGCCCTCTCCGCCGCTGGCAGCTTGCCCCTAACAGGAGGTAGACTAATTCGCTAGCGATTCATACAAGAGCTCAAGCGCTGATACCTGTGTCCCAGATTTCCCTGCGGAAAGCGTTGTTGCATCACCCAACCACGATAACAGCTACATTCGAAGAATTCCCTCGTTCTGGAGCGATTCTCTACGAGATAACGATATAACGAGCAACGCGGTTGAGCTCTACGCCACGCTAATCCACTCTATCGAAGACAACCCCTTGACATTCCGCCCTGTCGTCCTGCTCTCGCTTGCGCCGTTGCCCGTGGAACCTTTCGTGCCCATGCAAGAGCTCAAAAGCGTGTTACTTAAACCTTGCTCGTCTTTTATTGCCAACATTCGCACTATCAACGAGTTGCATATAATGACTTATCATCTGTGGAGATATATCACTTCGAAAGCGGATGGGCTGGGCGGTGCGCTCCGACATACGCGTTATTTCATCGCGCCGCTCGTTGACGGCTTCTCGTTTACTGAGGGGAGCGGATTCCCGAATCTCCTGAACGACATTTCCTGGGTAGAGATGTTGTACGTCCGGCAGCGGCGCGCCACATTGGATGAGAGGTCTGTATGCTATGGCACCTGTTAACTGTCCATGTGCGCTAATACTGGCCTATTTTCTCAGCATCGTCGACACTCTGAGAATTGTTCCTGACGTCCTGCTTCAAATCGATCACCTTCTTGTCGTGCGCGAGGCAAGCCTCAACCTTTTCGACATGCCCGTCGACGCTGGCTACCTGCGCTCGGCACTTGCTCCGCGTTTAAGGGACCACAATTTATTGGCTCGTCTCGGTATGCAGCATACGTTCGAATACAGTTTCATATGGCGCACACTCATTGGGCTTCCTTTCCTTCACTCCTTAAAGGCTCGTCAATCTGTCAATATATGATCACTGTCTTTGTATTTGGGACCCATCAAGAGGCAGACACTGCGCTGCTGGATCAGCTGCGGGGCCACCTTACTTCAAAGGACAGGCTATTTCAACAAGCGGAGGCTCTGGACCTCCCTCCTTACATTTTCAAGGGTGTCGGTCCGCTCGATTTCTACCCCGCCGGACCAGTACGCACTCGCTCAAGGGATCACAGACATGGTACACGGCAATTCAGCCGACAGGTGCGTATATGAGCCTGCCCTCTCCGCATCCCGTCATCTAACGCGTGAGACTTATAAGACAATTATAAACTGCGTATACGGCCTCGTTGCGGCCGCATATCTTTCACGCACTGCGCTAGGCGATGTTCACAAACTCGCGCGCAAATTTGGTGCCTACCTGCCGGCCATCCACGATTGGAAAAGCACATTTCGACAGTGGGGCATATTCGAAATAGGAGAACAAGCTCCGCTAGCGGAGGGTGCCCAGTTTATACTGAGCTTCCACGTTACAGTCAGGAAGGGGCTGCTTCTCGACCATGCATTTGTAGGCCTCTTTTTGCTCAGTTTCTTGATCTTGTCCTGATTGAAAATGCCAATTCCTCGAAAGAGGGAGCACTCGATCGGCTGGAGCGGATGTCGGGACAGGTATAAATGGCTTGGTCGGCCCGTCCTTGAGATACGTGAGTGGACTCTGCATCCGTGTTTGCTTGAGTGCTGACCTGTTGCATAGTTTCTACTGAATTTGTAATCGAGCGCTACCCCGACCTTAGCACAGATGCTGCCAGCACACTCGTGGTTCGTTTGATTCGCATGCATTTCTCTCCACTGCTCACTCTGATAGTGCAAAATCTAGGAGAGCATGTTATCTGATGCTACATTGGCGGCCCTCTGCGTAGTACAGACTTTCCATACGTTCGTCGAACGCTTCGATGAGGAGATTATCGAGCAAATCAATAACTACGCGCAAATTGCGGTGCTGGCACGTGGATTCGAAGCACTACTATCTGAGTTCATGGGGCGGCTAGAGAGCCAATACTGGAGTCCAATAATCATGCCATTCCCTCAGGTAGGGGCCTTCTCCGCAGAACCACCGGTTTCATGCTCACGCTACCTTGAAGCTGCTTGCAGATCTGGTCCCGGCCATTGCCGGCGCCTTGGTCGCATCGGATGACTTTCAGCTCGATAGCGTGAGAACTTTCTTCCGCCAAGCCCTGCTACCTTTCTACGTAGACTATTATCCGGGAGGTATCGTCGACACACACCTTACTGCAGAGCTGATGGGGCACGTATTGGGCCGAGGGTGCCGGCAATTCGACTGGGGGCCATTACCAGAACACCCGAATGAAGCTGGATTTTACACTGCGCACGGTACGGACCTTTCTGACCCCCTCCCACATTTTACTGCTGTGCGTCCGCGCTTGCTCATATTTGTTTCCTTTCAGTGCGGTTCCATGGGGTGCTTTTTCATTCTGAGGAAGGGAGGACGAAAAATGCGGCGGTCGAATTATGCGCGTACAACGCACTTCAACGCTTGCGAGAAGATCCACTCCTCATCGGGCCCCTCTGTCAGTGCATCTAGCTATAGGGCTACAAGGATGATCAGCTCGGTAGCAGGAGTGCTGTGTGTAGGTGCTCTAGTGATCGTTACGTCGCGTACTTGCTGTCTTTACTGGGATCAGACTCAGATCATCCAAGTCTAATCATATCGAATTGCCGGTGTATCTTGCGTACATCTAAAGAGAAGGAGTCGGAGCCACACGGATACTAGCACACTATCGAGAATTTATCGTCGCCTAGTCGCCCACAACTACTTACTTTGGTGCGGTATGATTAGTAGGCGTACGTCCCTATCGTCTTCGGCTTTCACCGCTCCTTTGACCAGCGCCAGTGCCCCACGGGCTACCTTGGCTTATGATAATATTTGGCGTGCAGCCGGCCCCCCACTCTATGTAACTTTTAGTTCAAATTCCTCTTACCCCGGTTGTCAAGTACTTACATTCAACCCAGCTGAATCCGTATGCGAGATGCCTACAATATCATCAAGCATCTACGTGCGCCTGTTTCCATTTCAACTGATCCATCGCTCGAAGTTGAGCTTGAGCTTGCGGTCTGAGGCAGCCGCAGGAATTTTTTATATCCCAGCTGTAGGTAAGTAAGGATGTAGGAGCTCACTCGCAAGCACATTAATATTAGCCTCGCTCTGCAAGTGTATACAATTATGCGCGGCCACCAATCAGTGCAGCGAGATTCCAAATAGTATTTGCCGCTCAGCGCTCAGCTCCCGGGGTCCGGGGCCGGGACATCAATATTGGTACTTGAGAGCTTCAGCCAACCTTGGTCGTGGTTTGCTCAGTGCTGCCACGTCACGCGTCACGCCCAACCACCATCTTGCGGTCAGTGCTCCCCTCAAGCCCGCGCAGTGGTCACTCCACGAGTCATCTTCGCTCACGCCAACGTTGTGCCGTGTCTGCCAGGGTTCTATCGGGCACAGAACCTGTGAGTTTTCATTTAAAACCTGTATATATGCTACGCGTTCGAAATACTATCATCTATTGTAGCCGCGCCCGAGATTGAGATGACGAATACGACTACTCAGGTATTGCTGCAGTCGATCGTCAGTGTTGCGGACGCCGCTGTGTTCGCTGCGCGTTCAGGAGCTGCCACGGGAATCTACGGCGGGCTTACTGGAGGACTGCAGACCCCCGCAGAGGCCACTCGGAGAGCTATCGATGGCGATATCGACTTGCTCCTCGAGGCAGTGAGGCGATTGCGCCGTGCTCGGAATTTCCTATCCCCGTTTCACCGCCTCCCGGATGAAATCCTAGCTCTTCTCTTTGATCATGTGGTGGGCGCTGCGGATTCTTCGGAACCCTGGTACCGCAGGCTCGTCGTCCTTTCTGCCGTCTCGACCTCCTGGCGTCGAACAGCTCTGGGTTTCCCCGCTTTGTGGTGCCGCGCGCCATCTAACATCCCGCTTCCTCTTATCGACCTCTTTATGGAACGTTCGGCGTTGCTCCCACTGGACTTGGAGTATGACACCAACGGGGCAGCGTCGGATTCCCAGCACCTCGCGGCATTCTCTCGACATTCGTATCGTTGGAGGTCGGTGCACATAAAAAATGTAGAGGTTCAGAACCTTGAAGCCGCGACGCGAGATCCTGCCCCGAGTCTCAAGGCCCTTCATCTCCAGTCGAGCGCCGCAGGTTCCGATCGGGGCAAATCCTTAGCCGCCATCTTTGCTGGACATTCACCCATGCTCCGCACCCTGATCCTGGACGGCGTCTACATTCCTCTCGCCTGCTCAGTCTATAGAGACCTGACGGTCTTGATCATCAGTAACATACACTTCCGTCAGAGGGAAGCCATACACAAGTTTCTGGAAATGCTATCGATAACTTCTCCCGGCCTTGAAGAGCTTGGCCTACATTTTCTGATGTTTTCTGTCGGTCCTTCCTCTCTGGACCCGCGTATATCCCTCCTGAACCTTCGCGCCTTGGCCATCAGCGAGTATGGGCCAACATGGTGGTACCCTCATATTCTCTCGCATATCTCCACCCCACCGTCACTGCGTCTCAAAATACACTCACACGTGTTCAAAAAACGAGGGCTCGATACCGTAATCCCGGATATGGCGCCTTCGCCGGGATATTTCGGACAGATCCGTCGCCTTCGGCTCGTCGCCGACGCAAAGGTGTCAGAGAGCATTCTCCGGGTCGTCGGATTCGACTGCACAGACAAGCTTGTGCTGGTGCTTGTTTTAAAGGGATGCGATCAGCTCGAAAAAGTGCTTACCTGCCTTAACGAAAAATACCACATGCCACTTCTCCAAGTCCTTGAGCTCGACCACTTTCCCGACCATAGTCGTATCGTATCCCTTCTCCGCGCATTTCTGGAGCGCTATTCCGTTCTCACGCATATCGGGTTTGGGAACTGTTCGAGAAGCTATATCAAGCTGCTCGCGGCGTCCGGGTCCGAGCAGTATCTGTGCCCACAACTGAAAGAACTCCTTGTTTCATCATGTCCCGCGACTGCATGCGATTTGCTCGACGTCGTCAAGCCTCGGACTGCGCTTGGAGATGGAGGTGTTGCCACGGCTACTATGCAAACCCTTTACATCGCCCCTCCGCTCGTAGCCACCGAGACGAAGTTGAGGCTCGAAGGCCTGTTGAAGGTGGTATACCATTCCCCATGCCTCTAGAGAACTGGCGCACTGGTGGGTGATGAAACTTATAATCCGCGTAACCATATATCTGATTCATCGCAGGGTTAGAGTGCGTATAGTATAAGTAATCGTTTGCATGGGTTGTTGGCAGGTCGATGGGCTACCGCAGTCAAAGTCACGCATCATGCTTATTGCCTTTAACAATAAATTCAATTGCTATCCTCGAGCTGCTCACTTAAGTTTGAAAATCAAGATCCGGTACTAATGCGTTTCATAGCTCTCAGGATATGCAACCGGCGTCGGATCGTGACTTCACTAGCGCGCAGGCGTAACAACACATCTTATTCGACTTGCTCTCAGACCTATTTGCTATATCATACGAGGCACTAGCGTCATAGTCCACGAGTCGCCACGCCGCCGGAAGCTCGCATCGGATGTCTACTAATCACAGCTTGGCAGGTGAACGCGGAGGGCGGCGCAGGAAGATAAGTATTACCTCACCAAGTCTGATTGAGAGCCTTCATATTACCAGCGACTGGGGGCTGTACCTACCTTGACGTCTATCCGCTATGTGCGAGTTGTCTCAAACCTATCAAGATGCACGTACGCATGTTTTGCGCCTTTCTCTTTTGCCACGAGCAGCCACGAGCAGACTCCACAGACTGGCCCCCGTCTTCCATTTACATAGAGCTCGTCTTGTCCTGCAGCGATTTACTCTCTCGCACCCCTCCCAGCCGCCGAGCACGCTCTTGTCTCGTCCATGGCATACACGCTCTCGCCATCATCGATAGCTCACGCCCCACGTGGCCTAATAACACGACGGCAAAATCACAATCACCCATGGGTCCCGGATCGCATTCCCGTACTGCCTTGGGATATACCTCTTTACGCAACTGCGCGACTACTCCTCCCATTCTCCCCGGCGACACAAGCACTTAGCCCCCAGATTTCTACAACCACGACAAGGAGGCCGCCATACCATGTCTGTGTCGCAAATGCATCAATGGGTGCCATTCCGTATCCCGTATACTTTCTCACGATCTACTATCTTCCACCTCTCCGGCGAGAACCGTGTCATTATCAAACGGCAATATCGTCTCGCGTCCCCTCCTCGCCCCACCTACGCTGACGTCAGAGTTCACCGGGGCCATATTGTCGTCTATGGGCCACATCTTGGTCTTTATCTCGCATCGCCACCATCACTTGCATGTATCACATGCCCTAGCCCTATCGGCACGGCGAGAGGATTTTCACGATGGCCGTACGTCTTCTCGTCGCCCTCTTTTGTATACTCGCATTTCTCTGGGTGCGGTGATGCTTCTCTATTTTCTACCACGCACGAGTGACCGTCGCTGTCAGGATCTTTATTTCTTTAAGACAGTCGTGCTCAAGGGATTCTATCCACCAACGATAGTGCGTAGCAGTGCTCCGCGCTCAAAGTAGTATTCGTTAACCGCCATCCCCCGCAAGGGAACTCCAACCGGCGCTCATTCCAAGATCGACCCTCTGTCTGGCCAGTTTGCATGAGCATAGTGCTCACGGCCAGCATCCCGCAGGGTTGCTCATATCCTAACCGCGCAGTGAGCCGGGAGCGGCCCGCACCCAGCCCATGCCCGTATGGGTTTTCTTTTTCTCACTTGCTCTCTCACAGCAGTATGCTTATAGCGTCGTCGCATTCTTTTCTCCGCACTTGAACCTCTCGCACGCGGACATCTCAAGCCGCCACTCAGCATCTTATCAGGCCCCACCACAGGGACGCGGCCCATTCCCACGGCGAATCCCAGAGAATCGATGCATAACTTACAAAAAAAATATTTCTTGGAGACTCCCCGGTGATCGCATGTTCCTGTTCGCGATTTTTGGTGCGCAGACTCCGTAGTTATTTTTTCGGTTCATTCAGCCAAATAATGATAACCATTGATCATCCATCCACGCGGTCCTCTCGAGCCTCAAGCCACGCCGGGGCCTGCCGAGGATTAGTCTCGAGCTTCATTCATCCTGCTATTTTTTTGTGCTGGAGCTCTCTGCTAATTCGAGCTGACTCGGGGCTTCGCTACTTGATTCCCTGGCGACTCGAACCGTTTTTGGCGTGTACGTGTAAGGCAACCGCAGTCGTAAGTAGATGTCAATGACCTCAGTGTTTACTGTATACTAATCATTTTTAAACTCCGATTTTTAACCCCGCCATGCAGTTGACTTGCGCAGCGCCGCGGTGCGGCCCACAATACCGCGAGAAATGCAGACTTCTGAGCACCTACTCAAAACGCGTACACTACAACGACAGCGAGGCAGCCGGAAACGTACGGGAGTGATAGGAGTTAGCTCGGTCCTGTGTTCACCTTGTGGCCGTTACAGATGGAGGTCTTTGGCCCCGTGTGTCTGACTCGGTACTATCGCCTGTGCGTGCTTCTTTTTATTTATTTATTTTGATTACAATTCTTGAATCAAAGTATTCCACACCACCGCTAAGCCTCGCTTACAGATCAATCAAACGTAGTTTGCAAGGTAGTTGACAATCTAGCTCAAGTCCAGTTTAAGTTTACGCAATAATATTAACCCCGCGCCGTTTCCCTTATCTGCTGAGCTGTCGCGATAATATTTTTGCCTTTTAGTTCTAGACGTTAGTGAGCAGACATAGGTGCGATCTCATCTACACATCTCTCATACGCTGTCGCCGCTTCTTCCCTGTGCATAATGATCATTTATGGGCTTACATAGATGGCCATAGGCCGCCGTGGGCAGGATGTGAGTACGAGGTTTCAAAATTCGGCCAGATGCGGGCATAAGGGGACCTAAGAGGGAATGAAGTGGTGCCTGCCGAGCATGCACAGAGAGAAACCCGCGTAAGATGGGAGCGGGGAGCTCTAGCCTCTGCGTGAAGTGCTCCGACACCCCTCCACTGCTCCACTGCGGACACCTCCCATCTCTCCAAGTTAACGCTCCTTCGATGTGCTCCCCAGAGGAATATCTGAGCTCCTCAGAGGATCGTAACAGCGCACCGTGTCAATTGGGCGCATATTTAGCAAACCCGCTATGTGTACAGCAATCGCTATCGCACGGCGCTGGCTTGTAACTAAGGGCCCGTTCTGCACCGAGATTCGCAATCACAATCTCACTTTTATTACTTCATATGGGAATATCTGTAAGCATTTGTAAGCATCTTTGATACGATTTCTTACAAATATTCCTATTTTTGGGAATAAAAGTCGAGATTTCGCGATCTCGATCACCGTGCAGAACGGGCCCTTAGCACGCGCACACCGCAGCGACCACCGAGTTTACTGGTACTTAACTGGCCTCTCACTCGATAGTTTTCAATTATCCATCACTCGTCTTAGTGCTCACACGTGCACTTCTTATGTAAAGCCGGCGCAGAAGTCTTCTTTTTTGGTCGACGGACAGCGCTTATTTCCCCCTTCGAGGGCGTAAGTATGGGACTGGCGAGCACCGGAGGACTAGTGTTCTCTTTCTTTCCTCGGATTCCGGTCGGCCACCCTCAAAACACGGCTGTCGTGGTACGATTCCCTTTTTGAGTCGATGATACGCACGTGAAGCGACGTCCGCCGTATGAACCGCGGGGCGCTTCGCTGCATGAGTTACGACAGCTGCGGCGACGTGGTAAGTTTCTTCCCGTTATCTTCTGATGTACCAGGCACTCGATCAACGTTTCGGCGCTGCTTCTCCTTGTCCCCCGCACTTGGGGCTATTTGACGGCGGCGCCCGGGGAGGAGCGCCAGTACAGCATCATATGGCGATGTCGATACAGCTGGGCGTGGCAGGGATTTGAGATCCGAAGGTTTCTATCTGCTCTTCGCACTATAAGTGTTTGGTGCGTCGCCCCTCCGTCTCTCTCCATCTCCTCGTTTCCTCCTCATACTATGCTACCCAGCCCACCCGCCTTAGACCTCGCCGCAACTACGATCTCGTTACATCGCTGTTTCGACCAGCTGACGTCGGATAGCCCTCGAATGCCCCTCGCTGTGAGTCCCATCTCACTTCGCACTCTCTTATCCATCTAAATTCTCTGATTTGCGCGCTCAGCATCAGCGTGGATAGACGTACAATACGCTACAACCAGGAACACACAGCTGGACACTCGGCATTTTGCAGCGTGTTTTCATCTGCACGCTACGTCACGTCCATTCAGCTGCGGTGCCCGTCGCACGACGTTGGGTTTCCGCGTGTCGCCGTCGCTCAGGACTTTTTTTTTTACTGGACCAGAAACCCGTGAGTCTTGAAATTTTTATGCTGCGGCCTGATTTGCGCGCGGACAAGATAAAACCATGCCCCAAATTCAGACGATGAGCGCAACTAGCGAATACCTACGATCACTTCTCAGCAGTCTCAACGTCGTCGTGTTCGCCGCGCACTCAGAAGCTCCATCAGAATTGAATGGTGAATCTGGGGTAAGAAGGGGGGTTTATGCGGAGACTATCCGTGGAGGTATCGACGTTGAGATCGGCCTGCTCCTCGAATCAGCGGCGTACCTTCGTCGAGCTCGCAGCCTCCTCTCCCTAATCCATCACCTGCCGGACGAAATCGTTGCTCAGATCTTCCGCTACACAGCTGAAGCCGTCTATTCGCATCGCGTGCTTCTCTGCATCGCTGGCGCTGCATAGCTCTCGGCTCTTCCGCCCTGTGGAATCACCCTACATCCGACACTCCCCTATCATTGTTCCATCTGTTCTTGGAGCGTTCAAGGGACCTTTGGATCTTGGCAATCAGCGAACACGGGGCCGGCGTGGTCTAACCCATATATCCTCTCACAATTCTCCAGGCCACTATTGCCACGCCTGGAACTGCACTCGCGCGTGTCGACCATCGAAGATTGGGCACGGTAGTCCCGACGGCGTCTGCTTTGGAGAATCTCAGTCACATCTGTCGCCTTCGTATTGTGATGGAAGGCACCGCAGAGATACAGAGCACCTTGCGTGTGACTGGCTATGACTTTCATAGCAGCCCTCTGCTTGCGCTTACTCTGGTAGGGCGCGGTCAAATCAAGGGGGTGCTCGGCTGTTTCAACAACACGTACAGGATGCCTTTACTCCGCGTTGTCGACTTTGGCTCTGTACTCGACGCCGATGCTTTAGTCTCTCTCAGCGAATTCCTCGCCTCCCACCCCTCGCTGACACATATCGCATTCTCCGGCTACCCTGCAGCGTTCGTTGAAACACATGTCTTCCCTGCATCGTGGAGCACTTGTGTGCGCATCTAACACGCCCGTTATGCGCGCAACAATCGTTGTCGCGCGGCGCTGGCTTGTTTTTTGCGCAACCTCGAAACTAGGACCTTCAGCGGCGTAGTAGACGCGGCCAAAAGGACTAGCTCTTCAACCCCGGCCGATCGGAGATGACTCCGAAGTTGCCTCGTATTTGCGATATGTTGACGTTACCTTTTTTCGCTAGATTTGCGTCGGCGGTGATCTCGATGCTTGCATGCCACGGAATATATTGGTAGAGTGACCGGGGTAGCCACGTAACACGATGAAGAACGGGATCAATGCCAGAGTGTACCAGCCACACCAGAAGGTTTCTCCCGCTTATATCCCTGGCGTCCGGCCGCTGCGTGCACCAGACGGATTAGCGTCTCATATGCTGCTTCGACTTCCTTTGCATACGCTCAGCGTTCCTCATCGCCCAGTCTCGACGATCGACCACACGGCATACGCCTACTACCACACCAACATCGGAACCCCTTCGCACGTGCCCGACAGCTCGTCATCTCGCCCGCCCCTCATGTCCCTGCGCGAAGGCGTACTGACCATCAATGCTGCGGCTCAGTGCAGCTCTTGCTCTCTAAGACCATTGGGCCTAGTCGCAAAGTCTAATTCTAAGAGCGACAGCGATGAAAGCGCGAATACTTCTCACGAACTTTTTCCTCATCCCTCACGCTTTTCAGAATCACGATTGGCCCGCTAATATATTGCTCAACCCCTCATTATCAACGCAGTTCAGGAAACGGAGTGTGTAATACCAGCTCTCGTTCGTCTATCGATCTACTCACGGGTCTTATCATGTGGCGCCTTTCCGGGTTCTCGTTGTAGGAGGACGAGGTTGACCCCGACCGATGCGATGAAAGGGGTCACAGAGCCACGTTCGCGCCGGAAATTCATGCCCGGAGTCCACGTGCTCGCGGTCGGCTGGCAGGAAGAAAGCTCCAGTCGTCTCTTTATACTCCCGACCAAGTGGATTTCGAGCGCGCCGGAGCGTCGACTCACTCCTCTGTCAAGCTGCGGCATTCAAGTTCGCGGAATCTGGCGAGCAGGAAGGTTAAGCATGCTGACCAAGATACCAGGTATTACTCACTTTGCACCTTAGCGCCATCCAGGATCTTTGCGACGGCGGCTAGGGCGAGCGTAGACATTTCGGTTGCCGCTCTGTGTAAGCGCGCGCACTTGTTCCGCGACAACACTCTATATTCACCTCTTATGAGTTGATACCACTACTTACACGCTCACAGAGTCCAATCGGGGACGTCTCAGCAGGGAGATCGCATTCATCGTCTAAGCTACTAGTATTAAACGCGGCGAGGGGCCATAGTACGCCCTGGTTTCCTCGATTTATCATCTCCTAGCCGAACGCTTGACTTTCGTCTTCGAAGTTGCAGCAAGGGTAGATTCATTCGCGAGATAGTCCTGGTATCGTACGCTGCTCGCCATCCCTGCTGTCCGGTCCTACTGGCATACAATTCTTCACTGTTCCGCTCTGTTGGGATCCAACCTCGTCGCAGTCGCTCTGTTCGATGACCCGATTGGGCGTTTGGTAGCGGCCCGATTCCGGGGTAGACAACACGATACAATCAGAGATGCCTGGCTGGACTTCCAACGCTCAAAGGTGTACTCGTACCAAGTGCGTCGCTGGCAGCCCTACACGATGACGCAGAGATAAGTATGGCTGCGACAGAGCTAAAGGAAGGTCGATGGTGTCCATGTTCCACTCATCAGATATTCTCACGAACCAGTGCGTGGACCTTCCGTCTGCCCTAAGCCACACTGAAAGCACCGGTGGGTGATGAAGCTTACAATTCGCCCACGACTTCTTTTTAATGGATCGCACTTGCCAGAGTATGCTTCGAAGATATGCGGCTCTTCGAGGGGACGTAAAAGACCGTAGAGCGCTTGGGCACGCACCCTTGAACAAGCCCGCTATATACTTATGTGCGCGATTATCGTTGTCGCGCGAACTCACGACCTGGGCTTTCAACAACGAAGGGACTACCTACAGCTTCTATTTGAACCCACGCAACACTTGTGTCCCCCTCCCAATACATAAAATAATTTCATAATTTGAGCTGCAATTTGGCGCAGCATATCGCGGCCGAATATGGTAGTATCCAAGTCATACGTGAAACTATGTAGCTTGCATCCGCTCAAACCGCGCAGGCACTTGCTGATATTCCCGAATCCCGAGTGCCAGCAACGCACATAGTGCCCCATATATGCACCATCGCCGCACCACACTCAGCGTTCCGTAATCAAGGAGCTTGTAAGCTTTTTTTTTTTTTGCATGTCGTACGTTGGCAAAAACTCACGTGAAACTTGGACGAGATACGTAGAGTCGCGTCATACGATTACGATGAATTCAACAGCAAATTCCGAATTTAAACCCATGCAGTCAGTTCTCGACGCCGCTGAATTTGCAGGGATGGTCGTGCGCTCCAGGGTTATCTCAAGAACATATTGCGAGATTGGCGAGGGCCCACAAAGCTACGCGGAGGCCAATCGGAGGGGCCTCGACAGTGAGATAAATTTCCTCACCCACGCTGCTAGTCAGCTCTTCGAATCCGTAGTGAGCCGCCTTCGGGCTCGTAATCGCCTTTCTTCGATCCATCGCCTTCCAGATGAACTCTTGGCCGCCACCTTCAATTATGTGGCAGAGTCCGATTTTTACGCAGGAGCGCCCGTGTATCGTGGACTGCTCCTCATTTCTGCTGTCTCGTCCGACTGGCGGCGCATAGCCCTCCATTGCCCCGTTCTGTGGAGTCGAATTTCACCCCACACTCCTCTATCGATAACTGGACTCTTTTTGGAGCGCTCGGCAGCGGTCGAGCTGGACATCCGATACGATACAACCGGGGATACACAGCTGGACTACCAGCACTTGGAGATGTGTTCTCATCACGTGAATCGCTGGAAATCTCTCCGTATCAATGGCGTCGAAATCAGCGCTATCGAAGAGGCCACGCGGGTTCCTGCCTTGCGCCTCGAGGCTCTCCATATCCGATCGAGCACTGGAGCTACCGACAGAGGACAATCCTTGGGTGGTATATTTGGTGGAATCGCGCCTTCCCTCTCCCACGTAGTCCTCGAGGCCGTTTACATCCCACTCGACAGCTTCATCTATCACAATCTCACGACTCTCGTGATCCGTAACGTGACGTTCCGCCGAGCGTTTGCAATCCAAGCATTCCTGGACATACTTGTAGCTTCCCCTCGCCTGAACAAACTTGGCCTGCACCATCTAGCATTCACCATGAAGCCTCCCTTATCCTCACCGTCTGATAGGCCCATCCCACTTTCTCATCTTCGAGTTTTGGAGATTAGCGAATACGAAGAGGCGTGGTGCAACCTATACATCCTCTCGCACGTTACCGCTCCTCCGTCCCTATGCCTTATCGTCCATTCGAGCGTGTTCAAGGGGCAAAGGTTGGACACGATGGTCCCGGCGACGCTGGATCTCTTCAGCCATATTCACTGTCTCCAATTCGCGATGGAAGGCGCCGCAGGAGCTCAAAGCACCCTGCGCGTGCGTGGCTTTGGCTCCGACAGGACGCCTTTGCTAGTGCTCACCCTCGAGGGGAGCAGCCAGTACCAGGGAGTGCTTAGCGCCTTCGCTGACGGATACACGATGCCACATCTCTGCGTTGTCGAGCTTGAATCTTTGTCAGATGACAGCACCATTCCCCTTACCGGGCGCTTTCTTGCTCGACATAACCATATTACAGACCTTGCGTTTCATAAATGCCCAGCAAGCGCCGTCAATCTGCTTACTGTCTCTCCCGGGCGATTCCTATGTCCGCAACTGGCACGGCTCCTCGTGTCATCGTGTCCCGTAACTCCATTTGGCTTGCTTGGTGCTATCGGGTCCCGGACTTCGGGCGGCGCGGCGTCCGTTGTTCCCATCCAAACCCTTTACATATCTCCTCCCTTCGCTGCGGCCTCTCGGGGAAAGGCGGAACTGGAACAACGAATGAACGTGGCATACGTCTAGGGAAACGGTTCGTGGTAGAAGAAGTTATGAATAGTTCCCCTTTATTAACGAATTTTGTTTACCAGGAAAATGCTGCAAGACAATGTACCACAGATGGATCGGGTAATAGGCATCCACGGGTCTCGCAGTCGAAGCCGTGCACCTCAGTCTAGTCCTTTGCTTTTCATAGTTAATTCAATTGCTGCCCTCAGAATACCGTGCGCGTATTAATACTAGAAATCGTGAGCTGGGGGTCGAATGTTTACATAATTGTATCGCGTCGCAAGGTCTAAGCCAGTGCACGCTCGGATAGTCTGCCTGTCGGCCGCGGCTGTGTACTCGAGTATTCAGCTAATTAATCTGGCCATCGTGTCGTATGTACGAGGTCTTTCCACTGCAAATCACGCTGAATATTGGGATCCGATAAAGCTACGAGAAAGTCATATTTCCGTAGGAATGTCCAGAAAATTTTCAGAATCGCCTTTTCGGTACCAAAAATGCTATGGAAAGTTGGGGTTTTCAGAACATTACCGGAACCGGTTTAACCAATACCTCAGCTTACGTCTTTTAAACTCCGCTACACTCCGCCTCCACCTACGCGCACCAGCGCGCACCTTGATTGAAACTTCTCTAAGTTCACACTGGCACTCGCGAGCTGTCCTTTCCTTCCTACTACCATCATGTCCACCGCCGACCACATCTCCTGTACGCTTGCCGCACTTTCCCTGCTCATCGCGTCGTCACTCATACCTCACTCCATGTGCAGCGCATTCGTCCAGCTCTAATTTACATATCTCCGTGACGAAATCTCACACTAACCTCGCCACTACAGTCACTTTTGCCACCGCAAGAATTCATGCCCGCTCTACCCGCCCCTCAGCTATATAACCCTCCTCTCCCTTCTTCAATGGAGAACCACCATCCACAGCACTACCATGCCAGCTCGGCGGCGGCAAGTATTCTGTTCTAGCCAAGTCAGGTGAACTTGAAGATAACACTTTGAGGTGTCTGATTCCCTCTTGCCACAGAGCCTCTCACTTGACGACATCCTCTCCGATGGTGGAGATGTTTGCAGGGACATCCATGCGCACCCCAGAGAGCACAGATCACCCAAGATCGGTTTCCTGATCAGCACCGATCTGGCATATCAAATCGAGGCTGATTACTGCAAGTAGGTGCTTCCATCCCACCGATCCATGACATCCCTGCTAACTTCCTTGTTGTGTAAGCAGAGATTAGGCCGCCTTGGGATCCGTCAAGGCTCATTTCATGATCCACCAGATTTTTTCCTATCCCAAGGGTGTAACAATATGTCGCCCAGCATACCATAAGTCTCTCCTGCTAATTTTCATATTATTCAAAGCCAGGCTTTAGCCCCAGCAAATGTCGCTCGTCAGAAACGCCAGAGCCAGACTGCCAGAGTCTACGACTCAGATCTCGACATCACCGATGCAAATGATCACCCCTCTATGCATCGGCGGTCCACATGAAGAGCCATCGGATGAAGAGGGCACGTCAATCCTGGCATTGACCACTTGAAGTGCAATCCTTCACACATTTATATCTCACGCATTTGGTAGCGGTAGTCACACCAATATCTGCGCGGCTGGAAATTAGATAAGTTCAGCTAGATCAACATACTTTTTTCTTTTTCTAAACTCTCCCTGAAGGAGCACCCAGCATCATGCCCGCATGACCACCATCACCACATTGGCCACCGTCACCGCTGACTACTGCTTGTCTACACCATCTCATCGGTGCGATTAATTGTTATGCCCGGCCCGTATACACTCACAAAATCGCTCTTTTTATTATTATCGGCCGAGTTCCCTCCTATCAGAGAGTGAGTACAAATAGCTAATAAACTCGCTAGGGACTGAATTCCTCAATTCCACACCTCAATCCTATGTGCGGGAAGCGTTGTTGCCACACGCTTGGTTCACATCGACACCAAACATTTACCGATGACTCCGATTTCTTGTACTCACCTCAGGCGACCTGGGTGTTCGCAAGGAAGCTGGTGATGGTTGCTCATGGTGCGAGAGCGCTGGCGATGAGGGGGCAAGGGTGAGCACGACGCGTCCGTGCCCGATTGGTGTACACTATGTATAGTCTAGGTAGTTAGTTTATGCAATACAATGGCGTATGATGATTACCCCTGCCGGACGAAAAGGCCAGCTATACCATAACCCGCCGGAATTCCGACCAGAGCTCTGAAAAGTTAATTGAAAGCTTACGACGGAATGCCGGAAATGTCAACTTTCTGTAAAATGTTCAGAACCGGGCATTTTCCAGGCATTTTCTGGGAATCCTCCCGGAAATTTGACTTTTTCGTAGCCTTACCGGATCCCAAAATTCAGCGTGATTTGCAGTGTTCATTGCTTGCGACTAATTTTTTTTCGCTAATTCTAGGGCTAGGTCCTAGCACGGAGTGTAGCTAAGCGGCTCGGACGCTATCATGCGACTGAGCAAGTCGATGCATATCAATGCGGCGCATCAGACGACGGAGGCTCGACCCTTTTACCAACACGAGACGGGGACTTCCGCCAGCTCCAGTGTAGCCATTACCTTGCCGCGGTCTGTTTTCGTTTGGTTTGCTGAGTACAAAGTCCCGTGGTCGTGCCCGAACACCTCCGACACAATACTCGAAAGCCTCTCTTGCGCTCCGCCTCCAAGCTGGACCGGATTTTGCCTCTCAAGGCTACGTACCTACCAGATGGAAATGCGCGTTGCCGGAAGCATCTATACGGAAAGTGTTTCATGGAAGGACGGGGAACAAGGCCGAATCTGGTTGAATATTCCGCAGGGTGGTGTATTTTTTTCCTACCATGGACATCTTCTCTCTAAGCATGTCGATCGACAGGGACGGCCGGTCACAAAAGGTGTGTGCGCTCGACAGATGAAAGGCTCGTGTGCTTGGCAGCGTTTGGTCATGCAAACACGATAGGCTCTGATGACTGCGATGACAGCGGGTGCTGCAAGAGCCATACCCTACACCCATAAGCCCATCGACGGCAAAGGCCCCGGTTTTCAACACCAACGCCGCAGCTTTTGGCACTCCCGTTTGAACTCACAGTAGTACCAGTCGATTCCATGGCCTCCCAGGTACGACCCCAAGCCTCGAGTTCTAATAATGCACTTAGTGCTCCAGGCGGAGCGCGTTCAACGAAAGGCACGTAATAGCATTTCCGCTCTTTCGATAGCCTGTGCTCATGTCCGCGATTTGTGCGGGGGAATCCTCACAGCTCTGCAGAATCCCGGCTATAAGCGCAGAGTCCCATTGTTCTGGAAAAACTCGCTTCAAGAAAACGATATAACAGGCCAGATCGTCGAGCTCCACCCGATACTGATCCAGCCCGGCGAAGACAGCATTGCGAATTTTCGGCCCATCGTCCTGCTCTCGCTTTCACCGCTTCCGGTGATCCCAGACTTCGTGCCTGCGCCGGAGGTCCAGGGGATTTCGCTCCTACCCTGCCCATCGTTTCGCGCCAGCCACATGCTTATTAGCGCACTTCACCGGATGACATACTATCTGTGGACAAAGATTTCCGCGAGGGCACCTCAGAGTCCTGGCCAACTCCGGCTCACGCGCTATTTCATCGCGCCGCTCGTTTATGGTGTCCGACTGACCAACGAAAGGGACTTGCAGAATCTCTCGAGGAAAATTTCCTGGACAGAGATGAGATTGGTCAAAGACAACGGTGCAGCTTCAGAGTTAGTACGCGTTACGACAACCAATATCTATCTGTGCTCATTCCTTGCTCTCCATTTAGCGTCATACGCGCTTCGAAACTCGTCCCCCATGTCTTGAACCAAATCGATCATGTTCTCATCCTCCGCGAGGCTGCTCTCAATCTCGTCAGCCAGCCGGTGACAAAGAGTGGAAATGTCGTATACGAGTGAATTGACTAATATTGAAAGAGATCGTATCTACATGTATTTATACTGGTCATAGACGCTACTAAAAGGAGAAAGAAGTATATATGGAGATGCGGAAAAATAGAGGAAGAAATGAAATGAAATGAAAAAGGAGAGCGCGATCCATGAGGATCGCGCGATGCGCAAATGAGATGCGCGCGTTCGGGGACGGAGTAAAAAATCCCCGAGCCCGAGTCGTTTATCCGACACTCCCCCTCGAGGAGGCTCTAGGGGATCAACCCCATCGCCAGTCGAAATTTGTTGTGTGAGTCAAAAGGGAGTGATTTAGTAAAATCATCCGCTAAGTTTTCCGCTGAAGGGACGTGTAATATGCGTAGTTTCTTGGATTCCACGCACTCGCGAACGAAGTGGTGACGAATGTCGATATGCTTTGTACGGCGGTGGTTCACGTGGGTTCTCCGCGATAGCTTTCGCG
>KL198024.1:848541-870075 GCA_000697705.1 Botryobasidium botryosum FD-172 SS1 | reverse complement strand
ACAAGGGGGGTTTTTTTTCTATTATCCGGGTGATTCACCGCGCTCTGATCAGCTTTTCTTTTGTTTTTGTAGTAAATCCTTCCACTCTCGCACATTCCCCCCCTTCAGCGACAACTCAAATCCCACTCACGGCCTCCCCACCCCTCAATTTCCGTGCAGCCAAAGCAGGCCCTGTGAAGCCGCGCGCCGCGCGCACACAGAATTTCAATATTACTGTCCCCGTTAGATTATCTTTCAACAGGTACCATTTCGCTAATTTGCACTCAAATACCGCTTCATTAGTATCCTTTTCCGATTATATAAATATTTTCATTATCGTACTCTGACATCCGAGGCTTGATATTATAATATCATCATTAATGTGGATATCATTACCAGACCAATCTGATATCAGCGCGCGTCGCCGCGCAATTAAACAAATAAGGCTTTGAATTATATCACTTTGGGCTAATTCCGGCTGCTTATAGCGTGGAAAAAAAATTGGGCAGTGTAAGTGGTGTGCGCTATGGATGCAGTATCGCGCGGTGTCAAATTTAATGATTGAGGCTCGGTGCTGCGCTAAGTGCGTGAATACCCTGGTGTGTGTTAAAATTGAATAAATGTGCAGAAAGTGCGCCATACTTATCACACCTTAAACTGTACGACTCAAGCACGGGAACGATCGTCCCCACGCACATCCTGTTTCAGACCTTGTAAGCCCACACGAAATGACGCTCATTCCAGGTGTTGACACCAGTTCATGGAAACTGCCTGGTACCAGCTTCAATCTATATATGAACCGATTCGTTCGCAGGCAAGTCGTCGAATAGCGTCAGGCGCAGCGCGCCGAAAGAAGTTAAATGGCGACGCCACGAATAAGAAGAAAAAGAAAGTAGGCTGGATATATGAGACGTGAAACAGTTTGTGAACGACCTTACCTCAGGTCTGCGCGCATGATGGATGAGCGGTGGAGGAAAGATCGGCCAGCCGCGCCGAGCGGCGAGTACCAAGATAGGGTGGATCTGATTACGTTAGTGGATTTCAAGGGCTCGGAGCCCCGAACTCGGAGCACTGTCACCTCCACTCTTCCAAAGGGATGAATCGATGGATGTCGAAGAGGACCTCCACTTCGATCATGAGATCGAAGTATAGATTAGCGGCCAGTTGAACCGTGATATAGCTGCACAGCCTGAAACGCCCTCCTCGCCCTCGGAAGCCATCATGTCTAACAAAAAAATGACTTACGGTGAGTACCAGCAGCTTTTCCTCTTTTCTTGTTCTCTCAGCGTTTACTCTCTCTTTTCCATACGCATGCAGTGAACCTCGGAAAATCCGGGCTCAAAGTATCTAAGATTATCTTGGGGACTATGCAGTATGGATCTTCCCAGTGGCAAGATTGGGTATGATGCTGGCGTGTCTACGGACATAGATTCAATACATACTGAAATCCATCATAATTGCTAGGTGCTTGGAGAGGAAGAAGGGATCAAGCACATCAAACATGCGTTCGTAAACCAACCACAACCTTGTGACAATTCTTACGATATCTCCTCAATATACTAGCTATGACGCCGGTATTCAAACATTCGACACGGCCAACGTGTATTCTAATGGTGTCTCGGAGATTATCCTCGGCAAGGCAATCAAACAGCACAACCTTCCTCGTGAGGAAATTGTTGTTATGACCAAGGTGACACCCACCCCCTCTCCCAGCCTGCTAGTTGATGTCATGATACGATGCGGGCATGCTTAGATTTTTATGGTTGTCGCGCGTGAACCGGGCGCCAACTATTATCGCGATGGGTTGGATCCCGATGAGCACGGATACATTAACCAACATGGGCTCAGCCGCAAAGTGAGTGGCGTACCTCGAACTCTCCACGCCTTCACGAATGGTTAATCTGACTATTCCTGATCTGCCCAATAGCACATTTTTGACTCGGTCAAAGCGTCCCTCAAGCGCCTCCAGCTTGATTATGTCGATGTGCTCCAGTGCCATCGCTTTGATTACGACACTCCGATTGAAGAGACCATGCGCGCGCTGCACGACGTCGTCCAGGCAGGCTATGCTCGCTATATCGGGATGAGCTCGTGCTATGCCTACCAGTTCCATGCGATGCAGAACTATGCGATCAACAACAACTTGACCCCGTTCATCAGCATGCAGAACCACCACAGCCTTTTATATCGTGAAGAGGAGAGAGAAATGTATCCCACGCTCAAAGTACCTTCAACTGGATTTCCTGATTCGATCGATCGATGGGATACTAAAACACCTCATGACAGATGTTCGGTGTTGGCGCTATCCCTTGGTCACCTCTCGCGAGGGGTCTTCTTACTCGCCCCTTCAGCGAGCAAACCAAGAGGGGCGAAACGGACGCGTGAGTATTTCTTCTTCTACTTGAGCCGACCACTTGACCCCATCCGCTCACACGGTCCTCAACGTGCAAGCTACTTGAATCGCAATCGCGACGGAAATGATGAGAATATAATTGCACGGTGAGTATCCCGATCCCCCGCACCATTATTAACTGCGCTCATCTGCTCATGCTCTGCCTTCTTCACTCAGAGTTGAAGAGCTCGCAAAGAAAAAGGGCGCTAGCATGGCTCAAATCGCCGTGGCTTGGGTTCTGTCTAAGGAGGGCGTCTCTGCTCCCATAGTCGGCACTACAAGCTTGAAGAACCTCGATGATATTATTGGTGAGTATGAGCTCAGAATTCTACCTGCGAATTGTATCGCCTTGTGGGCTTACCTCGAGGTTGTCACTCTAGGCGCTATTGATCTCAAACTTACTCCCGAGGATATCGAGTATCTAGAGGAGCCATATCTACCTCGCAAGGTTGTTGGGCACCAGTAAGCGATAGCGTGTGGACGAAGTGCTGCCGGTACGCCGTGAAGTTCAATGGCCGAGATGTAGGATGGAACGTGTACCCTGTAGCTAAACATATAACAAGTCGTAGTTCAGCTTGCACTTCTTCGCAGCCGCCCAGCTAATATTGTGATTTTGTGTTTGTGAAATTAAAACGGCGGTCGTGGCAATTGCGGTTTGTTGAGATTCAAAGTTTTCAAGCCTATTGAGAATCCAGAAGTGAGATCATAAAGGTGTTGAGTAGGATTGAAAGCTGTTGAAAGGCAAGCCGAGTTGAAGCGGAGCTGGAAGCTTCGCACCCAAGGGGACGACACTCAACGCCAAAGCACATTCAACGTTCAACCTGGCGCTGGGCGCTGTAGTAGTCTAAAGCTTTGTTTTAGAGGTCTTCGTTCAGACCTCAAAGGCGATATATTGGGATGCTTAAAGAGGACTAGCTGCAATCTGAGAATTCTACCTTTGGCACTCGTCGTGGGGCATTTTCTTAGCCAGCAGACTGGGAGACACGGCGTTCAGCTGTGCCAATCATCACCTCCAGTGTACTATGCTAATTTTACGCAACGATCTCCACCTCCACTCGTGGAGTCTGCAGCTTGTCAGCCAGGTTGGCTGAATAAGTATAGACCCTGCGAATATTGCCAGTCGTGGAGCAGGATTGGTAATGGCATCTAATTTAATCGCTATGACAATGGCTGGGGTGAGCCCAAGGTGAGCCTTCACTTCGGCAATCATATCGCTCATAAATGAGCGCCCCGATAGAGCATGGATGTAGCTACCCAAGCACCCCTATTACTGCCACTCATCCTTGATAACTATGTCCGCCAGAAAAATGACCTACGGTGAATACCAAGGTTTCATGCTTCGGTTTGCTTCGCTCTCTGAACGCCTTTTCCTCCCCCTCTTTTTGCGCAGTGAACCTCGGAAAATCTGGGCTCAAAGTATCCAAGATCATCTTGGGAACCATGCAGTATGGTTCGTCACAGTGGCAGGACTGGGTATGGTGGCCGACATGCCTACTGATTGGTGGGTTAAGTCGTACTAATATTCCCTGATTGCTAGGTTCTTGACGAGGAAGAAGGGATTAAGCATATCAAATACGCGTTAGTAAACAAGCTACCGCTCGCTAGGATTGGGTTATATCAATATCTTTTTAATATAGCTACGATGCGGGTATCCAGACATTTGACACGGCCAACACATATTCAAACGGTGTCTCCGAGATAATCCTCGGCAAGGCAATCAAAAAGCATAATCTTCCCCGCGAGGAGATCGTTGTCATGACTAAGGTAACTCTACACATCCTTGTTTCCTCTGGCTTATTTGATCACGACACGGGCCCTCCTAGGTTTATATGGTAGCCGCACGTGAACCGCACATGAACTACTATCGCGACGGATTAGACCCGGACCAATACGGGTATATTAATCAGCATGGGCTCAGCCGCAAGGTAAGTTGTGCCCTCCGAATTATCTATGAATGATCAGGCCAATTGCATACCATTCTGCACTTCAGCACATCTTTGACTCGGTCAAGGCGTCCCTCAAGCGCCTCCAGCTTGATTATGTCGATGTGCTCCAGTGCCATCGTTTCGACTATGACACCGATCGAAGAGACCATGCGCGCGCTGCACGACGTCGTCCAGGCAGGCTATGCTCGCTACATCGGGATGAGCTCGTGTTATGCCTACCAGTTCCACGCGATGCAAAACTATGCGATCAACAACAATCTGACTCCGTTCATCAGTATGCAGAACCATCACAGCCTTCTGTATCGTGAGGAGGAAAGGGAGATGTACCCCACGCTTAAGGTAGGCTTGGTATACTTTATCTCATTTGGTTGATAGGTACTGAAGTGCATCCCATAAAAGATGTTTGGCGTAGGGGCAATCCCCTGGTCTCCTCTTGCTAAGGGTCTGCTGACTCGCCCCCTCGGCGAGCAGACCAAGCGCGGTGAGACAGACGTGTGAGCACCTTTTATTCGTCTCAGATTCACCATTTCTCCATTTACAGCCCATACTGTGATAGTTTCGTGAAACGTAGTCGCACTGAAAACGATGAGAAGATAATCGCACGGTAAGTATCCCAATTTTTGGATCATGATATTATCTGGCTGCTTCTCTTTGACCATCATCTACGCTCCCTTACCCAGAGTCGAAGAGCTCGCAAACAAAAAGAGCGTCAGCATGGCTCAAATTGCCGTGGCTTGGGTTCTGTCAAAAGACGGTGTCACCGCTCCGATTGTCGGCACTACAAGCTTGAAGAATCTGGACGACATCATTGGTGGGTATTTTACCGCCGGTATCCAATGCCGCGCTGGCTTAATCCATGTGTTCAAATCTAGCCGCAATCGACCTCAAACTGACTCCTGAAGATATTAAGTATCTAGAGGAGCCATACGCACCTCGCAAGGTTTTTGGGCACCAGTAAACGATTTCTCGTGGACAGAAAAGCTGCTGGATGTTGTGCTTGGACTTTGAAACTTGATGTGCCAATTCGGAATAGGCATTGCACCGCAAAATCACTCGTCGTATACTGCATATCAAAGTTAGTTTCATGATATGAGCGCGAGCACATACAAAGTAGTTGTGGTGGTATTTAGACCAGTAATTTGTGAGCCCCGGTTTCCAGCTGTGGATTCGCGGTTTGTGTTGCTTGTTCGAAACGGGAAGGGAGGAGTGAAAGGCGAATGAGTGAAAAACTACTAAGTACCTTATCTCTCAGACAAGAGCTGCAGGTTGAAGCTCGAAGGCTGATTGAGGCCAGCCCCATCAATAATAGGCTTATCCAAGCCGGCTATCGCTATCAAAACAAAGGACCGTCGTCTCTATAAGCTCTCTGCAGTGCGGTTTGCCTGAGGGAGACTATACAGATCAGGTGATGGTGTTGAGTAGAGTCGGAAGAATTGAAGCGGAGTTAAAAGTTCTGAATGGACCGTCGTCGCTCCGCTTACGCACATCTACCCTCCTAGAGCACTTGGATACTCGAGCCTAGCATCGATCTGGCAGTAGCACGTACGGAGGCTTCGAACTTAGTGTCCCCTGTCATATCCCACGGGAATTCAGGGCATGATATTATGAACCGATTCAGCCCAATTGTCAGTCAGCCTCCACCAAACCCCTCCACCTCCTCCACCCCTGCCGCTCTATTCTCCACCTCCGCTCGCCCTGGCACGCTCAGCTTGGGCTGCTCGAAAAATATATTTAAGGCCGAGAAATGCGCAATATTAATGCCATTCCTATCCCTCATCTAAACAGTCATGTCCTCTCAACCCACCAAGAAAATGCCCTACGGTATGCCAACGCCAATAGTGTCTTCCACCGTGATTTATGTGCTGAATGCGGGCTGAACTTTTTTTTTTGCGACTCTAGTGAGCCTCGGAAAGTCCGGGCTTAAAATCTCCAAGATTATCTTGGGAACTATGCAATATGGCTCTTCGGAGTGGCAGGATTGGGTACGATTCGCAAGGCTGGCTCGAACTAACTTAATGGCGCGAGCTGACCTGTTTCGCCTATCCTCAGGTTCTTGGCGAAGAGGAGGGTATCAAGCACATCAAGCACGCGTCCGTATCTGGCATACCGACCAGTGGGATGAAGTTTTTGACGATGTTCTCTTACTATTGATAGCTACGACGCAGGAATCCAGACATTTGACACGGCCAATGTTTATTCCAATGGGATATCCGAGACGATTCTTGGGAAGGCGATCAAACAACATAACCTCCCTCGCGAGGAGCTCGTCATCATGACCAAGGTTCGGCAAAGTCGGCTTTGTTCTACGCCAATTTGTATCTCATCCTCCCTCGTCTAGGTATATTATGTGAAAGCAAGGACGCCCGCAGAGAAATACTGGGGTGGCGAACAAGGAACTCCCGAGGATTACGGATACGTTAATCAACACGGCCTGAGTCGCAAAGTGAGTCGCATCCCTTTTTCTTACAGCTAATAATTCACCTGATGGCGTGATTTAAAGCATATATTCGACTCGGTAAAAGCGTCTCTCAAGCGCCTGCAGCTTGATTATATAGATCTCCTTCAGTGCCACCGCTTTGACTACAACACGCCAATAGAAGAGACAATGCGCGCCCTGCATGATGTCGTCCAAGCCGGATACGTCCGGTACATCGGAATGAGCTCTTGCCACGCCTACCAGTTCCACGCGATGCAGAACTATGCAATCAAAAACAATTTGACTCCGTTCATTAGCATGCAGAATCATCACAGCCTCCTTTATCGCGAGGAAGAGAGGGAAATGTACCCCACTTTGAAGGTTAGTGCATATGTTTTTCTATCCCGCCATAAGTATCTCTTTTGAAACATGGGGCAGCTCTTCGGGGTGAATACGATCCCCTGGTCCCCACTCGCCAGAGGCCTTCTTACCCGTCCGTTCAACGAGACCACTAAACGGGGACAAACCGACGAGTAAGCGCACCGATGCTAATCCCGCGTTTACGTGCCTTTGATACCACCCCTCCTACAGATTTCTTACTGTCATCCGCGGGAGTGCGGACGAGCAGATTATTTCCCGGTAAGCGGTCCTTATGGCTCGTCTTGGGTACCCGAAGGAAAACGACTTACATGTGTACTTTATGCCACCAAGCGTCGAAGAGATTGCGAAGAAGAAAGGAATTAGCATGGCACAAGTTGCCACTGCATGGATCCTCTCAAAGGACGGCGTCGCCGCGCCCATCATTGGCACCACAAGTCTGAAGAATCTTGATGACATTATTGGTAGGTTTCTCAGCAATCAAGACCACATGATTCGGCCTCCGACCCAGTTCTCTCTTTTTAGGGGCGGTCAATGTGACCCTCGATCAGGATGAGATCAAATACTTGGAGGAGCCGTATACTCCTCACAGCATCATCGGGCACGCTTAAATTTCGTGGTAAAGGCGAGGTGTACTATCAATCCTGTGTTGAATATAACATATGTGGTCTTGCATGGCACGCTTTAGTAGACCTTATCAAGAAAAAGTGATAGTAATGGGATATTGAGCTGACCACGAGTGCAGGATACACCGCTCTCCTCCTCATGAAATCATCGAAGTGATGACACCAAAGTACATCGACGTTTCCAAGCCAGAGCCGCTGATGGGATGCCCTTGACCGAAACAAAGATGCGCTGTAAAGAGACACTTAAGATAATCATCTGTATATGGTTGGCCTGGTTCAGAATGTCCATCCAGCTCAGCCACCGAAGCTCATCTTGCGGCTAAGCCCATGCTGCGTATCCATACTGAACAGGAAGGGAGACGACGCCACACCCGATCGTGCGACTGGATAAAGCTAACCGTACTGCATGATTCCCAGAATTACTTTAGACGCTTTTTCGAGTTCTCCGAGATGTAGGAAGAGCGCTGGCGCCGGGAAGCAAGAACAGAAGCCTAAGGATTCCCACCGTGGGTCGTTTTCCTGCTAGACATCATGTTGAGTATGCCTTGTTGAGGATGCGTGATGCATGCTGGGTGTTCAGAAGGTTACAGAACACCCCTTGGGTAACTATAGTGGGCTAGTCGTTTATAAGCGAATTGATCAGTGACCATCGAGGTGAAGGCTCTCTTCGTCGTTGCTCCATTTGCTTTGCCCCGAGGCGAGGTCCAGAACATGGTGGTGAGGATCAAGGGAAAAGGGAGACGCCGAGTCCTGTTCCACGTACCTGGGTGGCTATCCGGGCCACGTTCCGGTCCTTCGGCATCTTTCCCATGGACCATCGTGTTGGTGCTGCTCACTGCGGCTCCATCACCAAGACTGTTGCGCTGACATTCACGTACTCGGCCTGAATCGAAGGGATCGGTTCTCGACCGCGGTGGAAATCAGAACAATGGCAGATTGTCAGCCCGAAGCTTAGGGGAGATGGAGCCGAAAACGCGGTTACCGGGTATTGCGCTGGCCCTCCCTCCTTGGACTTGTCGCGCTCAGGAGATCTGTCAAACGCGTAACCCCGCGGTGGTTATATTGCACTTTTATGGTCCGATGCATTAATCTGCAGTGATCCGGCATCATGGTAGTTGACTCTTTCGTCCTTGAACTCAACGACTAGACTATATAGAACTGCACAGTGCTTGGCGGCGGCGGCAAGGAGGCAGGCCTAGTTCTTGGATATCTTCCTTCTCGCCTTCTCCAACACCGTTCTCCTTACGCGGCCATTTTGATCCATCTGCTGTAGAGCCCAGCAATATCCATATGGGCATCGTTGCCGTACCCGAGCTGCTACATATAGATAATGCTAAGATGATCACCCTGCAAAATCGTGCTCTCCCTATCTCGTCTCAGCGATGTTCTACTGGGCATACGCCGCTGCCTCTCTTCTCGCAGTAGCGGCGGCGCTCACCATCGAAATCTTTCGACGCTCGCGAAACACGAAGTCCAACCCAAGGTGTTTACCACCACCACCAGGCCCTAAAGCCGATCCTTTGTAAGCACGTTCATACGAATTAAGGCACATGCGCTCTTCAATCTTGTAATGGCTGCTTCAACAGAATTGGACATGCTCGGTACGATCTCCCGTTATTCTAACTGGACGTCTTCCTCTAGTAACCCAAGCACCCTACCAGACACTTCCCTGCCGAAACACCATGGATCAAGTTCGCTGAATGGAAGAAACCGTTTGGTAAGCTGGGCGGGGATACTTGAGACTGCGGTTTATTTTGATCACGCTTTGCCAGGCGACATCCTCTACCTGCATGCTCTGGGCAACAACATCATCGTCCTAAACTCATATACGGCCGCTCGAGATCTTTTGGGAAAGAAATCTATCTACTCTGATCGACCCGAGCTACCTTTCCTCGAGCTTGTAGGGCTCGGCCGGAGCATAGTCTTATCCAAGTACAACGATATGTGGCGAAGGCATCGCAAGCTCATGTACACATTTATGCAAAAGTCCGCCATCGAAGTATGCTGGACCGAACAACAAAATGCCGCTCGCGCGTACTTGAATATGCTGTTGGACTCGCCAAAGGATTTCAGCGATAACGCGAGGCTGTGAGTGTTGCGTCCCCTCTTTTCGATCTGCCAGGCTAAATCAGATTTGCTTCTAGCATGGCGGGGAAATTGATTATGTCGACTATATATGGTATTCAAGTAGAGTCATCCCAAAACCAGGTAGGTGTCTCCGACGATCTTTGATAGGGCGAACTTTTATATTGCAACCAAAGTTCATCGTCTACGCTGAGCGAATCATGGATCTGGCAAAATATGCCAGCCCCGGTGCAGCATACGTTAACATATTCCCAATACGTATGTCTTCCTTTGATATTTCCTTCGTTTATATTCGTTCGTTCGTTCGTTCGTTCGTTCGTTCGTTAACGCAATGCACACCTAGTCAAATACGTGCCCTCGTGGTTTCCAGGTGCCAAATTCAAGAAAGAAGCAAAAAGATTGAGAGCCCTTGTTGAGAGTATGATGGACCATCCTTTTCAGCGAGTCAAGTCTGACCGGGTACATACCATATCTGCGCACACAAAAGTGGATATTGGCTCATCCTTGTTTCATATACCAGAGCACTGGCGCTGCGGTTTCCTCATTCACGTCCCAGCTTCTCGAAGACGTCGATGCGAACGAGGAAGATATCAAGTGGGTTACAGGGGCAATGTACGGCGCCGGCGTTGACACGGTTTGTCAAATCTATCCTTCCTCTTCGCCTCAATCTCAATTATCTTTGACTTGCAGATTTCCGAGTCGATCATTTCCTTTATTCTCGCGATGGCGTCGTACCCTGGCGTGCAGAAACGGGCACAAGAGGAAATAGATAGAGTCGTTGGTACAGATAGACTTCCCAAATTCGAAGATCGCCCGTCTTTGCCCTATGTCGAGTGTCTCTTCAAAGAGAATCTTCGGTGGTATCCAGTAACCCCGATAGGTGCGCTCCAGCTTTCGTACCAACAGAAAAGACTCAATCACTCACCGTTCAAACATAATAGGCGCTCCACACAGAGTAACGGAGGATGACTATTATGAAGGTGGAGTGGTTTTTGTGGCGCGAATTATACATCTGACCGATCGAGTTTTATTTCATGTGAAGGCTATTGGATTCCCGCGGGGTCAACGGTGCTTGGAAATACATGGTCTGCTCTTTCTGCAAACCCACCCCTGAAATCGCCCTACTGAAGGCCGCCCTTTCCCCTCATGTAGGGCAATGAGCCGGGATGAGAGCGTGTACAAGGATGCGGACACATTCTCTCCCGAGCGGTTTGAAAGTAAGAATGGCGAAATTGTTCTTGATCCTCAAGAGTTTGTTTTTGGCTTCGGTCGGAGGTGAGGTTGCGCACATTTAATCTGTGGTGTACACGTGTTCGGGGCCATATGGCTTTCTAATGATTCTCTGCTCCGTTTAGGTCGTGCGCGGGTCTTCACTTCGCGGATGCATCCCTCTATATCGCGATCGTCTACATCCTCGCTACGTTCGATATATCGAAGTCGAAAGATGAGAATGGGGTTGAGATTGAGCCTAAGAAAGGCTATGCTCCTGGGCTAGTAGGGTGGGTAAAATTGGTCTCCGCTCCCGCTTCACATATCTGAGTAACTGAGTCCTTCGCTCTAGTCATCTCGAGCCATTCGAATGTTCCATCACACCCCGCTCGGCCCGAGCAGCTGCCCTCATTCGAGGGGAGTAAGAAATACCGGGAGTGCCTACGTCGTCTGCCGTACAAGCACTAATGTGAAATAATTTTTCCATTGCTGCGCCACCTTTATGAGCTCAAGGCTCGGGAACGCCAAGGCTTTCCGTATACCTCGAGGCACAAGACCAATATTAGCCGCTACTATCGGGGCTCTTCTCTATCTGTTCCACTGGTGCTTGGCGGAGCTCCTGATTCCAGGTTGCTAGAAGGCATTATGGAATCCCTGTCTACTCGAGGAAGCTACCCAACGTGCTCAAAAGGCACCGGAGCTTTTTGGGCAAGTTTGCTAGCTGCCTTGGGAAAGGCATATCGTTTCGAACTCGACCCCGAGCACACGACTAGAGCACATCATAACAGAATAATATCTTCGAGATTAATGAGGCGAACCGGCTCGGGCTGACCTTGCTCCGCGTATACGTGGTTGAGGTTCAAAAAACTTTTTTGTTTGATCGACCGAACATGGAATTTTCATGGGCAGACAAGGGCGCGTCCGGTCAGCATAGTAACGAGGTGAATATTTTTTTTTAGCTCGAAGAGGGCTCTCAATCTGATTGACGTTCGACTTGGTGCCTATAAGAGTGTCATATAAAAACGATGGGGCAAGGTCACTAGTGCTTCACGAACCTAGTATCGCTCCACCTCTCCTTGAGCGCACGCAGATTGCATATATGTCCTCTCCAACATCCAAGAGAGTCCCTTACGGTTCGTCAAGGTCCTGAATAGCTCTTAAAGTATTGTGCTCAAAGCTTTTTCACCATAGTGAGCCTTGGAAAATCAGGGCTAAAAGTCTCCAAGATTATCCTAGGCACCTTAGCGTATGGATCTCCTGATTGGCAGGGCTGGGTGAATTCTCCAAACTCTGGTGCTGATGGATACTGGGCTCATTTTTGCCTGTGTTCAGGTGCTCGACGAGGAAGAGTCGATTAAGCATATCAAGCACGCGTTCGTCCTCATACTCGCTTCGCACTAGCCTCATTGCTTACTGGTTTTACGATAGCTACGACGCTGGGATTCAGACCTTTGATACTGCAAATAATTATTCCAACGGCCTATCTGAAGTGATTCTCGGAAAAGCGATTAAACAACACAAGCTTCCTCGTGAAGAAATTGTTGTGATGACAAAGGTCGGGCGCACCTGTAGATACGGGTGAGAATCGGCTACAAATCCTTCACTGGCACCACAGGTTAATTCGACAGTCGGGCGGAACATACCAGACGTTTTTTACGGGTTGATGGATCCCGACAAGCTAGGATATATTAACCAGCATGGACTTAGTCGTAAAGTCAGCCTTTACCTTCCTCTCACGAGCGGTCACCAGCATGCTTGCTAACGTATCCAGATGATAGCATATATTTGACTCCGTGAAAGCCTCTCTGACGCGTCTGCAGCTCGATTATATTGATGTGCTTCAATGCCATCGATTCGATTACGACACACCCATCGAAGAGACTATGCGCGCACTACACGACGTCGTCCAGGCAGGATATGTTCGATACATCGGAATGAGCTCGTGCTACGCCTACCAGTTCCACGCGATGCAGAATTATGCTGTCACCCACAACTTAACACCGTTCATCAGTATGCAAAATCAGTACAATCTCCTGTACCGCGAGGAGGAGCGAGAGATGTACCCTACGCTCAAAGTCAGGGTTAACTTTTGTCTTGCGAAGCCTTTTGACTGAGCACCGATATCTAATTATATTGCCACAGACGCTTGGTGTGGGATCTATCCCCTGGTCCACCCTAGCCAAGGGCATCCTTGCTCGCCCTTTTGTATCGGAAACAACGCGCACTCGAGAGGATGGGTGGGGAATTCCCTGTTTTTATGGCCCTTACCCGCACTCAGCTCAACGCCGTATTAGCTTCTTGAATCGGATCCGTAGCGAAAAAGACGAAGCAATCATCTCTCGGTGGGTTATTTCAATTTACAGTGTGGCTACATACCACTAATAGCGATTCAGTGTCGAAGAAATTGCTAAGAGAAAGGGGGTTAGCATGGCTCAGGTTTCCCTTGCCTGGATCCTATCGAAGGACGGGGTCACAGCACCCATCGTAGGCATCACGAGTCTGGAAAAGCTTGAGGATACTATAGGTGTGACATCATCCCCTTCGCCCCATGATTCTCATGCTGACTCGTTTGGCGGGCTTAGGGGCGTTGAACGTCTCGCTTACTCCCGAAGAAATCAGATACTTGGAAGAGCCGTATGCACCGCGTCGAATCCTTGGGCACTTGTGAATGGCTCCTTGTAGAAGTAAGAGGTAGAAAAGAAAAATGAGCGAGCAAGAGAATTATTGTACGGCTATAGCTAGGCTCAATCACTGACAATTGACTGGGAGTCTGGGACTCAGAGGAAAGCACGAGGAAAGACTGCTTAAGTGTGTGATTATGTAACGTTGGTGGGCCGTAGCTGTGGCGACCATTTCACAGGCCACCATCGTGCCGCTGTCCATTCGCCGGTTCTGTGGCACAGCGAACATTAATCTTATTTTCTATAATATTTTCCGGTGGTAGGTCCAGAAAATCTCTTAAGCTCTATAACTTTATGCTCTTTAGCAGTCTGTTGACCTTGAGATTTTAGATTTATCTTATGAAAAAATTGGTGGTAGGAATAAATATCGCTTCAAATCATTTCTTAGGCGCTGGCTAACCGTTGCTACACTAGGAATTAAATGGACTCTGCAAACATCACTACGTCCGAACTCATCGCACAGTCTTTGAGGCCGGTGCTACAGCATTTGCGTAATTCAGTCGATGTTCAGCCATCTTCAGCTGTCACTCCAGAGCTGGAGCTAGGCGTACGGGATGATGACCCAGAGGTGGCGGTCCTTCGGCTCGCCCTTGAGGTCATCGAGGCGTATATACACAAAGAAATCGCGGCTCACCATCAATATCGGAATCTGCGCGCACCAATCCACCGTCTTCCGACTGAGATCATATCCCTGATTTTCCGATTCATCGAGCCGGACTCTTTCCGTTCTACCTTCTATATCCGCGAACGTAAAAGCGCCCCACTCAATATCTCTGGCGTCTCTAGGCAATGGAGGCAGGTGGCGTTAAGCACGCCGAGGATATGGTCCAAGATCGATATGCGCTCTATGTCGCTCGCGGCTCTCTTTATTGAGAGGTCCAAGCACGCGCCCCTGGATGTCGCTGTTGATCAGGGGACCAAGATGATGGCACTTGTGCTGCCCCATATTGACCGCTGGAGGGCCTTTCATGCGATGGTCCCTCTTCATCAAGAAGCACCGCAGCCGCTCGTGTGTGCTCCCAAGCTGGAAGCTTTATCCATCATATGCGGCTCTCACCAACACAGCGCCGAGGTCGAAGAGTTTATCCATTTGCTCGCCGGCGCTGCATCTCAGCTGCGTACGCTCGCTTTGGAAGGGATCTATGAGCCGCTGCAGCTCCAGCCCCATGTCTTTGCTTCGCTCACGGACTTGAGACTCGCCAGGGTCTCGTTCCGCCAGGACGCGCAGCATTGTCTCTTTCAGATACTCGAGTTATCTCCGTGTCTGGAAGAGCTCACCCTAGACCGCATACATATAAACGGTGGCATCCATGCTCACGACGTGCTAGCATCACAAGTCGACCTCACTCACCTCAAACGCTTAGTGCTGCAATCTCTCCCTCGTTTCGAGATCATATGGATCCTCACCCGCGCTGTCCTCTCCGCATCTTGTCGGCTCGCCATACGCTCATCCCGATCATACTCCACCGGGGTTGAGAACCTGAGCGAGATACTCCCAGGAGATTTGACAAACCTCCACAATGTGCAATCTGTGCGACACCTACTCCTCGATGTCGGTTCCGCGGATAAAAACGAATGGTCCTTAAAGGGCTGGAATGCCGAAGGCGATACTTTACTCGCCATCAACATGGAGGGCAGTTATAGTAACCGCGGAGGATCTGGGCAAATGATCTTCATTGGCCTACCAACGGCTCTCCCCCTTCCCCTCGAAATTTTGACCATTGCGTCCTACAACTCAACAAAGTGGAGCAATGCCAAATTCACTCGCACCATCAGTTCCTTCCCGACACTCAAGGAAATTATATTCGAGGGCTGCGACGCAAAATTCATCCAAACCCTCGCATCCACCCCCACCAAGCCGCCTGGCTTGGAAAAATTAACGATAAAAAACGGGCACATCTCAGAGGAAGCCCTTGTTTCTCTCGTCCTGGCTCGAGCGGTTTTCAAGACTCGGTCCACGTCAAGGGTCCCTTTGCAGCGACTCGAAATCATCGAGTGCCCCGAAATGCACATCAGCGCGGCGACGCTGTCGAACCTGAGGAAGCATTTGGAGATATATTGGGACGGAGAGGGTGCTGCTAGCTAGCTGTGTCCCGTAGCTTCGCAATGTCGGTGAGTATATATTTTCTATTTGTCGATTGTGTGAAGCTCTCCGACGTATACGCACTAATCCATTTTGCTGTTTTGTGATAGTAGGGTCGTTTATTCATACATCGACTCTAACGCCAGTTATTCTACTCGTTGCCCACATAACTGCGGACCAAGAGCCACTCTACTTATACTTGTGTATGTTCTGGGTGTGGGCATGAACTTGAGCATGCGCCAGAAAGCTTTGGTGAAGCAAAGAGTAGTTGATCATTTGATGGTAAACGAGAACGAAAACGTGCCAACGACCGAGGTGCCTGTGTGCGAATCCGGATCGAACGTTGTCGACAGACGCGCCACGGACCCATAATAACTATGGGGATGGAAATCACATGGACGGCAGCTCCTAAAAGAAAGAGAAAGAAAAGAAAAGGTGAGGGAGCAAGAAATATACCAGACGCTCAACCAGGCAATTGGCTGGCAGTAAGTACTTGGGGGCTGAGAGGAAAGACCAAGACCCCTACATGATTATGTAAGTAGCACTCGTACTAATACTTCAATTTATACTTGTCTTGGTGGCAAAAGCGTGGAAGAGCTTCCAACTGACGCCCACCATCGATATCGCGCTGCTGTCCATTCGTCGGTGCTGTGGCACAGCGATCGGAAACTTTGCAGGTTCTAGGTTAGGTGAATTTCCTAAACTTCTATAACTACATGCTAATCTAGTTCAACAATTGGCTGACCTTGAGATTTTCAGATCTATCATATAAAAAAGATTTCTGGCGGTAAGGATGGTCGCTTCGGGTTAGTATTAGTTTTGAGGCGTTGACCAACCGGTTCTACACTAGAAACTAAATGGATTCTGGAAATACTATCACTACCTCTGAACTCATCGCACAGTTTTTGAGGCCGGTGCTGGGACATCTGCGTAATTCAGTCGACGTTCAATCATCTTCAACCGCCACCCCAGAGCTGGATCTAAGTGTACGGGATGATGGCCCGGAGGTGGCGGCCCTTCGGCTCGCCCTCGGGGCTATCGAGGCATACATACACAAGGAAATTGCAGCCCACCAGCAATGTCGAAACCTGCGCGCACCGATCCACCGTCTTCCAACCGAGATCATATCATTGATATTCCAATTCATCGAGCCGGACTATTTTCGCACTACCTCCGACGCCAACACCCGTAAAAATGCTCCACTCAACGTCTCGAGTGTCTCCAGGCGATGGAGGCAGGTGGCGTTAAGCACGCCGGAGATATGGTCCAAAATCGATATGCGCTCCACGTCGCTCGCGGCTCTCTTTATTGAGCGGTCCAAGCGCGCGCCCCTGGATGTCGCTGTTGATCAGGAGCCCAAGATGATGGCACTTGTGCTGCCCCATATTGACCGCTGGAGGGCCTTGCGCGCGATTATCCCTGCTCATCGAGGTAAACCGCAGCCGTTTGTGTATGCTTCCAAGCTAGAAGCTTTATCCATCATACGCAGTTCTTACCAACGCAAGGGCGAAGTCCAGGAATTTATCCACTTGCTCACCGGCACCGCATCTCAGCTGCGTACGCTCGCTTTGGAGGATAGGATCTTTGAGCCGCTCGAGCCCCATGTCTTTGCCTCGCTCACGAGCTTGAGACTTGCCGGGATCGTGTTCGACCAAACCGCGCCGCAGCTCCTTCAGGCACTTGAGTTATCTCCGTGTCTGGAAGAGCTCACCCTGGACAACGTAAATATTCTCGCTGTATACGCCGGGCCACCGCCTGTACCGCCACGAGTTGACCTCGCCCGCCTCAAATCCTTCCTGCTACAATCTCTTTCTCACTTTACAACCATATGGATCCTCTCCTGCGTTCTCCTCCCCGCACCATGTCGTCTTGCCATACATTCTAGTCTTGCCAGGCATTCATCTCTATCATTCCCTTCCGAAATCAATGATTTGAGTCAAGTACTCCCTGGAAATTTGACAAGCCTCCATAACGTGCAATCTGTGCGGCACCTACTTTTCGACGTCGATCCCGGGGGTAAAAATGTATGGTCCCTACACGGTCAGAGTGCCGAGGGCGACATTTTACTCGCCATCACCATGGAGAGCGACCGTGGAGTTAGTGCAGGATCTGGGCAAAAGGTCTTTGTTAGCCTAACAACGGCTCTCCCCATTCCTCTTGAAGCTTTGACCCTCGTGTCATACGGCGCAGCAAAGTGGAGTAACGCTAAATTCACTCGCACCATCAGCTCCTTCCCAACGATCAAGGAAATCACATTCGATGGCTGCGACTCAAAATTCATCCAAACCCTCGCATCTACTCCCACCAAGCCGCCTAGCTTGGAAAAACTAACAATTAAAAATGGGCACCTCCCCGAGGAAGCCCTTGTTTCTCTTGTCCTGGCTCGAGCGGTTTTCAAGACTCGGTCCACGTCAAGGGTCCCCTTGCGGCGGCTTGAAATAATCAGGTGCCCTAATATGCACATCGGTGCGGAGACGTTGTCAGCTCTGAGGAAGCATTTGGAGATATATTGGGATGGAGAAGAAGCTGTTGGCTAGCTCTGTTCCGCAGCCTTGTAGTACTGCTGGTGGGTAAATATTTTATATTCGCTGATTGTACAATATACATACACCAATCGCTTTCTCCGCTTTGTGACAGTAGGGTCGTCTATCCTTAAACTCCATGACACCAGTTCGTCTACCCATTGCCACTGTGGACCAGGAGCTACTCTACTTGCACTTGCATATGTTCTGGGTGTGGGAATGAACTTGAGTATGCGTCAGAAATGTCAAGTTTCAGTGAATCAAGGAGTAGCTGACTATTTGATGGTAAACAAAAACGTGCAAACAAATGGATCCATAACGATTATGTAGATGGCAATCACATAGATGGTAACTCCTAAAAGAAAGAGAGAAGAGAAAAAACGAGCAAGAGAGAACCAATATAGACGCTCAGCCGGGCAATCAAGGTCGCCTATATGGTTATGTAACTTTAAGTAGTGCGGCATTAGTGGGCCTTGGTGGCGAAGCCGTGGAGAACTCAACGCCCACCGTCGTGCTGCCATCTGCTTTCGTCTATTCGCCAGTGCCCGTAAGATTTGCAGGTTCTAACTTCTAGGTTAGGAGAATATCTCAAACTAGCGCTATGACTACATTCTAGCTAGTCTAATTCAGCAATTTGCTGACCTTGCAATCTTTAGATCTATCTTACAAAGGAGATTTCTGGTGGTAAGGACGGTCATTTCGAATTAGTTTAGTTTTTGAGCGTTGACTGACCGTTGCTGCATTAGGATCTAAATGGATCCTGAAAGTCCTACCATTACATTTGAACTCATCGCACAGTTTTTGGGGCCATTGCTGGGACATTTGCGTAGATCAGTGGCCGCTGGTGAAACGTATTCAGCCGCCGCCCCAGAGTCGGATCTAGGTGTATGGGATGATGGCCCGGAGGTGGCGGTCCTTCGGCTCGCCCTTGAGGCTATCAAGGCATATATACACAAAGAAATTGCGATACACCAGCAATATCGGAACCTGCGCGCACCGGTCCACCGTCTTCCAACCGAGATCATATCATTGATATTCCGATTCATCGAGCCGGACTCTCTCCACACTACCTTGGATACCTGTGCCCGCTACAGTGTCCCTCTCAACGTCTCGAGCGTCTCTAGACGATGGAGGCAGGTGGCGTTAAGCACGCCGGAGATATGGTCCAAAATCGATATGCACTCCATGTCGCTCGCGGCTCTCTTTATTGAGCGGTCCAAGCGCGCGCCCCTGGATGTTGCTGTTGATCAGGATCCCAATATGATGGCACTTGTGCTGCCTCATATCGATCGCTGGAGGGCCTTGCGCGCAATTATCCCTACTCGTCTAGGTGAACCGCAGCCGCTCGTGCCTGCTCCCAAGCTGGAAGCCTTGTCCATCATATGCGGCTCTTACCAGCGCAAGGGCGAAGTTGAAGAATTTATCCACTTGCTCGTCAGCACCGCATCTCAGCTGCGTACGCTTGCTTTAGATGGGATTTTTGAGCCGCTCAAGCCCCATGTCTTTGCTTTGCTCACAAACTTGAGACTTGCCAGGATCTCATTCAACCAAGACGTACAACAACTCCTTCAGGCACTTGAGCTATCTCCGTGTCTGGAAGAGCTCACCCTGGACAACATACGTATTTGGGCTGATGTCCACAACGGGTCATCACAAGTCAACCTCACTTGCCTTAAATCCTTACTGCTGCAATCTCTTTCTCGTTCAGGGATTAAATGTATCCTCACCCACATCATCCTCCCCGCATCTTGTCAGCTTGCCATACGTTCATCCCTCCCATCCTCTTTCAGAGTTGATGACTTGAGTCCAATATTCCCCCGAGATTTGACAAGCCTCCACAACATGCAATCTGTGCGGCACTTACTCTTCGACGCCGGTACCGGAGATAAAAACATATGGTCCCTAAAAGGCCGGAATACCAAGGGCAAAATTTTATTCGCCATCACCATGCAGGGCGTGTATGGAGCAGGGCAAAAGATCTTCGTTAGCCTAGCAACGGCTCTTCCCCTCCCTCTTGAAATTTTGACGATTGCGTCCTACGGTTTAGTAAAGTGGAGCAACACTAAATTTACTCGCACCATCAGCTCCTTCCCAACGATCAAGGAAATCACATTCGATGGCTGCGACTCAAAATTCATCCAAACCCTCACATCCACCCCCACCAAGCCACCTAGTTTGGAAAAACTAACGATAAAAAATGGGCACCTCCCCGAGGAAGCCCTTGTTTCTCTTGTCCTGGCTCGAGCGGTTTTCAAGACTCGGTCCGCGTCGAGGGTCCCCTTGCGGCGGCTTGAGATAATTGAGTGCCCCAGTATGCATATTGGCGCGGAGACGCTGTCGATTGTGAGGAAGCATTTGGAGATATATTGGGATCGAGAAGGCGTTGCTGGTCCTGCAGCTTTGTAGTGTTAGTGAGTGTATTTCTTATATGTTCTGGTTGCGCAAAGCTCTCCGACGTGCACGCTTTGATCACTTCTGCCGTTTTGTGACAGGGCGGTAGATCGTAAGGTCGTTTATCCTTAATTTGGCTTTACGCCCTCCCCCCTTTCTCTTGTAGCTGTGGGCCAAGAGCTATTTCGTCGATACTTGTGTGTATTCTGGGTGTGGCTATGACTTTGAGAATCATAGAATTTCCGTGAATCAAGGAATACTCAGTTCAGGCTGCTTATTTTCCGACCTTATAGGTGCATCCCATCCCTATGATAGGTTCCCCCTATTAGGTCGTATGGATAGGTGACGCCCTGGGTGCTCTCTAGCAAAATATTTCGTCGGTCAAGTTCTTTGAAAGCACGTCCTAAGGGCGCCCTGCGGGCGCCCTTAGGACGTGCATTTCGGCGCAAGGATCCCCAAACGATCCCATCAAAATCTAGATACCTGAGGACGGACTGAGGAAGGACTGAGGAAGGACTGAGGGCGCCCTGAAGATCTGCCAGTTGATGACTTTGGGGTAAACGCGTCTCCAATCAGAAAGTGTGCGCTGCGCTGCGACGTTAAGTATAACAATCCCGGCAGTACATCCTATCGCTCATTGCTCGGCAAAGAAGGCTTTCCAATTAGACGCGATGTATTATAAATAATCGCAGTGATACCGACATGTGTGATCTACCAGTACGGACCTCTATGCTGACTAGACTGACTAGGCGGGCGCGTATAAGCATGGTTTCCATCACTAAATGGCTGGCGCTGGTTGTGATACCCGCCAACAGCTGCCCCCCCC